>FR990128.1:12120498-12720498 GCA_905404295.2 Ochlodes sylvanus | reverse complement strand
TAATATCCGGCAAAAGGACCACCTGATGGTCCTCCCGGAAGTGCCACTCCACCAATCTGGAGCAGCGTTGTGGAGTATGCTCTAGGCCTCCTCAGGTGTGAGGAGACCCGTACTCATTAGTGGGCCATTAATGGGTTGAACCCAAAACACTTACATTAAAAACCCGCCGACTAAGAAAATGTGTAATGAGCTGATGATCATTAAACGCCTGAACAAATCTTCATAAATTATAGCTAGGAATCATATCGAAAGCTAGCAAGCTTTCAAACAAATCTCTATTCCAGGACTTCCCAACCGGTGGGGCACGCCCCCCTTGGGGGGAGTAGAGAAATGTCAAGGAGGGCATAGTAGGTACGTAACCATTTCCGAAAAAAAAAATCTATTTAACGCGTATGTAAATTAACAAGTTACAAGTAACAAAACGTCTTGTATGTGTATTGTACATTGTAAGGGGGGCATGAAACTATTATTTTGGGTTCGGGGAGGCGCAGGCGCGGCGAAAAAAAGGTTGGGAATCCCTGATCTATTCGGTAAGCATCTAATTCGGTCCATTCGTTTAGTTAGATGCTACACAGACAACAGACACACAGAGTTAGTTTGAGTTTAAATTTAAACCATCAAAACCATTCACATCCAGTCAGTATTACGTGCGTGTCAGACATGGTTTTTCTGTGAATCCCTTATTTCGCATTCGGTCGGAATTTGCTACGAAATCGCTAAAAAAATAATGGTCGTATTGACACGGTAATTGTTTGTATATTACGGGATTGGCAAAGAGTTCAATTGGTGAGAAATGGAGCTTGATGGGCCATTCTATGTAATTCTGTTTCAATTTGCCAATTGATCTAACGGACACCCACTTCATTTGAAGTGAATTGCGTCAAACCTGGCCTGAATTGTGGTTCATAAATATTTTGTCGTGGTTCGTGTACCTCAGGGGACCTAGAGTATGAAAATATATATACCTTATGAAAAATACCTACCCATAACTGTCCCACTGCTGGACCTGAGTCTTTTCTCACAATGAGTACAAGCCATAGTACTGACTTGGCATGCTTCAGACATGTTTGTGAATATTGTGGAGAACTCGTAGGTGTGAAGGATGTTCAAGATGTTTTCCTTCACCGAAGCAACTGTTAATTAATTTGGTATAGCATAAAATAGAAAATAAATAATAAACGCTAAGCATAATATATAGCTTAATAATATATATATAGCTTAGAATTTTATTCCCTTTGTCGAACATCCATTTGTTTATTAGTTGATAAACGAGCAAGAAGATCCCCTTGATTATAAATAGGCTCTGTTACTCAAGGACAATACCACCAAAGGCATCACTGACTGGTTGCCGACCGCTCGAATTTATTACTGGCTGTTCGAAATTGCTATCAATACAATATCAAATACGTAAATACCAATAAATATTTCACAGTTGATATTATAAAACATATTTTTTATCGCTATATTTAAATAAAACAAAATAACAAATAGCTAAGAAAGCTACTTAATATATAAAAGTAATACAAAACAGAGAAATAAGAAGTTTGCAAGTTCAATATTAATTTACCTTGTTCGGGAGTGATACAAACACGACAGACCCAATTTTGATATTGTTTCCTGTATCGAAAGCCTCAATATAAAAATTGCTGTACATTTCTGACATTGTCGGCGACACGACACGACACGACGTAGGTTTCGCTATTCTATAAATTGTATACATTTTGGTATAGAATTCGATGTTTGAGTTGGAATGAAACCGTTTATAACAATGTTATTTATTTTCCAATATCATTGTTTTCTTCAAGTGTTTTTGTGTATAGATCACATCTTTGACAAGATATCTTTCAGCAAATTTTGTTTTTACAATTTCAGGAGTTTTACTTACTGTCTTAAATGTGAGGAGTCTTTCTAAACGTAAATATTTCAGCTTTATGCGAACAAAAATATACCTACTAAACTAGAGCAAATCGTGGTATCGACCAGACTAATTGAAGAACATTTAATCGGCTCCTCTACCAAAATATATTAACTTAGGCCTTCTCGGTTATAAAGAGAGCCTACAAACACGGGAGGTCTGTTATTTTTAAATAATCCGTCTCACCCAGCACACATCCGTTTTTGATATGAACCACAGACAAATGTATAGCTTATACTACTTGCTAGTCTATCTATCTTTAATGATGTCATAATGAAAATCCGATTTAAAAGACATAAACGAAATCTTCATTAATAAGCTTGTAGCGTTGTTATGACCTTACTCAACATTAAGACATATAAAATAATACAATACATTTAAATTTTATTCTAATTGATCGGTAATAATCTTATCCATCACTGATATCGTGACAGGCGTGAGCTTCGAATGCTTTACTGCGCGGCATGGGTCTCTCCTCAAAACTGCGAAGACCTAGAGCATGCTTCAACACGCTGCTCCAGCGGATTGGTGGAGATGTTCCTGGCCAACTCAAATGTCGGAGGAGTTATCCTGAAGACCTACAATGCGGCTAAAAGAACGCTACTAAAAATAACAAACGAGAACGGGCTTAAAGTGTCCTCCGAAGCACGAAAACACCAAAGAAATTCTGTCACTAATTTACTACCAACCAAGTTGTTGCTTAACTAGATCAATCACTTAAAATCGACGCTAGCCGGGCTATGAGCGCTTCAATCAGAGTTTCATGTGAATTTTATTAATTCACGGTAATACTATCGGTTCCTAAAACCGGTGCCGTCACAAAGCGGCCGTAAAAGCGACGGACGTAAAAAGCGACCATTATGACATCGACAGCGTGAAAGGTTGGTGTAGTGGTACCTACTATAATTATATTTAACATATTTATGTACGAAAGGGTTTAATCCTAGTTTCCCACAACACAGAGATCAACACAGGATATCTTTAGGAGCTAATGGCAAGTATTAAATGTATTAAATTTGTTGGTTGCCTAATAAATCATTTTTCACTTTTTTTTCAGTTTAGCTATAATATAGCGGCTTGAATTTTAAATTTCCCGAAAAATAATTAATCAAAACATTAACAGTCATTATAAATGCAAATAAATGAATAGTCTTAAAAAGTAAAAATACGCTTTTATAATGCTAATAGGTACCTACTGTGCTGTCAGCAGTGTCAACCTTTGAGGAATTCCTTTGCCTGAAGGCAATCCTGAGCGTAGTATCCGGGGCCCAAATCTGCTAAACTATAAATGCTTCAATAGCGACGTGTTTAAATAGTTTTTTGAATAGTTTTTAGACACATTTTTTACATATTTGGTATACGAAATGTGTCAAACTATTCACACACAACGCAATTGAAGCATTTATAATTTAACAGACTTGGGCCCGCGGTTATACTTGCCATAAATCTCATAGTACGGGGAATCAAAATGTAATTGATACTCATATGATCTCACCGTGACCCGAATGATCCAATTCTTTCTACTACTCAATACTTGAGAGTTGAAAAATTACAAGGAAAAGACGAAACATATCATTCTGTCAAATGTTAGATTGATGTGAAGGTGAAGGCCTCCGAGGCGCGCAGTCGCGGTAAGTGATACCACGCAGCATTGGGAGTATTAAGTTCGTGATACAAATAAAAAATGACATGTTTTTGTCTAGGACAGAGAAGGAATGAAAATACAATAAAACAACAATACAAACAACAACTACTTAGTCGAAATCAATCAAATTTAAATCTGGTTCGATTTTAATGACAAGCACCAACTTTTGAATATAAAAGTTATGAGGTAACCTACATTAAAAAGTCGATTAAAAGATGATTCAGTATTCTCTTTTGGGGTCGGTTAAAAGATGATTCAGTAAACTGTTATGGAATCCTACACCTTACATACAAACTCGTACATCATAGTCGTCATGTACATTGTCAGTTTGTATCGTCGCCATCAGTTATGGGTTTCAATGGCAACCCACAACTGCTGAGCACGAGTCTCCTCTTACAATGTGAAGAGTACGCAGTCTTCACATACTTTTGAGGGATTCACAACATTATAGGGAACTTTCAAGTGTGCAGCTTTCCTCACGACGTTTTCCTTCAACGAAACAAGTGATTGTAAAATTCAAATACGCACATACAAATAATAATAACAATACACACACCGCGATAATGTCGTGGGCTTAGAATAATTACTATAGAAACCAAGTCCGCGCGGCCATTTTGAAGCACCTTAATTGGAGTCAGAAATGACTCCAAACACCGGGCAGCTCCGTAGTGTTCAATGTCAACGCACGCCAAACGTGTCTCGCGAAAAAAAAAGAATTATGACGATTTGTCCAGTTAAATTGTGTCACAAAATATCTGAAAAGCTATTTATGTATTATTGCTAAAAACATATTATGATTATCCGCAGCCGAAGTTCGGGAAAGTTTCGGTTTAGTGCTTCACTTTAGACAGAGCGCTAGTATGAAGACTGTCTTTCTATAGCGTAAGTATTCTAAGGTCGTGGGTTATGGCCTAAAGACTAATTGACGACATGAGGAAAAAGAAAGCTCAGCCGCTACTGCGATCCGTTGTCAAGCAATGTGAAAAAGAAACAAATATAACTACGTCAATATAGTACTCGAGAATAATCGTATCCGATGAGTTTTATGCAGTCAACAAACGTATTTGGATCCGAGAATCTTACAGGTCACGAAAGAAATTGGTTTCATAAAATGTCGGTCAGTCTGGCAACGGTTTACGAGCCGCGCAGATGGCTAGGGACTGTAGGTGGCAGATATAAACTTTGTTTAAGTGTCAATATTCTAGTTTTACGTTTGAATCTCACGGATTTTACGTTTTTGTTTAACATTAATATAAATGAAACTCAGGTTGGGATTACGAATAAGGTCTTTGTTGCTGCTACATTATATGACGGCTTCGTCTGAACGCCGCTTGTATAACCGTTGTAAGGTGTCAGTGTGGAGGATTTTATTTGAAAGTTTACTACTTTCGTCGCTTTCGCTTAGCGCCAGGAATTTTATTAGTAATGTTTACGGTAGTAATCGGACGCATAGATATCATGACAGATTGTTAGTTTTATCAGATTTTAACAAATTTCGATGTTTATTATCATTCTTTCAGTTCGTTTCTCACCACTGATAACTACATTTTGTAGTGAGGTAGGTACCCTCTGCATACTTATTACAAAAATCTATCTTATCGCTAACCACAACTCTGTTTTACACATCCTGTGAGATAACGGTAAAAGGTTTAAAAAATGGTGATAGAAAAGGTATCACGTAACTCTTTAGTATATTTTAATGTACAGAGATAATTTAGTTTCAATTTTATAACAGCATAATCCAGATGAATCAAAAAGTATGGTATCAGATTTATTATACCTAAGCAAGAAGAAAAAAATATTTTTCCAATTCACATTCCCGTAATCCATGCTTAATACAAATAAAGTTAGAGAACTATTCAGAGGCGGGTGCCAAATTCCTTAAGGAATACTCCCTCAGAGTTATATAGACCAGGAGGTGGTAATAAAATCACACTATAATAAAAATATTTAATCCTTTATAATATCCTAATATTGTCACAATATTACATATTTTTGTACTTGTGACATGCTTTACAACAAAAAACTCGTTACTCGTTAAAAACAATAGGACTTACAGTTGTTTTCATTAACAAAATCAGAGAGCTTAGTGTATCCTTTAAGTATAGAAGGTACCAGTTTCCAGATGATAAAAAAAATTAAAAATAAATAAATAAACATTTATGAAATATGTGTGATCACCGAAATAAAATTAAATAAAACATATATAATAAAACAATCTGTAAGATGTGGTCTTCTACTGTCGGCTTCATCTAAACAATTAATTACCTACCCCCACGAAATATAGCCTGTCGTATAAGACTTAACTGCTTAAAAATAACTACCGGCACCAATTACTTACGTCCACTCTGTGCATATCTATGTACTTCCAAATAACTAAACCACTCCAGAAATTATCCACAAGTCCCATCTCCCGACAACTTCCAACTCCGACAGCAGTCTCCTACACTACATAGGCAGGTGGCAGGCTATCAGTTAAAAGACGGCAGTTGTAATTACGCGCAGTATCGACATTCCGGGCGCGCGGGATTGCCTTCGGAATGCGACGGACTGAGACCCGCTGGATTCTCCTACTCAAACTGCACTCTGCCGACTTGTTTCAATTTGATTTAAAGAGCACCAACCAATCCAATAAGTACGTGACACGATTATATATCTAAAACATTTGATGTTCTAACGAATAATAGAAAGAAAACGAACGATAATCATTTATTGCTCTATTTTACAAAATACGGTATCAAGTACGTGCGTGATAATTTTTTTACACACAGAAAAGTTATCTCTCCATTTTTCATACTACAGCAACAAGCTCGTACGTGATCATTCGTTTTTTACATACAACAACAAAACAAGTATACCGGGGTATACCGGGGTGTGGGGTCAATATTATCGTCTCCGCAATCATTAGCACTCCTCCATACTCATCCGTATACATCCGCATTCGTTAGTACTCCTCCGTATACATCCGCATTCGTTACTACTCCTCCGTAGACATCCGCATGTACTCGACCATACTCGTGCGTATCCGAGCGTTATTGTACACATTCTACATATCGAACCGATGAAACAGCTATAAGCCATATTCAACTGTAGTATCGTAAGTTTTTATCTCTTATGAAAAGGACAGTAATAACTAACAGTTTATTGCACTTTCCAGTTACAGTCATAACGATTTGTATCTAACGATAAGACAAGCTCAGGTATAGTTAAAAGATTGTGATCTAAATACGGAACAAGCCTCATACTCGTAAACGATCCAAATCCAATTTAAAACTTTCAAACACGAACTGTTTCAACTGTCTTAAAGTTATTGGCATCTTTTGAATCGAAAAATTGAATTAGTCAACTTAACTAATTTTCTTTCATGACAAATGTAATCTGTAGGACTAATAAAATTATATTGTGTGAAACCAAACATTTTTTCGGTTTGCAGGCATTTAACTAAAAAAAATTAGATAATTATTCGGTTTAGGGTATTAAAATTGCGTTTTTAATCTTAATTTAGTTAATAAAAAATTAGTTATAAAACAGAAAAAAATAGTAAACATTTTTATTTCTTATCTGGAGTTATTACAATAAATCAAATTGCTTTAAGACAAACAACTAGAAAAGTCGGTAACAATAAATAACAAATTCGGATACACTTGCGTAAGGCATATATTTACTGAAGCATAGTGATTACGGGTTAGGTATTAGGTAAGTTGCGATAACTGTATCCATTAGACCATTAGTATTCCTAGAAATCAACTTTATTTAACTTCAACTGATTTCAATGCACGAGTTTACTTTTTTAAGTCAAAATAAACATTATCGTTTATTTTGCCTGTATCGCAGGAGTCACGGATAACACTAATGGACATCAAGTAAGTGTAAGATAAATGTCTTACTCCGATCGGGAATTGAACCCGGAACATCTTGCTTCGTAGACAGAGTAACTATCAACTAGGCTACAAGGTCGTCAAATGCCGAGACCTCAACCCTTTATTTAGGAGCCCAACCTTGGGCATAAAGACTGTATTAATGGTAATTGACGGCATACGACGAATAGCTTACTGTATCAAATGCGTTACTGCCGCATAACAGAAAGAAACAAGTAGAAATTTTGTATCAAGCCACGTAGATAATAAAGAAGCGATTTTTAAAAATTGGTTTGATGCATCATCTTATCTTACCCGTAAAAGTTTCGTTAACCGTAAAGATTCCGATTGACTGTATTGAAAGAGGTAGGTAAACTAGCTTAACTAACACTAATTATACAGTCATACAATTCTAACATATATTCAACACATTTCCTGCAAAAGACCAAACAAAACTAGCAAAGAAAACAAAATTAGAGAACGTAGAGTTATGCTCTCATGAGATGTTGATTGCATTATACTTGTAAGTTAGTATGCACGTCGTTTGCGCCAGGAAAGTTTTCAATACGAACGAAGTGACAGATGCAGAAATTGTAACTTTAAGACTGCGCCGAAGTAATATCTGCATGTCAAAATAAAAAGGCTAAGACGTATTGTAGTGTTCGACTCAAACTTATTATGTTTTTAACTAGATAGCACAGTACAGCGCTAAAAAAATTAAAACAAGCAAAACAATGCAGTTTTGAAATTCACACTCAAATGATATAAATGACGAATATGGCACGGAAAAAAGGAGCTTTATGTGAAGGAAGCTGCGGGCAATAGCTCGCGATTTATAAAACAAATTACCCTCGCTCGCGAGACCAAAACATGCCGAGGACGGCGCCACGTGTTTACGATCGATCTTATAAATTGATAAACTGCACCTATTTTATAGATTTTTTTTTAGAAGTGACAGATCATTGTATTGGCAAGTTGTTAGGGCTTCTGAACCTATAGTAACAAGACTACGCACTTCCAAAGGAGATGTATTAAAGTTCTGTTTCACCCCGGGTATGCGCAATAGAGGATCAAAAGATAAAAGGTTTGTTTAAGTATTTGATTAAGCTTTTATTAATTTGCGGAAAATATCGTACGAATGTTCTTCGGCAGAAATGATCGTTTACGCGTTTCATAATTTTTATTATGAATCCCCAGATAATGGTGACGATTCGGAGTTGATCGATTTTTTGGGACTCATAGCATGCTCTACCTCATTTAGAATATCTAAATGAGATAAAGTAACTAATCTAACTAAGCTAATCTTACAAAAATGCTCATAATGAGATGTCTTCAATATTAAAGGAACATCATTAAGTTAGTGACAGGGAAATTCTCTTGTCTGAATATTGTAGCCAAACGTAATTGACTGTTTTCCAAACGAGTTCTATAACGATTTGACGACTTCAAATGTCATCTCTGTTTCCTCGATCACACACCGGAGATTACTTTCAATAGCCCGCCACTCATAATGTCAAGAAATTCGTGACTCTTGTAAGTAACTTTCTATTTATGCTCAATGTATTGGAATGTTTACCTATTCGTACAATAAAGATAGAGAGGTAGGGTCAATAGAAGCCAACCTGATTACCTTTTACATAATCTGTCTGTCTGTCTGTTTGTACGCGCATCACACTAAAACTACTGAATGAAATTTGATGCCGTTTCCACAGTTGTACTGCTGGAGATGTAACTTAAAAACTGACGCTTGTTTCATCCTTAGAACCTGAGAGGATTGTTTATTTTAAAACGTAAAAAATAAGTTTTCCGAAACGAAGCGAAGGCGATTTGTTACATTGTAAAAGAAATATTAAATTTTTAAACCTTTCTGAATTTATATCAAACTATCACTAACAGCGTTTCTGTTCGTTTCGTTTGGCAGGTATGGCTTTGGAGGACATATTGAGCCATCAGTACTTCGGCATAGAAACCGCAGTTGTGCAGCATTGCTCTAGGCCTCCTCAATTACTAGGAGGTTCAAGCTATACATTTTTGCTCTAAGCATTTACAATTTTATGTGTAACAAATTTATTTATAGCCGTTATTTAACGCCCGCTAAAACATACTGTTAACAGATATTTTAATATCCTGTGGGGCGAGCACGAACTTCTAAAGTATTCGTAACGTAAACCTTTCGAGTTAACTATACGATTACGCAGTGTAACGCTAGCACGTAGCACGAAGCACTTTCGTCGTCGTAACGTGAACTCGATACGATGACGCAAGTGACGTCATCCTAACGTAAACAAGGACGGGCCCAAGTGAATGAATTACACTGAACAAGGAACGAACGTTGCGTTCTTAAATTAGATGTTTATTGAAAATCACGAATTCTATGTGGCTATTTCAATTAAATTTTATCAAAAACAAAAGGAAACGCTGTTTTATTGCATAATATTGTATTAGCTTATCATAAAACATATTGTACGATAAGATTCATTCAAGAAAAATATTTCCGGGACGTTTTGATTTCCGAACGACTAACTTAAGAATGTCATGTCAAGTGGTGTTTTGTTTGTATTTCAAATTGTTTCGACTTTCGTCATTCGTGATTTGTGAGTCTGACTTGTGCAGCAGCGGCAATTTGAAAGTTTTAAAAGTTTTAAATATGTATTATAAGTATAATAAGGAAAGTATAATAAGGATGAGGACAAGCCACATATAATACGTGATGATGGTGGAGTTTATGGAAAGGTAAGTATATTACAGTAACCATAAATAAAACATAAGAGGCATTAACTATAGTTTTGATATACTTGTACTTTTATTTAGTGTCTAGCATAATGTGTTAACTTATAAGTTTGATTGTTTTTGTATAAATGAAGATTTATCCAAGCCTTCTGGTGGTTTTCAACAGCATTATTTGTAGGCGTCATTATCCAGGGCCGCTGGCGATAACCGGAATCGCCTGTAAAAACAATGCTCTTATAAAATACATATAATAAAATAATAAATAACTATAATAAAATAATATAATAAAATTCATCTTATTAATATATTTTTGCGTTAATGCTATTTAATAAATTAATGCTGATAAAAATGTTGAACATCAGCGAAAATATATTAAAGGTAATGTAGTTAGTAATAGACTCTACACATTAGTAAAAATTGTTTATGTGTGGAGTCTGTTAATTCTCTCCACTAGGGTGTATATAAAATTTTACTTCATTGGCTGATAGTCAAATTTTAAATCATTAGATTAGTCACATAATGTAAAACTTATTTTCCTTCAAATATGTTTTTAAACTTACCTAGTCTCTCTCCTGTTGCATTACGCGATTGCTCCCAATTAATCTTGCAGCAAAGTAATAATACAACGTGCTACGTTCAATTCTACGTTGTACTTGGATTTTTATGTAGAAATAGGTCGTTAAAAACACTTATAACACTGAAAATGACTGTTTAAAACTGCAACGATAGTTCTCTCACCAAAGAATTCTAAGTGAATAAACATTCGTAAGTTTACGATACTTGTGACGATACGTAAGCGATACCGTACTTCAAAAAAACGTTCGTGCTCCCAATCTTCCTAGATGTTTCAAGTACCGTTTACGTCACGATCAAGGCCACGATACGCTAACGTTACGAAAGTAACATTTTGTGTTCGTGCTCCCGAATTTAGTTCCTTTTACGTCCGGCAGGGGCGCTGTTAAATTCTCATACAAATTGTTTACGTTAACTATACGAATACTTTTTCGCAAATTGTTCGTGCTCGTCCTACTGATGTAATTTACCTTCAAACAAACGAAACAAAGTTATACTCTAAGTGAGATGTTTGCACCAACAAAGAGGAGAGTAGAGCGAATTGTATCCCAAAGTTTTTGCTTCGCGAACTAGTAGTATTGTACTGACGTACACTGCGACTAGTTCGCATTTAACGAACCAATTAAGATGAAAACTTAGTATTTATTTTAATTTTCATTCACTTAATATTACTTTGAATAGACAAATTAATATAAAATCAAGATTAACTCTTTCACTATTTGGTCTCCCGTAGAATGAGTATGACCTATTTTATGTTAAGAGCTGATCAATGAGCTGAAGTGCTATCTGATGGTAAGTGGTCACTATCACCTATGGACATCAGCGACCAAGGCATCACCGATGCGTTGTCGGCTAAGGCCCCAGTTAGACGACGCGATAGTTTTCGTTTTCGAGTTCACCTACATTTACATTGGTCGTCAATCCATTCCAATAAGTAGCCCTTAAGTTAGCTTCTACACCTCTAACTTCAGGCACTTCAGCTCTGATACGTCACCTGCAAACTTTTGACACATCCAATTATAACTGAACTCCCCGGCGAGTCAACTTTGGAATTAATCAAATGAGAAAATTCAAGAGATTCTTTGGATCTTTGAAGTAATCCTTTATAAGAGTTTGGAACATTAACTGGATGAGAAGGAACCAAATCGGGTCCAGAAAGTAATGAGGCGAGGCTCTCGCGAACACTAACTCAATTCATAAACTTAGTTCAGTCTGTTCACTCAAACCGTAACTCAATCTTAAGTTGACATTGGATTTAAGATAAACCATGCTCGCTTTTGACTACAATAGAAAGTCTCTATGACATCCTAATCTACACTTGTGACTAATTCAAGATTCTTTAACACTTTTAAGTTCCTAAGAAATTATAAATAATCTTAAGTCCGTTTCTATGACACTGTTTTAAATAGAATTATTTGGACAATGATTTATAATATACTAACAATAAAAATGTGATGGCGTCGAATGTGTTTAGGTTCAATTTTTTCATGTTAGTTGCTGACAGACGATCAGGCGCGCCGCCTGATGTTGAGTGATCGTCGTCGCCATCGGACATAAGCAACACCTAAGTATACCAATGTGTAAGACGGTGGGTTTAGAACCCTACCACCAGCCTAAAGTTTCTTCGGGATTAAACTGAATGATGCGGAATTCAGCGGCCTCTGAAAAGAGGGACAGGGAGCCGTAACGTTGTTCAGGATGGTGCACCATGAGCAGGGAAGGTCGGCTTGGACTCGGAGATGGAGCCCCTTACACCTCAATTAATAAATCACCGAAAACGCTCTTTGACCGAAAATTCTCTAATGCTCGCGATAAATTCGGGTCCTACAATCCTACATACCAATTATCACCTAACTAAAGACTGACAAGTATCAATATGTACAATAACATAGGTAAATGTGCAAATAAAAACATAAATCATGGTTTAAATAATGAGGAGAATATAACATACAAATAGTTTAACCGCGGCCTGCAGGGGAAACGCGGCTCGGCTTTGTCACACCTGCTGGCCAAATTATACCAGCGACGAAAATAATATCTCACTACTTTACCTATATAATAAACCGTATAATAATGTCCAGTGTTACTTACTGAAGTTAAACTTCTCGACATCACAGGAAATACCACAGATTTTGTTTATTTACACGATTTACTGTACCCTTGTATTTTAATGCAGTTTCATTTCTGGCATATTTAGTTATCTTTTTTAACTAAACAATAACAATTAATGTAGTTTGATTTAGTTAATGTCAACAAATGACGACGTTTAAGTTTTAATCTTCTTTCAACGCTACCCTGAATCAATACAAAAATAAGATTTAGTGAAAAAAACACAAATCGTTGGCCAAAATGGAAACAGCAATCCGCGGAATATCTCTCCTCTCCATTGGAAATATTTGGAGCACAGAGTTCGGCTGGCCACTATACGGATATGACTTCCAATGAAAACCTAAACGTTCATTCCAAACACGGCCACTTGCCCGTGGGTAATATACACATCGCAATCGCAGGATATTTATACATGAATGTACTTTTATCACTGTAAAAGTGTAGCCTTTTTTTAGAAAAAATAAGTAAATATAAAAAAAGCGAGAATATAAAAAATAAGACAAGTAAGTTTCTAAATGGCATCACCAGACACACTAAATTTAACATACAGTACGGTTCAACAGATCTTAGTTCCGATGGAAGGCTTTCAGATACTAAATCATATTCATAAGTTCAGGGAATACCTTAGCAACTAAACTAATCAAGAGAACACGGAACACCTCCCTGGACAACCATAAATTAGGATATTCAGATACAGTTACTACTTTATACCTATTGTCGATTATATTGTACCAACAATGAGCTTTTCGCAGACGGTAGAATCAGGGGACCTTTGAACAAATAGGTTCAACAATCTTCAAACAAATCTACCAACCGTTAATAACTAAAACGGCAATAACGGCAAATAAGTGCAATAACTAAGATTTTGGCACTTTTTAACTTATATACATATTCGTAATCAACAAATCAAACTATAATTTCTTTATGGACAGTTTTTAATAATCTGTCACCATTCACCAATCCGTTTTTTTTCTTACATCCTCTAAACCAACACTAATATTATTAGACGCTATGATCAAATTTACTTAAATATTTTTATCAAAAAATTTACATACAAAAACCACATCCCGTGCTACGAGTTACGAGTTAGGACTAGTCTTTACAACTACGAGTCTGCCAACGTTATGTCTAAAAGCAATTAAACCAAATCTACAATGATAATGCTCGCACATTTTGATAGTCAAATAACTAATAGACACGGCATTTCTCGCATGGAAATCAATGCTAAGTGCTTCATTGCGACATAATGTAATAATTTAATTGTAATTGTAATGAAGAACTCTTCCTTTTTCATATTATGTATATAGCTGACAACCAAAGCAATCGTGCCACCTGATGATAAGTGGAGTCCATCGCCCAGGCATGGATGACAGCAACTCCTGAAAGGCATAACTGACAGTCACGACGTCTAAATAAAGAGGAAACAACCCGCTTATTTTAGCTTAGCTGGCTTTTTAAAGACATAAATTTCGAACACTTGTGGGATATTTCAAACCAAGTTGTAAATCCAGTTTAAAAGAGGGCTGTGCATTTGCAACCCTCGTCGCCCATGGACAAGGGTTAAAAAAATTACCTTACTAAAAAATTGCCTGGTGGTCGTATGGAGTATTAACATAAAATGCCGTGTCTATTTCATGTCAACTCTACACACGTTAAATGCAGAGGTCGATGCTTTTAAAAGAGTAAAGAAAGGTTGAACACACCTTTATTTCGGATTGTGACTGAACTAACAATGCAGCGAGCCACTATTTAGGACCCTTTTGTGGAGAAACAAAGAATTAACAACAGTTTGATGATAATGAACCCGAACATTGGAGAATGGTTTGCGAAATATATGATACTATAGCCTTTGTTGTCTCGATCGAGATAACTGCCGAAGTACTTCGCTTTGCATGGAACCTCATGGGGAAGTTTATGGCCAATCGACCCTTTTAGAGTCTATAGTTTTTGTATTTTTAGGGTTTCGTAGATCCGAACAAAACAGAATAAGACCCTTCTTCTTTGTCGTGCTCTTCATTGCTTAATGTGGACCCGTTCTGATAAGCGATTAGTAGAGCTGACATGGTGTTTCACCCTGCCTTCCGATTGTCTTATACATCAGAATAACATAATATACATACGTTACAATTTATAAATATTTTGTGTAATTTGGCCATAATATAACGATAAGTCGGAAACAATCCCGCCCTCTGAGAGCTATCTTGGCGTGCGCTGCCTAAACCTTTCGTTACACAAAGATAATGTACCTATCATTGCATTAAATGTCTTAAATAGTAATAATTATATAATAATAAAAGTCCGCGACTGCATATATCTACGCCTTTTATGTGTAAGTCACTATATCCAAAATAGTGAGCTACTCGTACATTACAATTGTCGTTTTCGGACCACCACGCGGGCGAAGCGAACAAGATAAATCTCCCAATATTGTGCGTATGGAACCCACGCGAGAAGCAACCAGCCGGTTTTATATCTAAAATGAATAAACGTTCACACTAGGGTTTGTGTCCCCTGACGGCAAGGGTCTCGAAGTCTCGGGCATTTTTCTAAATTTAATTGCCTCGCGTCCCAGGAATTTCGGGGTGAGATTCAAGTCTTGCCGAAATTGTATTGTAATAATTTCATTTTGTATTTACTTGATACTCGTGAGTACACAGTTATTACTTTCGCCGCCATATTGTTATTTTGTGGGGTTTGTGGAGGATGTTATTAGTAGTCAGTTTAGTAATTTTTTATTGAAAATATCTTTAGTTACAGATTGATTTGATCAAACATTAGCTCGAGTCTAATAACAGACAGACGTAAAAAATCGCAAAGGTCCTTGTATCTAACAACTCATAGCAGTTATCTGGTCACAAGTCGGTTATTCGAACACATTACTGTGGTAGCTGATGACGCCCTTCACGAGCACTGACCAGCTGGTCTTTGTGGGAACTTTAACACTTCTCTCTATGCTTTTTCTCGGCACTATGTTTTTTCTGCAGCCTAAGGAATAGGTAAAAACTTAGATGTCTACGTGATCGTTAGACTTGCTGCCCCTCTCTGGACGTGCCGCGACGTGCGGCGCACGCCTTGGGCCTGGCCAGATCCACTTTTATGTGCCAACAAATGTTTATCCGGGAATTTACCCGGGGTTCGCCCGGGAATCGAGCCTATGATGGGTTTCTGCGATGGGAATCCAAAACCCTAAAAAACAAAATTACAGAACAATAAATTACTAAAAAGCCTGGGAACAGTTAGTGAGCAATTTTCTTTCAGGTATGTACCTATACTATTTGCAAACTTAACAACTTCACGAAGCGAAGCGAAGCAAGGGCACGTTAGTAGTTATACTGAAAGACTAAAAAGTGTAATTATACCTATTTATGTAGTGCACATTCTGAACTATTAACGTCAGATGTAGCAATTTTATACAAAGATTTATTTTAGGCGGAATAATATAATATCCGGCATATACTTACATTTAATAAGTTGCCTAACCGATTTTCGAACGAAAGGGGGATTATTTCGATATTGGTTGATTTATATTAAGCCCTCGGGATGTCCCCAAAATTAGAAGCAGGATTTCATTCAACGAAATCTGATCGAAACTTTGTTTGTCTTACCTACACAAAACCTTTTAGAATATTACGCTGAAACCTCCCGTAAGTCGATCTTCGATTGATTGAATACTTAGAAAATATTATTGAACTTTGAAGTACAAAATTTGTCGCTTGATGCTTTTGCTGTTTTGAAGCGTCAGTTAATTTCAATGGCCGCACTATTTTACTAAAACTATTTTTTAAAACAATGTTTTATTTAAATGCGCTAAAAAAAATTAAAAAAATCTTTTACGATCAAATTATAACATCATTACACAATTAATATTATGATATAAAAGGTTGCCACGAGATTTACCCGTGTAGATAAACAAGTACCTAAATAAAATAACTTGATCTTTGTTTTAATTTTCAAAATAATTTAAAATCAATTAGGAGTTTAAATAAATTATTACGAGTACTTAAATCATAAAATTTAAGCTACTGAAAATTAAATAAAAAAAAATCTTAAGTTGTACTACTTATTACACGTATACAATTATACATAATACTCGTTAGTACTTCTTATCAAAACTTTATTTCGTTTCGTAAAGTTCTTCAGAAATCGAATAAGCTAATAAGCTTCAATAACAAATTTTGCATCGATAATATTGCGTTGAACATTTATAAAAATACTTTATATTTATATCAGATATACCTTATAGCAACTTTGTTTTATAAACGGGATAAAAACTCAGCCGCCGAACGTCCGCCTGCCACAACTTCAGAACAACTTTATGTACATTTTCAAGAGACCCTTGACAAAGTTTTCTTGCAAATAGTTGCCTTTTAAAACAAGTTTGAAAATAATTTTGAATAGTGTACAATCCGAGATACTCCAACTTATACAACTCCGTTTAAAGATTGCAGCGTGACATCTCAGTCGGCCAGCTTTACCGAGTTTAAAACTTGAGGACTTAGATAAATATTTTAATATTACGGGTACTCACAATATGTATTTTATCGCTACTAGACTTAATTGTATGGATCGTAGCCTCGGCTGAACTTGGTAAAATGCGCACATACTACACGAGTTTAGTTTAAAATAAATAGTATTTTTTAAAGTGAAACTTATTAGTGGACTTTGGAGATGGTTGCGTTAAATATTTATATAATATTTTTTGAAAAATTAATCTGGGGGGTAGGGGGTACCTGTGATGACAGATTTTTTTTAAACCTGCTTAGAAATGTATCATTATTTTTGAACACTTTCGGAAAATCAACCTTCCTTTCGGGAGTCCAATGATCATACCACTCGGCTATAACTTCCACTTGTACATTAAAGTATTGAAGCACTACCCTACTTATTAGAATACTAATACTATTATACAATCCACAAAATAAACGCCCCCATCTAAACTTCGTCTACAGAGTACGGCGTTAATAGAATAGACATATTCATAAGATATTATGAAAGCAACAAATCTATTAAGGCACCGAGCGGGGGCGCACGAATCAATTACCAAGGACAAGGCGGGCCGTGTTGGGGACGGCAGCCCATTTCTGGGGACATCCATCCTATTTTGGCGACAACAGGCCCCAGGGCACGCGCAATCGTCCGCGGTTTAATTCAAATATTACTTGTGGAGTGGGCCATTAAATGGGCGGTCAGTAACTTGTAGTAGAATAAAACAATTAAGTTACTAATTTGATTTGATTAATATCAGTTTTTTCAATTATTACTACGATAATAATAACGTAAATTGTTATTATTTAAATCTAAATAAATAATAATTAATAAACATTAACACTCCCATAATTATCATATCAACAAGACTACAGGGTCGATAACAAGAAAAATAAAATAATTATATTATGCAAATAGTAGTAGTACTTATTCAATTACATGTCACTACGTGTCAAAAGCATGGTTGTAAGCATGGAGTAACTTATATCCTATTTTTTAGTGCGCACTATGTTTTATTTATTAATTCTCCTCCGTCCGCGTAATTCTCGTAAAAAATTAAATTGTTTTACGTATTAATATACATATGCACGGAGCTACGGGTTCGTCCCGCCAATTCTCTGGCCCCAGCGCCGCCTGGCTCGTTTTATATTTACATAAAACCAATTACAGTGCGGGTCATCACAGCGCACCGCAACGACCCGCGCCGCCATCCACCATCCATAAAAAATCAAAGCAACATAAATTGCATTAATATACAAATATATGCAAAAATATTACGCGATCTAACAATGAAATATGTCGATGAATATTAATGAGATTATTTTTTTAAACTAATAAAGTCTTTTAAGTAAGTATCTAATATTATTTAGGGTCACATCGGAATAATACCATTCGCGTTGCGATGAAAATGACGAAGGAACTGAACTGAAAGGTTAAGTATGCAAGGAATTTCGGTTCTGTTTATATTTCAAAGAGGTTGTGTGTTATGAAGAAAAGAATTAAAAAAAACTACTAGGACTACAGAACTCTCCACTAATAATAAAACGAGGGTAACTGGAGGTGGAAATGTAAGTGTATATTGGTAATTTTTTGGAAGGTTTAATGTAGGTAAGCTTATAGAGGCCACAACCTTCTTTTAATGCATTTTTGTTGACTTTGCTTTACTTTGACTTGACATTACATAACTGAGCAATACAGACAGATAAAGAATTTTAATAAAATGGCGAATATAAACGCAATCGCGTGTAAGTCACTAATGCTGCGGTGCAACTGGGAACCAGCGTAGGTTTAGTACAAAGATCAAACGAGCCCATTACTGCATAATAGTACCACACGAGGCCACCTTAGCATTTCACAACACTTCTTTACCATTGCATAGTGAAAGAAACACACCATCCAAATACACAACCAGCACTTTTACTCGTATTTTATTACAAAATACAAATATTCGTTTTTTAATATTTCTTTTACACAGCCAAAATAATAAGTCAGGGCGAACTCCATAATAATAATCCTTGTTCGTTTTATATAAATATAATATAAAACATGGCAACATCAAATATATTTTAATTGCCTGTCATTGCTAACAATGGCATCAAAGACACAGTAAAGACTTTCAATGAAATGAAAACTAAAAAAACTGCGCAATGCGCATTAAATTTCTTTACTCATACAAGTAGTACAAACGTAGTGTTTATATCCTCTTTGGTACCTACATCAATAGTCTAAATACCTACATACATCTATAGAAGTTTTCTCCGAATTTGACAACGTTAGTGACATCAAACGTTCCCAAAATTCGTTCTCGGAATTCCGTTAACGAACTTCTAACAATCGCTTGCGCCCCATTACTGGAGCTCCTTCAACATTCAATAGAACCCCTTTAACAAAAGGAAAAGCGTGTAAATTACTACCTCTGCGGTACACTTTACTTTTCTAAACGTTACCACAAATATCCCACTCAATCTGTACGTTTATTCATAGCGAGGTACAAAGAACGGTTTTGAAGAGACGCCAGTTTAATGACTTCGACTGAAGGTCATAGGTCTCGTAAACGAATAGGCGTGTGGAGTACACATGCTTCATACGGAATTGTATGCGCAAATTGGAAGAGACCTAACGAGATATTTTCTTTCGGAATCTAGTAAAGCCACACAGGCAGCCCCCACAGGCAAAACTGACTTGGTTTCAATAACAATTAACTTCATATTGGGTGAAGATCAAATGAATTTTGGAGTACAAGACAAAATTTATGCTAATAATTTACTATTTCATTGTACAAATGCTAACTTAATTACTATTTTAGTTTGTATTAATTTTCCTTTTGGACCTACTAAAATCTACAGAAGTGTGTCACTAAACCAATTGCGTAATCGCATCCTGATAAATTGAATATTGATCATGTTGACAATAACGATATCCTGTTGTTACAAAAGAAAATTAGGTAAATTTTGGTTCATCCGTAATTGAAAAGTTGGGCGTTGAAACCTAAACAAGGAGGTCATATTATTGCCCATTCAAATATGTAAAACAGATAAATAAATAAAAGAGATACGGGCCTAAATAAAGACTTTTTGACATCTCTTGACAACTCTCTATTTCCCACGCTCGTCCACCCACCTAAGGACTATCCGCTTCCTTGGGAACTCTTAGTCAGGAGAGCCCCCTGAACACCAGGGGGGCAACTGACTGCAACAATCAGCACGCTATGCTGAGACGATAGGATCCCCTGCTCAACAGCGGGATCCACCAACCACCGGGGGCACAAGTTCTCCCGAGCCCATGCCCGGATAAAAAGGTGACTTAAAACCCCCAGACCCCTTCGCCATGCTACGAAAAGAGCGCGATAGCGAATGGAAGACTCGCGCTCACACACTCTCACTTCTCATACTGTACTTAACTTCTCATACTGTACTTAACAACAGAATGTAATCATTGACAGATAGTAAGCGACTATTATTGGCGAGTATTAATGATACTTCTAAATGAAGTCTGCCAGGACTCATTTCCATCGTGCTATTCGAATGTCGATCGACTGAAACCAAACAAAGCGGATCTTTCAACGCCATAGTAAAGTCGTCTATACGCTATGGTAGTTTGATGGAGTGGCATTACAGAAGCGCTGTGCTCGCCCATCAATCTTTTCTATTTATCTATTGAGTGGGGTTTTACCGCTGAACTGGGTTTGTTAACTGATAAAGGGTTTAATGGAATGGTAACAGAACTATCGTTATTTTAAAAAATAAAAACAAGTTATTTAATTGTTTCGACTTGTAGTGTCTATCAGCCTTTCAAAGTCCACTGCTGGATATAGGCATCTCCTGGCGGCAAACCAACCGTTCCTGGGCTCTCTGAATCCACGGGATTCCCGCTGTCTGCTTTGGGTCGTAAGTCCTGGTTGGACCACCATGAGGCGTATTGTGTTCGTTTTTCCGAATTTCTGCCATATCCATTTGCGTCATACGGTGACGTCATGACGCGAATGGATTATATAAATAAATGACACATTACGCTATCGATGTAATCAACAGTAAACAGTCGGAGCTCTGCTGCACCCTACGCATGATGCCACGCCTGGCGGAGAAATGAAAAATATTATATTTACTAGTGGTGCTTAACATTGATCGAGAAATCAATAAATTATTATTATGTACACTCAGAACTTAAAATTGTTCACAACAGCACAAAGATCATCGAACAAAGTTACAAATGGTACTCGTAGTGATGCACATTTGACACAAGTTTTGTTGTAATTGTAAAGTAGTTGAAACTGTCTAAGTGCTGGTCATCACTGGAAATCCGTTTCTAAGTAAGAAGTGTTGTTGAGTCCAGTCAGTAATATCTGGGGCGCGGAGAGTAGCGGGCAAACACAATCGCACGAGGATTGCTCCTTTTGTATCCACGAAGTGGTTCCTGCTTACTACTTTGTGAATTGTTTAAAACTATATTAAGTATTAGAATAATTATGAAGGTCGTGCTCGTCTGACTAGCTACAACATAATTCTAAAATCGACCATGATGATTTTGTAAGTGTTACAGTCTGTATCGAAGAGCCAGATATTATAAATAAACTAGTTGTCCCAGCGTACTTCGTACCGCTTTATAATTAAAAAATGTTTTGGTGATATATCGACAGCAACGCCACCTATCGGGTCCAATTGTGAATCTAAACCATTCCCAGATCCCCTTGAACACACACAAAAAATTTCATCCAAATCGGTCCAGTCGTTAAAAAATGTTTTGGTGATATATCGACAGCAACGCCACCTACCGGGTCCAATTGTGAATCTAAACCATTCTCAGATCCACCTGAAGACACACAAAAAATTTCAACCAAATCGGTCAAGCCGTTTAGGAGGAGTTCAGTGACATACACACTCACACTCGAATTATATATACCTATTAAGATAAAATAATTCGAATTTCGTGTTTGTGACAACAAAAGGCCTGCGCAGGTCACAGGACTCACTTTTGCATTGGTTTCAGTCCTAACTTGATTTACATGTATTCCGGCTTCCCACCTGTAACTTTTTGACTCAAGTTACAAAAAAGGAGCAGGTAACTATTTAATCGTGGGCCAAAGGGAACAAACCGCAGCTTGAGCACTCGTACTCAGTGATCACTCGTGTTTTACTCTGCTTTTAAAAGTCCCGTCTGCCTGAAATTGCTTTTATAGTAAGAGTATACAACTTGTGCTCTATATTAAAGTTCAATTTGTATGTTTAACGCCGTGGTTTGTTTCGTCCTTCGTTTCGAGTAGAAACAGCTAAGTATGCAAATCTCTTGAACTTGTAAGTTTAAAAGTGGAAGTTTAAAGGTCTTTTTAGCATTGTACGCATGTTTTTTATATTAATAGTGATCACTGTCATGTCATGTTATCAGTAACAACAAAATCATTTTTTTACTTACTTAAGATAAGTAGGTATATGCTATACAATCCCACCTGATGGTTAGTGGCGATGAAGTCAAAGATGTTGGACGTAGTAGCTTAATAAAAGCTTAATATTCAATCTTCTCTTGCAGATATCAATACGTTGTTATCGACTACCGATGTATGTACATTAAAAAGGTACAAAAATCTCACATAATTATTAACTGAAAATGCGCGATAAAATTCCTTTTAAATATTTCTCCTTCCATTTTCAAATCTATTATACAAGTTTTCAAAGATATGGGACACAAAATGTTCCGACCAATTGTTTTTCAATAAAACAGAATTGCGCACGGACGTAAAAATCTATCGGAAGTATCGGAACGCAAATTAATTTAGGAGCGGCACAGATTCGCGTGTGGAAAGGTGTTTGACAGTCGACAGTGAATGTCGATACAATCAAAGAATCGACTGTTGCAATTGACGTGAATAATCACTTTGTAGCCGATTGCAATCAGACAATCAACGTTCAGGAGCGGATAACACTGACATTCATTTATTTCATCGATAAAATATTTTAAACAGCAATCAATTTAGCTTCACAGTTGATTCGAATTCAAATCCTGAGCTAACCATTAATTTTTCAACGCATTTGCGTACTAGAAACTAGTAAGCAGCCGGGGGGTGCATAAGTGCATAAGTGGGGACAAACTGAGCGCGCGGTTTAAACTACTTTACTAAAAGTCATTAACCCCGACCGCTCAGCCGCCGGCCGGTCGGTCGCCGTACTGCACAGCTGTTGGCCATACATTCAATTCAAGAGTATTTTTAGATAGTTAAAACAAATTAAATAAAACAAAAATTCCAAAACAAATTAATAATATTTGTATTTTTTATATTTTTTATATAAGGACAAGCATCCAGAAAATATTGAAGTTCTTTTTTCCGGTAATTGCTCCGTAACGTCAGAAGCAGTTCGAAACAGTAACCAATTCATTTCTGAAACCTACCAGTATTCAGTTTTTTTGTAGGCAGCGTTAAAATCAAAGTAAGCTGGTACATGCGGGGCGGGCCACCTAGTCGCGCCTGACATGTTTTTTGCTTTCAAGTGAACTCACGGGTCAATATATAGCCGTACTCTTCTTTTATCTTTCTCTATCTTATTATTTCAAAATACTGAAACCGGTAATTGGGTTAATCTGCAAGCTTGAAGGATAACATTATAACAGACTCTTTTAACCTGAAATATTTATTTATTACGATATTATTTATTTTTACCGTTGTAAAAAGTTATATCAATGAGATAGGTTCATTCTTTTCCTGTTGGATAAGTTCTCTTTCTACCTCATATACCCCGGCTTTTTCGCACACCCACCAGGCGCGGAGGCTTACTTGAGAAGCCTTTCCGCATCTTGTCTGAAGACAAGTTCTGAATTCGTACATGAAAGGCAGTTTAGAGTAAATAAATCTGTCCAGGCTGATAAAATACGCACATACACGAGTACCATAGGGATACAGGTGTACAGAACTCTACCCTTCCAACGGAGGACTACATTTACCTAGAACAAACATTTTACAGGTACCTACCGCGTTGGCACAATCGCGCAGGCAGGAATCCGTCCGTGAGTTCTCACCGTTTTGTATTTGTAGTTGCTTGCGTGCAATCAGACGGATCGTACAAGCGCAGAAAAACGAACACCGCGCTGCTGCTGAGCCGCGCACTCTGACGTCACTGGCTTTGAAGTAGGCTCTGCTTGAGATTGTCTGTTTGTCGATGGACATGTTTCGCGAAAAATCTGCTCGGTGGCTTGTAAAGCCATTTTGCTACTTTTTAGAGAAAGAACGATAATTTTGAATTGTTTTACCGATACTTCGATCCTGTTGCATGGCTCATGGTCACGGCGAGATTTGTGAGTACCTGTTTACATTTAAAATGTTTAGTGTCCGCGATTATATAAGTTTAAAATCAAACGAAAATTCTTTTATACTGAATGGAATAGATTAGAATAAAAATATGATAATCACACACCATGCTGCATGCTGTATCTGCGCATATTACATCAAATAAACTGGGAATTGCTGCAATGTTTTCCTTCAACGTAACCAGCTATAGACACCTGTGTAGGTGACGCCAGGGTGCCACAATCCATCTCAAGACAAAGCTAATCTGCCCTGCTGGTGGTCAATCATGCGTTTTTGTATTTCCGCTTACACCAGAGAGCCTATGCGCGAATTTCCCGTTTATTTATTGGCAGGCAAAGCGTCGGTGAGGCATTTGATATCAGTCCAAAGTCAGCATACCCTATGGTAAATGGCTACATTTAACTTTAGGTGCTCCTGAGTCCTGAATGCCCGTCTGATCGTTTATCAGATATTAACATAACAAGAAATCTTACATGGCTCTCCAAAGAGTTTAAGAGGGAAAAGGCAAAGGAGCGGCCACTTTGCATACATTATTTGTACAGCGGCATCTCAAACAGCTGAGCGCCTCGGCTCTGCCAGCGTGGACGTACCTACATTACCTCCGCTGAGAAATCTTCATACAGAAATGTTAGTACGAGAATAATAAACGATTTTCAAAAATATAAACGCTATTACCCATTGAGATATTAAGAACAGTTATCTACTTCTGCCAATCGGCACTGGAGCAGTGTGGTACCCATAGTTAGGTCATCTTCAACATTGCAACTCATAACTGTCCCACTTCTGGGCACGTTTCTTCTCTAGCAATGTAAGGCGCACAGGACATAGTCCACCACGCTGGCCCAGTGCGGAGTGGCGGACTTCACACACCTTTGAGTGAAGTCATTCAAAGATATACAAGTACAAGCAATCTAAATTGATCGTACTTGAGACCAAGCACGAATGTACCTACTCTCTTGGGGACTAAAAACCATACATGCCTCATTTGTGAGCGTCGATAGCCTCTACTCTACACACGTGCTTGAAACTAATTAAGCACCTATTATTTTGTGGCAAGATAATAATGTCAGTAAAGTAATGTAATCTAGACGAGCAAGTTTACATTACCTGCTTATTTAGGTAAGTATATAACTATGACTGTAATACCTATACAAATGATTTATTTAATAGGTACCAAATACCTGCTAGGTATATTACTTAGCGCCTGTAACATTACAACAACAAAAAACTCATTTTCTGCATGCCTTCACGCATAACTTACTGAAAGGTAAGACAAACGATTCCATAGTCTACGGTTGCCAAGAAAAATGATCCCATAACATCTATCGGACATACGTTACCTGAGTCAGTGAAATTGAGCCACTATTTCTTAGAAATTTAATAGGTTTGATGTCCTACTCTATCTTACATAAAGGTGCATCTGCCAAGACGAACCATCTCAATTTAGATAAGTTATCTCCAACGAACTGCGCCCAGTCTAGTGCCAGCGATGCTGTATCTTCATATTGTGATATATTTGTTAAATTGCCCTGTCTATTAGTTGTCGACGTCAGGTACAACCTCAGGATGAGTCGCCAAGTTTTGAAATTAATTTTCGCTTGCGGAATGTGCCATTTATTCCGGAGGTAGGTAGTTAGCTACAACATATAGGTACACCGATAGTGAAGGACAGTAGCCTCGCTGCAGCAGTTACCTTACGCCATTTTTATGCCAATAGCCGAAAAGAGTTCTTATTATCATACCTTTTAGGTTCCGTAGAAACAAAGTCATCAGGGCCAAGAAGGAAATAGAGAACCCGCGTAATCAATGTTCTCCGACAGTCGAACGGAAACGTATTGAAATTTTACACGGTTGATCTCAGACCTTTCCCATAGTGTAGTTGGTAGCGGCGCTGGCTGCGAAGCGAAGGGCGAAGGTTCGAATCCTGGCCGAGACAGATATTTATGTGGCAGATCCATAAATGTTTGTTCTCGGCTCGTGGGTGTTAGTGGTGTGTTGCTGTTGTGTGTTGTCCATTCCACCCGGAACACAGGGTCCTAATCATTGACATTAGTATTTATGTCAATGGTCCTAATGCTTATTTTATTTTTTAACATATTTTAGTTACTGGAAAGCACGTAATACGCGGATTTATCACTTCCTACTTTGTTGCCAACACCTTGGTTACCCTGATGTTTCAGACATTCATGAGCGGTCCTTTTCACGTGGCTCGTACTAATCAGTTGCTTATTTTTGGTAAAATTAATTATCCCGTCGCCCCGATTTTCTCTCTCTCTCTCTCTCGATTTTATAAAGAACCCAGAAAAGATAGGTAGGATTTTAGAAAGATTTTCCCGGCTCCAAAAAATATTTCATTAACCTTTGTTTAATTTTAAGTTTTTTAAAAGAAATTGAAAAAAACAATAGTAAAAGTCCAGTCAAAGTAAACGAAGTCAACTTCAGTAAACTTTGTTTTTTGATTCGCAAACTACAGTACCCGCATGTTGCCCCGGTGAAGGTTGGTTCCAAGGAAGAACAGAAAAAGTTAGTTAGTCTAACAAAGCAAAACTGTCCGTAACTTGCTCTGCGCGAACTTTGCTCGCTGGACAATAAAATATAACTTTCGTTTGCTCTTTTCAGCTTCGACAACATAGTAGTTATTAGTTGCGATCTATTTTACGTATCTTACGTAACTAACTTAACCTAACTTCTGACCAATACAGTATGGCGCTATGGTTACCATGCCGGACAAAGGGGTCCTGGGTTCGATTCCCAGCCAAGCGGAAATTTGAATAAGTTTAAATTTATGTTCTCGGTGTCTGTACGTGCGTTCTTGTCTGTGTGTCATGGCACCCACGACACGGGGAATCCTGATGTTGGGCAATGAGTGTATGGCGTTAGGTATTTACTTCACGTTTGATTGTAGGAGAATGATGGCTAACCAGTGTAATAATCCCTACCACCGTGTACGAATACAGTCAAGATATAACTGCTGGGTGTACCACGAACAGGGGAAATTGCCTTACAAGGTTGCAGAGAGCCTTACACCCAAACATATTTTTAATACATACATAAAAGTGTTTGCAAAGGGTCCCTCTATTAAGCACTCTGACTCGCTACAGTCACTCTCACTGCCAACTGGCGGAAAGGCTTATCAAATAAAATCGAAACAATCTGAGTTCAAATTCTTTGGTTGTTAGTTGTTTACTTACCTTAATCATTACACAGTACAGTACAGTACAGTACTTATCTATACCTATATACATTATTGAAGTACCTATAGTGATGTACCTAAGTACGCACTTAGATGCATTAACTTAAAATTTTAAACGAGTTTTGCGGTTCGATGGTATCTCTTTTCTCTAAAGATTTATAACTAGATATTAAGTACTAGGAGGACCAACTTTCCTTTCCTTATAATAAATTAGCTCTCTAAATGAGTTTTTTCTTAAGCCTTGGGAACTAAATAAGAAAATCCTGCGCTTTAAATTGCACATCTGCGTTTTAAAGTGACTCTGGAAACATTGCAGCGGAAAAAAATTAATTGTGCTTCTATCTATTTTAAAACTATTTAACGCTTACCATACACTAATACAGTTCGTCTAGAACTCTAGATAAATGAGATAAGTAGTAATAAGTAGTAGTGTAGTCTAGAACATTCTACAGCGACTCCCGTCACGTAGTTTTTCAAATAATAGATACCTAAAGTTTAAAATAAGTTAATAAGTAGAATAAAAAAATTAGAACATGATAAATCAGAATTCAAAGGAAAACATGAGGTTCAGAATGTGAGGACGAGAAGTAAAAATATGTTAGCGAAAACACTGTTGACTGGATCTCTAGTTCTGCTCTAGCAGACTAAGTACATGAACTGTCGAAAGCGCTTCCCGGAAAGACTGACACAGAGACAGGAATCTATTACCAGGTTACTTGTAAAGAACTAGAAAGCTTGACTACTTAGTCATTCGTTTAGTGATGTTCATGAGAGTGTAGTCATTCGTTTAGTGATGTTAGACTAAACGAATGACTACTTAGTCATTCGTTTAGTGATGTTCATGAAAGAGTTAATGAATCATCCATATAGGCGAGTTTAGTTCGTTCGTTTAGTGTACAAAGAGTAACGCTTCAAAATTATCACATCACAGCCAAAAATCCCTCGCCCGATTCCTGACCTGTTATCACCACCGCACACGCGCCCGAGTCGACAGACTATCACCTACATCTAATTACCAATTTTCCAGTTAAGTGAACGGTGAGAGGGAATGATTGACCGATTTAATCAGTCTCACTCGATCCGACGGCGAGCGGGAGACCGGGAAAAAATTGATTGTGTTGAATCAATTCATTTGCGGTGTCGACCGCCGTTTTTGTTGGCACCTTGGCCCCATTTTTTATTGCCCCGAGGGTTTGATCAAGGTACTGGTGTCAATTTTAATTAACACGGGGACCAAGCATTTTTTCACCAAATTCCATTTAATTTATATCTCATTACGTAATGATCTCGACTTCGGGCGTGTCGTTCTAGATTTATCGTTATAATAACAGGACTTACCTGGTTCGCCCTTTAAAACCAGGTTTACTAGGTCAAACTATCTAAATTTGAGGGGCAGGTTTTTAAATAAGTGCTTTTCATATCCCGAGAATGGATCTGAAATTACAAAACCTTTATTCCGTCCATGCAAATAAAAAAAATCTATGAGTAAGATACATCAAACAATTTACATAATAAGGAAGCTCATTTAAAAAACAAAAGATTCGTGCCTTGTCAACGACACTGCAGGGTTGTGTCGTTGAAAATTATGATCTCGTAAGTAATTCTTAATGGCACCCCAGTGAGTTCTAACAAGCAACAGCAACCAAAATTATTTTAAAGCTTATGTGAAGGTAATCTTGTTAGGACTTCGAAGACGTACGTTACGTTAAACGTTTATCGCTTCTGTGGTGGGAATGTGAGTCACAGCAATTGAAATATAGGGTACGGGTGCGTTGAACGTTCATAAGTATAAATAACATACTGTAAAAAAATCTATTTAAATAAGCGTAGGGGCTCAATTTATTATTTGTGACTTTCTTTGATACGGGCACTCACAAATCATGAATCATCAATATGAGTCTGTAGCATTATTAAAAATAATTTATAATAGATATTTAGAGTTCCACCAGTTTGCAACCGGCGCATTTACTGCAATTTATTGAGAGAATCATACAATCTATTTAGTTTCTTAATGCTGGGTAAAACCTTGGCATCAGATAAAAATATTCAGACTGTCAAATATTTATTTAACTAACGAATATTGTCAAAAACCGGTTACGATCCTGCAATATTTAACTTACTTAACCCCAAACAAACTGTAATTGACTGCAGATGTAAAATAAAAACCTCGCTTTATACAAAATCATTTAATCAAATCACACACTATTAATAAATTGTACATCCATTACATTAAGAAAACTTACAAAATAATTATGAGAGTTACAAAAAATATAATTCATTAACATACGTACAAAAACATAATTATAATGCAATAACATACGTACAGAAGTTGCTCAGAGTATTTCTTTTTAAGTTAATATATTATTATATTATGTAGTCGCTAAACAGTCATAATTTCTAGGTTAATTATAAATATAAGCACGAAATCAATTATTAAGTTACATTTAAGTTACAATATGAAGAAAGTATCAAAACATAGCAGTACAGTTTCTATCAAAAACTATAATAAATCACTAACAATAACGTTCATAAAAGTTACAAAGAAAGTTATATTACTATGTAAACTATAAACTCTAATAATACTTTATATACCTAGCTTAGGTAGCTTAGCTAAGTAGCTTTATAAATCGCTTACTTGCAAAATATATTGAAACGAAAGGTTTATAATGTGTCAGATGGTACCGTAAAGAAATTTAAAATAAACAGAGATACAAACAAAATGTATTCAATGTCATATACGGTCAAGTGAGATTATGATTTACCTACATTCATATTAAAATTCTGAAATTCAGGCTCAAGTCTGAGAATTTATAAAACAGCTATATAATTTATATTCCCTACTACGATCAGCTTCATTGAACACGAATGCAACACAACACTAGCTTGAACGGCGAAACTAATTACATCATTAATAAAGTGCCTTGTAATGCACCGTTAGGTACATCTAATTAAATCAACCGCACACCACAATGAGATAATTATGGTTTCAACCAATATTTGGTATCGGCTCAATTAATGAATATAACCATTGAGTAAAACATTACAGAAGCGGAACGCCTGTTTACATTCTGTAGCAATGCAATCTATATTAACCTTATTTTAAAATTGAACAGTGTTAATTTTATTACTCCATTGTATTTGCCCTCCTGAACAAGCTTGTAAGCGTTTCCCTACATGCCGCAAAAGGACAATCTACCGAAGGCGATAAAACTGATACTCCAAATTTTTTTTATTATCTTTATATCGTTTATGTCACCGACCACACTACCAATAGACTCCTTCCTAGTCTCCTAATAACAGGCGAATGGCTTCTGTCAACACTACTGGCTTATAGTAACGATATAAATTCGTGCCGTCTCATTCTTTCCCATTGCTTAAATTAATCTATTTCTTTCCAACGTTTCGCGTGTCCTTGAATTAGCCAATCACAGCGTTGAATTAGCCAGTCACCCCGCTTCGTCTAACCTCAGCTAGTTGCCAGAATGCATTCAATACGGAAAACCAAACATTAGGTGTCTATTGGCTGTGTGGTCGGTGGTTTATGTCGATCATGATTAAAAGATGATTGTAACTGGATGTACATAATCAACTGCAAATTAATATTAATACGAACAGTCGAACCTGTTCGGGTGTTTATAATATTTTAAAGGTGTAATCAGACTAATTCGTCACCCACAAAGGACAACAACCCTAGTTTTTATGAGTACCTAGGTACTATGAGAAAAAGAAAATTTTGACAAAATATAAATGTGCATTGCAATTTACCTTAACTTAACGTTTCTATATCCCAGTAATGAGAGCTTATTGTTTAACATACCTTGTTACAAGTCAACTAAGAGAAACGTGTTACAATCAACTATGTTCACAAACAGATTATTTACAATTTACATCATTAGGACTTACCTAAACTTGAATATTTCGACATAAAATCATGTTAAACTGTAGCTATGTCCTATACATTATCTTGGTCATTTTTCCTTAAATCCGACGGCTCACATTTACCAAGTATTCCACAAATACATATTAAAAACGAACACAACTTCAATGAAATACTTTCCAAATAATTATAACATTCAAAGGCACCAAGATCTTGTAAGTTTACAAATAAGCAACATTTTAAGATGTTTATCTGCTTTTCTTGTTAGCTCATTCGAAAGTTTCGTTGAGAGCGGAAACTTTTTATTTCCTTTTATTCGCGTTGCGACTGTTTCCCGGAGACTTGTTTGTTAAACCTGCCATTGTATATAACAAAGTAAACTATTTTATTCACCACGTTTTTAATGTCCAGTTCTTTGTGTAGATGGATGTAAGCCGAAAAACGAAAACGCGTTGGGAACAAGTGACATTTAAGGGGGAAACTCTTTAAGTACTAAATGTAGGTCATTTTGAAGAGTATAAACCTCTGTCAAGTGTAGATTTAAATCATAATTTAACACACACTTCATCATCATCGCAACCCATAACTGTCCCACTGCTGGCCAAGTGGGTATTGGCAGACTTCACACACGTTTGAGAACTTTATAGATCACTCTCAGGTGCGCAGGTTTCCTAACGATGTTTTCCTTCACCGAAGCAAGTGATAATTGAATTCTAATACGAACATAATTTTTGAAAGTTAGAGGTGCATCCTGGGGTTTGAACCCGGACCCCCGGTTCGGGAGTCCAACGTTTAATGAACACTGAGCGTGTGACTCAAACAAACAATGCTCAAAGTGACACCCCGCGCGTCTTGCCACCATTTCGACCCTAAAATTTACTTTTGCGCAGCGATTCGAACAAAGTTCCGAGCGACCTAGAACCGCCGGCCGTACTATACCCCCTCTTAATATCGCAAGTGTCTTACGAATCACCTTGCAAAAATACTCAAACAATAACCACATACCCATTGTTCCCCTGGGCCACACTGGGCCGCGCTGGGCCACGCAGCCATCACGTCCGTCTGGGCGGCGGGCGTGAGTAGGGATGCGCCTGCGCCCTGCCCCGCGCGCGCACCGCTTTGAAACCGACTGACTTTTGAGTGTCGCCGGCCTTCCCGCCTCTCGCGACTGTTAGTGGTTATTTGACGTCACATACACACGGACAGACACAATTTGTTTACCCAACCCAACCGTATACCCAACATATAATAATAATCACGTATCCATTGTTTTTTAGTTTCTAGGTTAAATTGTATTCTGACATGTCATGCGTTCTAAAACCGTGAAATTTTAACGTTCAGTAACGTACGTTACGTACGAACAGTAACGTAAGAAAATTTCACTTTTATTCTTCATTTTATAGACCACAGTTTTTAAAATGCATAAAAGTCAGAGTTCAATATGTAGTCGAGCTTAGAGTTCGCCCGGGGTAGCACTACCGCCCGCCACGGTACTTAGTACCATTTCTACCGTGTAATAATTTTTTTAGAAGCAATGGAGAAGGCAAAAGGGTCAAAATATTACTATCAAATACACCTAAAATCCGAGCTTAGGTCATATACATTACATAACTTTTTATTTCACTTCAATACATGCAGTATTTCCGAAGTTATAAAGACGAGAAGTTCAAGCCCTTTTTTGAATTTCCGCGCTTACGCTATGACGTCACGACGTGGCTCGGCCGCGAGCATGATACGGCGCAAGTATAGAAAATATGGGTCTATGCAGTTCAAAAATCTATAACTTTCTTATTTCTATAGATACAGACTTGAAATTTTGCATAGATGTAGTAGATAGTATGTGAATTATATATGTTATTTTATTATTGATAACTAAGGTTTGCTCGCGGCTTTACTTGAGTTTAAATTAACATTTCGGTCAAAAATCCCTATCAACTACGCGCGACTACTGAGAGATGACGTCATCGAGTAGTGACCGCCCGCCTGCGTTTTTAAAAAAACCAACGTCCGTAAATACGCACTTTGATCGTTAATATCTCAGCCATTTATTGAGATATGGAAAAAGTAAAAACACAGTTTTTCTTGTAATTTTTTATAGATTTATTTGACGTGTAAAAAAAAATTCGTTTGCCTGGTCCATTGTATTCCGGAAAGAAAGCGAATCATTGCCATCAAGAAGAGAGTTGGGGACGAACTTTCAAAGATAATAAATGCTAAATTTAAAACTTATATCGTGAATTAGTATATTCCAAAGTAATCCTCTGAATCGTGTTAAAATGATCTCTTTCATTTGTTAGAGGCAACGAGCAATTAGAATACTAAAATAATGTTTTAAAATCTTTTATAATTTCGAGATTAATATGCAACCAACACAGTGACTAAACCATAAGGCCCCAGTTAGACGCCGCGCAGTTAGTTAAGAAATTGTACGTTGTGGACTAGTCAATAAAGTTTAATTTGCTATGCACCAGAAGCGAGCGAAAACTATCGCGTCATATAAATGGGCCCTAATAGGGAGCTCGCCCTCGGCTACTTTACGTAACGATAAAGTAGCGCGATTCGTGAACGCTCAACTAATCGCTACATTTAGGGGTTAGTCATATTTGCATGCGCCAATAGCGATAAATCATCATCGTCATCATCATCATCACAACCCATAACTGTCCCACTGCTGGGCACGAGTCTCCTCTCACAGTGTGAAGGGTATAGGCCATAGTCCACCACGCTGGCCAAGTGCGGATTGGTGGACTTCACACACTTTTGAGAACATTATGGAGAACACCCAGGTGTACAAGGTTTCCTCACGATGTTTTCCTTCACCGAAGCAAGTGATAATTAAATATATTAAAACGCACATAATTTTTGAAAATTAGTGGTGCGTACGGGGTTTGAACCCGGACCCTCCGGTTCTGCAGTCCAACGTTCAACCACACGGCTATCACTGTAGCGATAAATAATAACAAAAACCACTATAACTAACAGTCCCTGTCCCAGTCCTCATACTTACTAATCAACTAACCAACTAATATTCTAACACAGTTTCCTAACCTAACTATCCTAGTCCCCATTCGGGTCTAGCTCTAGGATGGCCGCTATCATCTTGCGCGGCAGCGGAATGGTGGTGCTGCATGCCTTAATTACCTTACCTGACGTTAATTCCATAAAAAAATATGACTAAGTACCTTGTACGTCCCTCTGCAAGGGGGTCCCGTCCCGCGCCACGCCGGAGCCGAAGCCGGGCGGCCGCGCGGACGGGGGCGCCGCGCGCCGCACCGGCAGCGCTTTGCCCACCACCGGCTTCACCAGCTTAGCTGACAGACGGAAAAAAACGTTTATTGATTCAAGTACGGCCGACGGTTCTAGGCCGCTCTGAAGTTAAGCTTTCGGATATAGTGCGCAGGTATTGTACTTTAGAGAGAGATAGCGACGCGAACACTGAGCGTGTGACTGAAACAAACAATGCTCAAAGTGACACCCCGCGCGTCTTGCCACCATTTCGACCCTAAAATTGAGTTCTGCGCAGCGATCCGAACAAAGTTCAGGGCCGCCTAGAACCGCCGGCCGTACTATACCTGCATAATTATATGGATTAAAGAGTTCTGTGCAATGTATTCAAAAGCAATATAATGGTAAATTATATGTTGATGAGATAATTATATCATTGCTCAATATTATAGAAATGTTTATAAGTTGTCTTGCAAAATGGCTATTTCATCACCAAATTAATATACATGAACCTAAGGTCAACGAATATCGCATCAAAATGAACATATTACAGGTAAATAAGTATAAGAAAAACAGCTGTTGTTTATTAAACAAAAATGAAAATAAAAATATAAGGCGAAACTCTTATCGATCTAACTATATAATTTATATCCACTGATAATAATAAATAATGTCAATTTTGAATTTGAATTAAAATTAATCTTCTTATGTCAACTTTACCAAACATGTAACTTTAAAAATAAGTGCAATATGATTTGAGGTACGCAGTTTCATTCAAGTAAATGTAATGACCTTATTCTTACTGTAAGACTAACCTTTGTCATTGAAGTTTATTTTGTGCATAGTATTAGTCCTATCCGAGAGCCCCTTCTTCGCTGCCACTTCAGTTTTGAATTCACTCTTCACCGGTACCTTCTTCCAACCATCCATTGCACCCGGCAGAACAAACGTGGAGTTCAAGTCATTTGGATCTACAAGTCCATAGTTCTCAACGTCCAACGCAGCATTATCCCTTTTAACTTTCTTCGCAGAATTCATGGTCCGAGTTGCATCTAAGCTTTCAAATGAATCATTTATAATGATAGTCTCGTTGTTGGCTAGTTTGATTGGAGTGCTTTTACGTTTCAAAACCGGCTCACGGTTCTCTATATCCGTCAAATCATCACTGTCCGTTACTACATCAATGGTGCTGTTTGTATCGTTATTTGTAATGCTGTGCTCTATAGCTGAGGTCAGCTTTCTCATGTCCAGCGTAGATATAAATTTGAACTGTGGATCTGGTTCTGTCTCCTTATCCGACCAGGATAAAACTTTTACTGATTTTGCTTTGTTTATGAGCTCCACGTACTCTGCTGTTAATGAGGGTGGAGCCCTGTCATATCCCTTCAAAGTTAAATAGAGCTTCCGGAGCATACTTGGCATATCACTCATGTATTCGGTAAAAGCTGATATCTCCTCTTTTTGAATCATCAACAGCTTGTACCTCAAATCGTCGCTCGCTTTTAACTGTCGCAGTTGGCCTTGAAGTTGGATATTTTTGACAAAGTCTGCCAAGTCCGGGCAGTCGTTCAATGCCTGGTCGCAGAGTTGTTGTATTTTCTTCCGGCTGTCCTCCCACTTGGCCCATGTGTTCTTGATGTTACTGTCCAAGTGCACGGTCTGCTTGAAGTAACTTTCTGTCGCTCGCTCCTGTCTTGGTATTACCTCGTTACAAATCTATAGATAAATAAAAATATTTGTCAAGACAAGCAGTTTTTTTTTGTAAATAGCTGACTTATTATTGTATTAATTATATAAACAAATAACCTATAGGCGAACAAAAATAATTTTTAAGTAAGGATTTAATATAAAAACAAAGATTTCAGGGGAGTACTATTAAAGTAGACGCCGTCTAAGTTAATGTTTGTGTACTTACATAATTATGTTTCATGTAAACTTTCAACAACATCTATCCTGTACATACTTATAGTGTATTTATTTACTACCACAAATATATAGCCTAGTTGATAGTTGTGTTGTGGAAATCAATACCTATTATCCTCTTTGAAAGTTTACGTAAGTAAATTACTTAATACTTATTGTAAACTATTGATAATCGCACAAACTTATAGCACAGAAATTACATGTGCACTGTCGACTGCATACAATAAACGTTAACACACTTACCCCCGCACTATTCCCTGTGTTGCGGGTGGTATGAACAATACAAATTATACAACACTAACACCCACTACCCGTGTAAAAACATTTATCTGTCAAACCAACATCTGCCCCGGCCGGGAATCGAACCCGGAAGCCCCAGTTTCGCTGGCAGGGTCACCACCAACCAGGCTACAAGGTCGGTATATTTTTTTTTTTATTGATTTAAGGTAGCAAACGAGCATGCAGCACCACCTTCCGCTGCCGCCCATGACAACTGTGACCGACGTGGAACAAGACTCATATGGATGTCAATGGACTGGGATAGTTAGTCCGGTTAGGTGAGGGTGTTTAGAAAATTTGTTGGTTAGTTTGTAAGTATGAGGACTGGGACAGAGGACTGTTAGTTATTGTTAGTAATAGTCTAGTTAGTAAATGTTAGTAAGAGTCTCGTTGTAATTCGGTCACAGATGTGTTGCTACCCTTGAGGACTGAGATGGTCGCCTCTAAAAAGTGTAGCCGGCTCCACACCTTTCTATCCGGAACACAATCGCTGTTAAAACAATTATTACACGGTAGAAATGGTACTAAGTATCGTAACGGACGGTAGTACTACCCCGGGCGAACTCTAAGCTCTACTACCTACCTATGCAAAACAATTAAAATTAATTATTCTACATAAGTAGTAGAGCCTAGGATCTAATACCTAGAGAACCACAGTACCTGCTCCATAGCGTCGGTGGAGGAGCGGTGCGCCAGGCCGGCGACGTGCGCGAAGGCGCGCGCGCGCAGCCGCTGCCGCAGCGTCAGCACGCGCGCGCGGCACATCAGCGCCAGCAGCTGCGTCTCGAGGACGCTGTGGGCGTGCTCCTCGTCGGCGATGCGCCGCCGCCAGTCTTGACGGGCTGTGGACGATGCAATGTATGGTTCAATAGTTTTTGAGTGTCAATAAATAATCCACCTGATGGTAAATGGTCACTGTTGCCCATAGACATTAATAACACCAAAGGCATCGCTGATGCTATGCTGGATAGAAAAGGAAGGAGATAGCAAGAATACAATAATACCTATAGTTAATTGTATCAGGGGATTCTCTGCGGACGTACAATGTTAAGTTAGTATAAGTCTAACGTAAAATTATTCGCGGAGACGAAATCCCACCAAACACGTTTCATTTAAGTTCAAGACAAAAATTACGCAATGCTTGATAGATGTGTAGTAATTACGATATGATAGGTGGCGATGAAGTCTTCTTGGTCAGAGCACAAAATCTTATGTTCAGCAAGAATCAACATAAGCAAATTTTATTTTATTTTTTACTTATTTTATAACTTACTTATTTTCAATAATTAATTAATTAATTACTACATACTATTACTACTTTTGTTTCGAGTTGTAATCACTTTTACGGTAGATTTTGCAAGTGCAACGCCTGCGAGATCACAAGCGACAAGTCAAGAGCTAACGGTAATTCAACGAACCTTTCGCCTTGGCCAGATCTGGCTCGCGACTCCCGGGCTTCACACACGACAAGGACAGCTTCGCCTCCAGCTCTTTCACCTTCCTCTTCAGCTCCTCGGTGATCTTGACATACTGCGACAGCCGCATGTCACCGTCCACAATGTTCTTCTTGATGCTGAGCTGGATCTTGTTGGCGCGCGCCGCGTACTTCAGCGTGTTGTACGTGTCCTCGTAGCTGATGCTGGACGGCGACACGTTGGCTATCATCACCGTCTTGCAGTTGCCGCCCAGGCTGTCCTTGAGGAGCCGTGTCAGTTTCGAGTCCCTGGAAACATGCCAGTTTTAGCGTCTTCACTTTTATGCGAATAGCCGACAAATTAGCAAACGACCGTCATCGTCGGTGGTGAGTAAAAGGTAGGGTAGGTGGTCCTTAGACATCGGTGATAACATAAATTATATATACCCAAACAAATCTTTTATCAAGAAGATACCTAGAAGTTCTGAATTCTACTCTATGTAAATCTAAAAAGATAGTCAGGAGTGAATATTAATACTTTAACAATATGTAAAAAGAAAACTCCTAACCTAACAGATAATTACTCTCAGCCCAAATCCTTGCAGCTAGTAAGTTGAAAAGTTGCAAGGGTTCTTTCGAATTACCTATAATAGGATAGGTAATAAAGAGGACTTATATTCTCGCTTTAAATAAGACTTGAAATTTCACATAAAATTGGATTATTTGAATCACTGATAACTATTTCCAGGATATATCATTTTCCACAGGATTATGAAAAGAGGATTATATTTTTGCTTTTGCCTTAGTTCCTGGAAAGAATCCGCCCAGGAACTGACTCGAATGTTGCCACAAGTAGCTAACAACTACACATCAATAAGCATACTCACCGATATGGAATATAACTGCTTCCATCAGCAAGCCTATTGATACAGTTGCCCAGGGAAAGCAGACTCCTGTTGATATTGGCCCCTTCCTTGAAGCGGTCACCGACGCAGCCGGTGGCCGAGGCGCGCTCGCTGCCCGCCAGGTCAATCATTGACAGCTTGACCAACCTGAGCTGGCTGCTAGTTTTGTAACGCATTTTCACATACACCTGAAATATTATTTGTGTTTGAAGTTGTTTTGTTACGTTTTTTAACAAAAAAAATTAACTTTTTTTATAAATAAAACCGACAATGGATGGTATTTATACTTGAGAGTATGTAAAATAAGAAATAATTTAAATATCTGCTCATTTGTGGACTCAGCAAATTACTTAAACTACTTTATTTCAAAGTCAAAGTCCACAATAAATATCTTTGACTTTAAATAAAACAAAATTCAAAATCTCAAAAACGGTGACACGTTTACTAAAGTAATTATCAGACATCTGATACGCCATCTTCCATTCACATTATCTTCCATTTTAGTTTGTCGTACAACTTATGGGACAGGCTGTATATATACAGGTTCAGTATATAACCTGAAAAACAGCATGACTCCTGGAGCTTTCAGCGTTAGCATCAGTTGGATGTTGTGTTCTATTCTTATTTCCATTCTCCAGCATGTTGAGTAACTCGCGAGCTGTTTTAATATTGTTGAGGGTGAGGCCAGCCACCATCACACCATACTTGGAGTCTTCTCGGAGTTGCAATGGGGTGTTCGATGGTTTGAGCAAGTCATAAACATTTTCATTGTACACCTGAAGAAAAATAGTTGAGTTCATGACTTTTGAACATTATGTTATTAAGATTAAAATATATTATTTTCATGCACTCACTCCAACACAATTATACCACAAGCCTAATAATAATTGTAATTCATATTACTTAATATGTTTTGATAAATGAAGTTTACTTATTCACATTTTAAAGCAAGTAACAAAAGTAAGTAATATATTAAGGGAAAAGTGGCAGAAAGTGAGATGTGGTATAACATAGCTGATCAAAGGACAACCAGCTGCATGGTAAATCTTTTTTATGATAAATAAGTAATTAAAAATACTATGGATTTAAAATAAGATAAACTTAAAAGCTATGTCTGTTAACAATGACAGAATTTGATTTGTAGCAAGCAGGCTAACGTTTAAAGGTCCATCCATGGCACATTCATCCCAGATAACAGTTTATTCTTGATTGTGGAGAATATCTTATTGAGTTAACAATGTATCATAGAAGTCTGATGTTGGGAACACTTTATAATGTCTTTAAACACCAACCCCGGACTGTCCAATACCTTCAAACTGAACCACAAAAATTTATTTTTAACACTGACCTCAATGTAAGAAACTCCGATGTCGAACTCCCTTTCCTTTTCAAAAGAGTTTATAGTGTAGAAGAGGTGTTCCATGGTCAGGTAAGTGATACCGGGGTGTTCCTTGTTGCCTATCATGGTGAACGTCTTCCCAGCCCCGGTCGCGCCGTACACAAACACGGAGCAGTTGTAGCCCTCCATGAGCGACGTCAATATATCCTTAGTAGTCGTCTCGAATACGTCGAAGTTAGTCGCATTTTGCCCACAAACATTATCAAAAACAAACTTCAGCTCCTTATTCGCCCGCTTCAAGAAATTCTTGTTCGGCTGCTGCACACCTTGGTAAAAAAAAGGCCGGATCTCCTCCTTGGGGTCGAAAACCAACATTTTGTCATCCACAACGTCGATCACGACGCGATTGTTTAATTCACTCTCTTTTTTATTTAAAGGCCGAACTCTTACTACAACTTTTATGTTTGCGGCCATGTTCTGCGTAGATCCGGTTCTAGATGGAGCAGCAGAACCCGCCTTACCCTTAGAAGCAGCCGCAACTGGGCCTTTGTCAATTCTCACCATCTTCGAAACTCACTCTCACTTGTATTCACATACACAAAGTTCTTCAGTTCACCGTATTTAAGTAAGGTACTAACTGATTTCGTCGAAATTACTTCATGTAATTGCTACAGCCGTTATTATATATCAAAAAATAGAAAGAATAGAGGATTATTTGGAAATGAAATGTTTATTATTCGATTCAGATTTCGAAAGATTTTAAATCCGTTTAATTCCGTTTCGTAACCGTCAAATATTTGAACTTTTGGTTTGGCATCATTACTGACATGAGTGACTTGACAACTGACGCGTCACGTCAAATCACGGCGTCAAGCCGTTTATAATTATTCTATCACGACACAGATTACTTCGGCATGCCAAAAATACTGATAACGCAAAGTTATTATTTTATTAATTACAGTTGACAGCATAACTGTAAAGAACTGTTATTTTCATAAAACCCCGATTTACAACATCAAGGATGTCGAATAGGGTTTAGCGGCTACTACCAGATATAAATGCAATAATAGGGAATAATGACTTGGTTTCATGACTATAAATAGATACCGACATTTCCATGTCATTGTATTGATTTCACTAACAACATCCTAATTACCGGTATATACGTACATACTATGCGTGCTCATTGCATTGAGGATTTTTCTACCGTAACTATTTTAATAGTTTTGTGTTGCTAGGCATAAGACCGCCATATTTTAAACGATATATAACGATATTTAAGGGTAAAAACTCGTTTATTTCGATTTCCAGCGAATCTACAAGACCTATGGAAAAAAGTTTTGCCAAAGTTGTAGGTAATAAAAAGATCTACTTTTTATTCATTGAAATCTCTACTTTCTGATAGTGTATAAAAATTACCTACATTACCTACTAAATAAATAGGTAAATTTCCTCAGAAAATGTGCTTTTACTGCGACAAAATCAGGCACATTTATTATATTCACTGTGTAATGATGTTATATGTTGATAGTAAACGTTTGGTACCAAATCAATCACGTGACAAAAACCGCTAAAAGTTCACAATTGGTTCTTATTTTATGCCGCCTTACACGAGGCCAGCCGTGATTGACTAATTATAGTGTCAGTAAAAAACGACAAACGGAACGACGAATGGGCTGACGTTGCCTACTAGGCCGCAGCCTAGTAATCCTAGTATTCAAGTATTCATTACGCTATTTTTGATCTGTAGTTACACTTCTAGGTATATTTTTCGCTGGCTGTAACAATATTTTGTGAAAAACTAGTACATAATTATATTATATGTTTGAAGTAAGTATTATATTTGTTTCCTTTAAATATTTACCTTGTTTTCAATTAAGTATAACGACCAATCATCTGCGAGCTGCCTCAGTTGTCCGAAAACGTTGTAAAGTACGTTGTCAACGCCAACAGTTAGTCACATTAAGCCGAGCGAGTCCAGCTTGTGCGTATCCAAATCCCCGTCGGAATGCAAAAGCTCTCGTTGTCCAGATAAGATCGCGGCGGAAATTAACAGGAAATTGTATTTGTTTCTTATACAACGACGACGACGCAATAAACACGTCTCCGCCACGCTGTATAAATAAACGTTAATTTTGTATGGGATAAGCTGGATTAGACAGTTTTGTTTCGGTTATATAAGAGGTAAACTCCTTTGTTTCGTGCTTAACGGAACGGTAATTAAGATTTATTCGTTTTCGTAGGTAAGCTCTCGAATTAAACAATGCTGTGCGTAAGGTTGGCGGTTAGTGAAAATGATAACTGAAGCAACATGGCGCTTGTTACACTTCGACCTTTTGAGCGAAGCGCTTGTAAAGCGCGCGACTGCAAAGTGAAGCGAAGCAATTGACCCCATAACAATGGTTTTTAGAATTAAACGTCTGCCGCAAGCCCCAAGTGAAAATAGGGTCCGGGAGCTGTACCTCAGCAGGCAGGGTTACGAATACCACTAATGGTACAAGGTAACGTCAAACAAAAAATGGGCCTGTTGACGTCTTTTGCGTAGTTAAGATCTGGAGAAATTTCTTCGACGTAACGATCGACGTGACGTTGAGGAGGATGGAAGAAAAATACCATGAAGCTGAACTCGGCAGATTTGTAGATTTTATACAATCTTGTCTATATCAAGGTGAGTTTATTCACCCTGCAGGCTTTCAGCGTGATCATTTGCTAAGTAGATCATTTAAAAATCGTTATATGAAATCTTACACCACTGAGCTATCAGCGCACTATGACAGGACTACTCAAAATTTCAGCTTCTCGAACCCCCTTTTTATATCAATAAAATTTTATATCAGGTACCCCTACAATTTGGGGAGTTACAAGCTAGGCAATCGCGACACTTTGAGTAGCCCTGCACTACGGAACTACGAGCATATTATCTACTTAAGTATTATCAGACTACATTTTCCATATTTTAATTACAAACCATACGGCAAATTTGACGTTCTATAATACCACGTTCTCGGGGCTATTATATTACTTGCATTTGCATAACCTCAACAAGGTATGAGCTTGTCTGCTACCGAGGAACAAGAACAATAGGTATATTAGGTATATTGGTACACCTGCTCCTCTGATATATTCCCACGGTAATTACCAAGAAATTCAATTGTAAATGCTTTATGTCCATTTAATTACAATCATTATACTATGCAATATGCATAGGCAAAATCCCTTTTCAACCAATTCTCAGACTCATTCGAGTACAGGATTTAATCGTAAAACCACGATGATTTTACAATATTTGAAGAAGCTATTCCATGTCCAATGGGACGTCAATCATCCCCTTTTAGGACCCAACTTGGCCCTAATAAAATTGACCGGCGTCTGGCATCCAGCAAACGATTTCAAAACAAAGTTTAAACTCCTTACCCTGTACTGTACCGTAGGATTTTTCTTGAGTCTATACGTCAAGTGTTGCATCAGTAGAAGCCTTGCTGCCTTCAAACCCATAATTCAATTCGCACCCTTCCATATTGCTGTAGTTAAATCCTGCTATTTTTTAAAACATCACGCCAAATGGACGGATCTTATTGGTTACATATCATCTATAGAACGTGGAGAATTGTCGAAGAAAGACCCCGAAACTGAACGAATAATAAAACGGTACATAAAATATGGCCATCGCCTTACCTACTTCTACTGGGTAATGGCAGCCCTATCAAACGTCGGTATATATAACGATCTTTGTCACAAGGTTTTCGTGGAAAAGGATTTGAGTGAGGAGTACATAAGCAATTTTGATGGTTACACTCCGTGGAACCGAGATCCACCCGGGTATTACTACATTTTTATAACCCAGGCTATATTTGCTAACATGGTTACTGCGTATGTAATGGCTTGGGATCCTTTGGTCGTTGGCGTGATGATATTTATCGCTAACCAGCTCAAGATATCTGGTATCTATTGTCGGAAGGCTATCGAAGCGAAGAATCCCGTTGACAGTCAACGGAACATCGTAGCGTGTCATCGATTTCACTCTACGCTGGTCAAGTAAGACATTAATTTCCAAAAAAAATTTATTGATGTGTAACATTCATGGGCGAGGGTAAACATGATTTTGTCGTGGGGATACACGATACAGGTCGTGGATATGACCTAAGCGCCATCATTAAATTGAAAAAAATGTTGTATAAAATTTGGCTCCCGAACTAGAGGGAAGCAGGATCGAATCTGGCACGCACCTCTAATTTTCAAAAATTATGTGCGTGTTAAAATTTAATTATGACTGGTTTCGGTGAAGGAAATCTTTGTGAGGAAACCTGAACTATAAAAAGTTCTCCATAATGTTCTCAAATGTGTGTGTAGTCCGCCAATCCGCAGTTGGCCAGCGTGGTGGACTACGACCTGAACCCCTCGCATTCTTTGAGGAGACCCCTGGCCACTGGAGCAGTTATGGGTTGCGATGATGATGCTGAAGATTTAATTGTAATTGTAATTTATGCACCTAGTTGTATAAATTAGAATGATCGTTCCAGATATCAAGAGACGTTCAACGGCTTGATATCTCCGGTAATGTTTGTGTACCTTGTCGTAATTTCCGTCAATCTCGGCGTCTGTATCATCGAGATGGTTGAGGTAACACGAAAATGCTTTTACTCACAATTTATGTAGAAATTTATGTTTTTATTATCAACACTGCTGGGGTAAAATTTTGGTTTTACTCCGCACTTGAAATGTTATATTCAAGGCATAAAAATAACACCTGCACTACACCCGGTCTAAAAGGTAATGTAGCAGTAGACCACCTTGATCTATCAATTCAAACGCTAATAATTTATGTCTTGTAGTTATGTTTAAATACACTTATGAACGGATTTTTTTTAATTTACCATTTTAAAGAAAAGAAAAAAGAAAGAGAAAAGAAACGGCGAAAGAAACTCCTAGGCACATATTTTAAAAACAATAATTTGTACTAATTACATTTTATACATAAGTACCTACTAACTTAAGCGGAACTGTTTGCGGATGTCTATTTCCAAGCATCCTTGTCAATATTATACTCATCGATAGAATAGTATCCTTTCGCTAAAAGCTATGTTCCTTGAATAAGATCAATTATCGACTTCGACACTTTATTATACAATCACACAATTATATAAGCGTACACCGAGCCCCACAAAAGATCGCTGAACCATACGCAGATGGTGCAAATTTCTAGTTTGCCGATTGGAACAAGTGATGAACGTCATGTTGCTGACATGACGTTTGTCGTACTTTTTTACTTAAAAAAAGTTATTATGCGAAGGCAGAGGCAGAAAGAAGTGCAAGAAGAAGAACTATTAATAAGCACCTACTTATATTCATAGTAGGTAATTATTTTACCAGTGTACGGCAGCATGACGAGGAAGCATTTCCCAAGTAATTAGCTAACGCAGTAGTTTTTCAGCTGCAAGACAACTTCGGTGAACTTTTGTCATACTGCCTGTATGTCCTGGCCTGTTTGATCCAACTTCTCGTGTTCTACTGGCATAGTAACGAAGTAACGGAACAGGTGAGTATGGTAGCTGGGTGCATCCGTTAATTCGTATCAAATTACATTTGTATTATATTAATTCGTATTAAATTCGTATTAAATTATGACGACCCCGATGGCGTTATGGTTAACACGCCGGATCGCCGCGCGCCGTTCCGAGGGTCCTGCGTTCGATTCCCAGCGAAGCGGAAATTTGAATGATGAATTTAAATTTCCGTTCTTGGTCTGGGTGTGTGTGTTCTCGTCTTGTGTGTTGTCCATGGCACCCACGACACAGGGAATCGTAGTGTGGGGCTATGAGTGTGTAGCGTTATTATTTAATTGAAGTGTTTAATTAGCACACTTGAAATAATTGTCACTGTCATTGCAGAGCGCGAGTTTGACTTAATTTTTTTTTTGTTTCGTTATAGAGCACTCTAGTAAGTTATAACACGTTCCGAAGCAACTGGGTGGATGCCGACAGGCAGCTGCAGAAGCAAACAGCTCTCCTAGGGCACACCGTCAGTAGGAAGCTGGTGTTCCACGCTGGACCGTTCAATGAGATGTCCCTCACCACTTTTGTTTCGGTATTTTAACACTATTCAACGATTGGTCTTGCAAAATGTCAAACAAAAGAAGTATGGCAATGTCGCGGTTGATATTTCGATTGTTGTCGATCGTGACAATCAGATATTTGACGATGAGAATGACGAAGGGTCTGTCTGTTCTCGGTTTGGCTGTGAATGTTGTCATTGGCACCCACGACACAGGGAATCCTAATATGACGCTTGTGTGTAGCTAAAAAATAGATTTGAGATTGTATTCATTCATTTTCAGTCAATAAATTAAGATACCTAACAATACACTCGATTGTTAGTACATTATATATTGCCGAAAATAGAAAACAAACGTTTCATTTTTATTCTTCAAGATTTCAATTTCTTCTTCAAGATTTATCCGTCGCTAGTTTGTAACGTCAAACAGTAGGTATAAAGGTAAAGTAACGTGTAATATTAATAGCGGTTCCATTGCAGATTCTCCGTGGGAGCTACAGTTTCTACACGCTATTGAACGAGACTAATTAGACTTCTCACGTGCGTCAACATTGAAACATTCGCTACTACACTAATAAGTATTTAGCGTGAGGATGCATTCGCGTCATCGAAAGCTTCATTAATTACTAAGTAGTAAGCCATGTATTTATTCTTATTAATTAATAACAACAGAAACCAGTAAACAAATGCACTAATGTTTAGCTTAAATATTAAACATGCTTTTGTTTTTAACTGCTTCCTCATTAACTCGTTTTAACTCATTTACGTTATTTTATATTTATAATCTATCTCTGTGTAATAGTAATTAAAAGTAATCACAGAGAAGAATATATATACATCAGTGGCTCGAGTGTGAGTTTCAAACATAAAACAGCCAAACGCAACTAACGCGTTAATCGAGAAAACTCATACATTTTAGTACACGTTTAATGTGCGAGTGTAAGTTCCATAAACGTCAACGAAAAAGTTAATCGTTTGCTCACTTCGTTAAAAGTATGTTGTGTTCCTCATGTTGCCGACTTGAGCGAAAGGTCAGATATCGTCCCTACAACTCAACCTATTTTAAAAGTTCACTATTTCTAAGCATCCACTTAGACTAATGGTGAAACTTATTTTAAGCGCATTATATTTTTTATGAATGAGCTATCGCTGTTCCGCTTTTACCTATAAGAACTAATGAGATAAAACTATAGCATCATGTTGCTATGACGCCAAGCAAACATTTGATTTGACGCTTGTCGCCATTGATAGGTATCCTAATTCCTATTAATATGATAAATGCGAAAGTTTGTATGGATGTATGAATGTTTGTTACTCTTTCATGCAAAAACTACCGAATGGATTTTGCTGAATCTTTACAATAATATAGCTTACACATCAGAATAACACATCATCATCATCACAACCCATAACTGTCCCACTGCTGGGCACGGGTTTCCCCTCACAGTGTGAGAGGTATAGGCCATAGTCCCCCACGCTGGCCAAGTGCGGATTGGTGGACTTCACACACCTTTGAGAACATTATGGAGAACTCCCAGGTGTGCAGGTTTCCTCACGATGTTTTCCTTCATCGAAGCAAGTGATAATTAAATATCAGAACACTTTCTCCGGTCTGATGAAGAGTGGAGAAAGTTTCTGATAAAGAAACATGACGACGAGTGCAGGATAAGGGAGATGGAATTGCAGACAGAGCAAAGATGGCAGGATATTTCTATGCTGGCTGTGGATGCAATTCAAGAAGTAGTCAACAAATTTTGTAAAGATTAATATGTATTACAATATCATTTTATTCTATAAAGCAATAAATAAGTTTTTTGTATTGTATGTTGTAATATTTTTATTATATTGTTAGATTATTTAGTAAACAAAGAGTTTGTTGTCAGAAAAGAAAGAACGCATAAGCAACGCCAACGATTTTTGAGTCTCCCAAAAGTATTTTCAATAAGGACCCTTGCTGTACTATGTTTCTTAATAAAAAATACTTCGGGAGAGTTATCATTGATATTTAAAAATGGTATCTTCAGCCACGGACGCAGTGGATATCCAGAGTCCCCTGTAATAAAAGAAAAAAATAAATGGTCAATCTATAGGATAATATTATTTTTCATATTATACTTAATTGATTACTATCAATGATATGAAGTGGATGTCACATTGATTTAATATTTATGGAATATGAGTACCACCGTACCATTTGGACATTTATTGAATGATAATGTTTCCTACAGTAGTAGAGGTGTTCCTCATCACTTGGTGGTCCAAATATGCGAAAATGGCTACCACCAATACAACCAAATGATCAATATACAAAACAATGTTATTTAATACTTGCCTTTGTTTGAACATCAATGCGCTGCGTAGGCTTTAAATTACTCAATTGTTCAAGCTCTTCACATAAAGATATGAAAGCTTCCTTGCTCAGGCGATATCTATTTCAGTTTCACTTAAGTCATCTATTGCATTAAAAGAGGCTCGGAATATAGCCCGTTGTTTCCGCTGATGGTTACGCATATCTTCAGCCTGGGCTTCCGCCATCATCCTCCAAGCAAAGTAATTACGCGCTGCTCCATGCCACATACTTACTGCATGCTCAATTTTCACGTAATAAGAATAACAACAAATAAACTAATAACTAAAATGCGTTTCACATGTCAAACATCAAGTGAGTCACTCTACTACTGCGTTTGCGTAAGTTTTCAATAGTTTACTACCAAATGGCAACTTACACTCGCGCACACGTCAAAAATGTCAAAATACTTCCACTCGAACGTTAAATTACATGCAAGGTTGACGAAAAAGTTAACGTAAACGATATTTTGAAACTTACACTCGCAGTATTAGTTGTCTTAACCATCCGCTAGAGGCGCTGACAATAACTCTATACATTTTGATAGTTTAAACGCAAACGCGTTGGTGAAGTAAATCCTTGCAAAAACTCACACTCGAGCTACTGGTGAGCGTGAGACAGACGAGAAAAAACAATTTTATTGTAGGTATGTGACACAAGAAAAGTTCGTCAAAACAAATGTGCCTTTCCTTGAAATAAAATTTAATTTTAAAAGTTAAAACGCGGTTAATTTAATATTACAAACAGACACTCCAATTTTGTTTATTTGTATAGAAGATTATTTCTACTGAAACTACTACCTACTTAGATGGTGCACATCAATGTGCTCTGCTGTTATAAATATAGTGTAAAAGGGCAAATTAATACACGAGCTCCATTTTACAATACATTTCTATTCAATGACAATTTGACATAATTCCCTTGTTCTTCACAATCATCCGTTTATTCTTGTAGATGGCCTGTTCGCCGGCCAGTAACATTTTGTTAGAATACCTGAAACCTATGAAAGACTATCAACTGAATATCTCTCCTCTCCGCTCCTCAATCTACTCTCCACTCCTCAAGCCTGCACCTCACCACTCCACACCTCGCCTCAGCAGCTCACCACACCTCACCTCTTGTCCCCACACCTCATATGACCATTTCCTGCTGATCCTGCTCCTCGCAGTTGTTTTAGTAGAGGTACAAAATTCCTCCGTTACAATAGTTGAGCTTGATTTAAATCTTCCCAGAACAATTTCTAGCGAGTTACATTGGTTCCACTAAGTTTGATGAAAACCATAACCCTCAGCCATACATTTTCATTGAAAACGTTGAAACTGCCAAGCAGCATATCCTTTGAACAACGTTGTAAAACTTATAACCAAGTTATTACTGTTCGATGCTGAAGATTGAATACGATACAATCAGAGCATCATTTAATTCTCACGAACTCCCAAACTGTTCTTGCCAAGAATCTATTCGAAATCGATTTAAGCTCGAAATTTCTCGTTAATCGATTCTGATTCAGCAAGTTCTCGATTGCAATGAAATTGCAAATTTGGATCCCATTTAATGTCGGTAACGAAAGTAGCGGATATCGTGTTTGTGCGCTCCTTTGCGAGTGTCTCTGATCCTAATTTACTTTGATCTAGAAACTTTTCAGTCCATTTGCGGGTAGTTACAAATACTACGTTAACACGATCGATATGTTGCTAAAATTGTTGAAAAAGAAATCGGTTGTCCGTAAAGTCGGTTTACGGACGATAGTTTTAGGTGATAACGTCATGAAGAAACATTGATGAAGATCATGAAGACACGTTGTCGCGTATTCAACATTTCTTATAAATGGCTTCCGTCGAGGTGCCAACCTTTATGAATAAATAGTCTAAATAACAGTGAAAACTGCATCAAAATCCGTTGCGTGGTTAAAAAGAAGAAACTTAGAAATAGACAGACAGAGGCGGAGTGCGCCTTTATTTTATATTATGTAGTGATTTTAAGTTTTTTTTTTCGAATTTTCTGTTTTACCTAACTGGAATAGTTTTTTTGGCCTTTTACGAGCACTGGAATTGGACCAAGATTTTGAAATGGCTGTTTTCTTTGTTCCTCGCAGTTTTCAGATAAAAATCACTAAATACAAAGCACGTTGTTCCTCAAAGGCACAAATTAAATTACAGGATAGAAAATGGCCTAGATTCGTAACGCAAATGATTATTAGGAATTCCATGATTGCATATCTCATAAACAAAGCAAAGTTGGGCGCCATAACGACAAATTCGACGGTACCTCCGTGTTGAGGAGTAATTCTGTAGAGAAACCCAGTCCATACCAGCTGAATTAACATATAAATTGTTTTGAATCCGCCGTCTACATCGCGTTAAATTATTTCGCGAACTTCGCAAATTTACATGGTAATTGCTAAAACTCAAGATTTGTTGTCGAGCCCGCGATTGTGCGGTTAGACAAATCTGAGTGGGATTAACGAGTTAAGAAGTGAATAGGTTAGATGGATCGACCTGATATCTTTGTTTAACACGTTCCGTCGCCGGATTCCCGCTGCTGGATTTTGTTTTGTGTACGGCTCGAATAAACGCCTGGAATTCTCTCTTGATTACCCTTTCATTGCTCATTAGTCAAGGAACATTTGCTGCTTTTACTGCTGATGATGCAAGATGAGTGCCGTTCTTACAAATCTAACATGATCAGTCACTGTAAGAAGACCAGCAATTGTAGATTTCAACTGGGGTCTACAGTTCTTTTAAAGCAACTACTCAAGTTTTCTAAAATAACTTTTGAACGCTATATTCGAACTCTTGACTTTTGGAGTTTAGAGTTAAAGAATAGATTGACATGGTAAAGTTCGCTCCATAATGTAATTTGGAAACCATAAAATAACTAACTTCATCAAAGCCAATTATAGTGTACGAATATCCCCATGTGAAAGCTGCCAGATATGAAAGCTATTTCGCTCCATCAAAGTTACTCAACTCCGAATATTCCCATTCGTATGAAGTATACCTACTTAAGCACATTATATTCCAAGTTGTTGCCACATAATGTTCGTTATTACCGTCAACCGAACAACTTTCCTCACTAAATTGTGTGCCCCTCTGCCTTAATAGATTTTGGGCACTCGACGTCAATCTGCATCTAGAAATTTTCACCGTAACCGGTTCGATCATTTCAGTAGCGTTTTAAGTTACACGATAATGGATATTGAGAGATATTTTGATCTGATTCTAAAAATCCACGCCCAAGGACACCAGTAACAAGAAAAGTAACACCGATGCTTTGCCTGTCAAGACGGAAGGAATGGAAAACTGTAGGTACTGGCTGAACTGGCTCTCAATCTCTACCGGAACACGATAAGTGGTTTGGCGGAAGTCTCAAGCAGGAGGGTGGTAGCTAGTGTCACGACAGCCCTACCACTAAACAGTGGCCGGGATCTGTCGCCGCTTACAACAGTATTCTAGGCATCCTCAATACAGTCAAAACCTTTTATTCAACCCTTGATCGTGTACTTTTGTCACCATTGTACTGTGAGCATTACAAAAGACTTCCTTCGGTCATTGTATCTAAAAAAGACTATATAAGTATGCCTGACTATTTACTGGAGCACTCTGAGCTCTTAATCGTCTAAAAAAAAATTGGTTGTCTGTAAAGTCGGTTTACTGACGATAGTTGAACGTGACTACGTCTTAAGAAAATAATTTCCTTTGAATGAGTAGGCAAGCACAATAAAAGAACACTTTTTCAATACAAGTTAAGTCATTTATTAAAAATGAATGCTGGATACTTATACATCCTACATCGTGATTCAGAATTATAGCGCCCCACTACTCAACGCCATCTAGTGTACTGCGAGTGAACTACCAGCTCAGCCAGCCTTCCTCCATCGATAAATGGACCCAATCGAACTTAATGAATAATTGTTCACTGCACAATACATAGATGGCGCTGGTATAATAATTCACCAACGGTAACGACGGTAACGCATGAGTCATGTTTTTTCATGCGTGCCACCGAATTATAAGACGTTGTCACGTCAAAATGTTCATAAACTTTCCGCTAAAGTATACGACTTGTCCCAATACACAACACCGTCTGATTCGATACCCAAATTCAATTTCTGGGGTCCGAAGCACACGTCTTAAACATATTTTCAGGATCAGTATAATGTTTACTTCGCTTGATTTAACTTTGTGGGTTCCAAGGTTCACTTGGGCGGCAAATTAGGCTCCATGAGTCCCTTTGACTAAACATGTAAAACCATAATAGGTAAGTATATTTATTTATTTATTTCACTCTTTATTGAAAAACCTAAAGCTAGGAATTACAATGGGTGGACTTAATGCCTATTGGCATTATCTACCAGTCAACCCTTGTATTCTTGGTACACTATATGTCGTGTATTGTATAGTTGTATACTATATTTATTTTGTACACTGACCGTTGCCAATGGCCAAATAAATGGCTCCAACTGAGGAGGCCTAGCCTAGATCATATTCCACCACGCTCCTCCACTGCGGATTGGCGGAGAGGTTAGAAGACAATTGTCGGAAGTTTTAATGCCACCCGAAGACCTCCGAACTGGCTTAACGGCCGGTATCCAATGTTAATAACCGAGACCGACTGCTTTACGTGTGCTCCGAACGAAGGAAGTAGTGATGAAATTTTGCCAATAGCAGTCACCCATCCAACTAGTGCCCTCTGTTGCTTTACTCGGTCGATCACTTAGGAACGAAACGTCGCCGAACAGCGAGCGCTTCAATTCACTGTCAATTACTATTCAATATTTACAATTAGGGAATGTCCAAATCCCAATTGCTTGCATTGCTCTCAATGTAGATACTCGTACCAGTCGACAAGGGCACATGATTAAGCAATTATAACAAGTGCTTCCAAATCACGGGACTCCAAAACGAAGCCAGGTTAGACCGTCGTCACCTGTCATCACGGTAGTCTACGCAGTCGCGTCCGAAATTTAATTTAGCCACCCATTCAAACGCCTAGTTTAATAAATCCTACTAAGAACTGGACGATTATTTGGAAAATTCTTATTAAAATACGGTACCTGTGTAAGATTTAGGAATGTAGTAACAAAATTAAAACGTATTTCAGCGAATTCTGCGAATCTCTGGTGCTTTCACAGACGGTACGTAATACGAAGTTGTGAATTTGACATTCATACAAATAGTAAGTATATCTACAATATAACCATTGGATCAGTACGTGCCATGAAATCTGAATCTCGAGTAGGGGAAGTTGGCTAGGACCCAAAAGGGATCCAAGCCCATTGCACCCCAAATATTTATAATCTATGAAATTCAAAATTTTCATACTACAATAAAATTAAGCGCGGGCGTGGTCGGCAGTTGGATGGGAGACCGCTTGTGTGAAAATTTCTTGAGGTCATCCGTGCTTCATAGGGCACGAAGAGTAGATCCTGGTTGTAATCATTACAAAACAAATAAATAAATAACGCTACACACTCATAGCCCCACACTAGGATTCCCTGTGTCGTGGGTGCCATGGACAACACACGCACCCAGACCAAGAACGGAAATTTAAATTCATCATTCAAATTTCCGCCTCGCCGGGAATCGAACCCAGGACCCTTGGAACGGCGATCCGGCGTGTTAACCATTGCGCCATCCGGGTCGTCATAACAATAGGCGATATAAAAATTTCAGACACATGGGTTGACAATTACTTAACCTCTCCACTAATCCGTATTGGAGCAACGTGGTGGAGTATGCTCTAGGCCTCCTCAGTAAAGAGGAGAGGCTCATAGTCAGATAGTATATTCAATAGTGGGCAATTAATAGGTTGAAGCTATTTAAAAATGCCTGTTAACCTGCCTTCTTGACAATTTTCCATGATATTGTCGCGTAGATTAATCTGTAGACACGTGCGAGCGGGATGGAAGTACCTAATTTAAAAATAGAATGATCATCTGTTGACATGAGCATTGACACGTGCGAGCGGGATAGAAGTACCTAATTTAAAAATAGAATTTCTGGAATGTTCTCGACTTCTCGATAATAAATTTAAATAAACGTTTAAATTTGGAATGCGGTGTTCGAAATTAGGCGTATATAAGACGAACTCAAACACGGCAGGGACAGTTCAGTTTCGGAAGCGAATCCGAGAAGAGGACCCGAAGCAGAAGAAGAAGAAGAAGAAAGGAGAAGAAGAAATAAGGAAGAGCAGCGAACGGAAAAGTGAAGTAAAGTGTACAGCGTCGTGTCGAGTCACTGTGTCGCGAGTGTTACCCCATCCAGTGAATAAAAACATCATCTTTTGTAGCCGGCCTTATTCCTTCCCATCCTGTACTCACTCCTGTGACAATATTATTCTCAAAGATGTATAAAGTTTGCCAATCCTCCACTTGATAGTAATTGCTCTCAATGTCGGCGACGATCCGAGTCCTGTAGAAAATTTTATTAATACTTAAATCGTTATTCAGTACCTACAGAGTACTACATACAGACCTCCGAACGGAGCTACGGCCAAACCGTGTTCAGGGGCACAAACTTTGTTTCAAGTGCCTAAGTACTCTCGGTTGCTACGATTCAACATTTTTTCTGCCCACCTGTTTATTGTAAGTACGTACTTGGAGCCAGAAGGATCTGAGAGGAGGACGCTTCTCTCGACGCGACTAGAACTAAATTTAACAGGACTTTTGTAGATTCAGCCACTCGCGTGCTCAGACTGCATGCGGCTCCCTCAATTTTATCGGACAGAAGTTTTTCACGAACGTATTTTTTTAATTTTATTCTGTGAAAGTTACAAACGGATAAGAGCCCGTAAGTACGGGTAAGTACTGTTTGCGTAGAATGTTATTGAGCCCATTGTATTTTCCTGTTTTTCTTTGCGTTTGTTCTTGTAATCTCAAAACGGTTCAACTGATTTGAATGCGGTTTTTCACTGATGTGTTGTATTAAACTTGGGGTAACATTTATTATTTTATTTTAATCGTATTTATTAGTACTTATTTATTTCAGTTACATACTTAGGTTTACCGAAGCGACGCGCGAGCAGTTATCATAGTTCGACATTATTAAATTAGGTCATCTGTACATCCATAGTATTTATGTCAATGCCTACATCATATTATTTTGAAAAGTGACATTTATAGTTGACGTCAGTTTACTACATCGAATTAAAAGTCGAAGTAACTACAGTAAAAGGAATTGAGTTCCGTAACCTACAGGATCGTACAAAACAAACCATCATAATTGCATGATGCAACCCCACGCTTCCACCGCACCGGAGAAGTTGTTTTCATGTTTAACGCAAACTTTGTCCGGCTGAACTACTCGGTCACAGTCGAAGTTGCGCAGTCCTTGCTAGCTCTAATTGAAAAACTTGTTGAGCTAATAAACCTGGCTATATCTAAAGCAAAATTGTCACTATTCATAGTGACAAACAACGATGGCGTTATAAATTTATTGAACAATGTGTAAAAATACGTTTTTTAAGTCGATAACTGAAAACGAGCAGATGTGCCACCTATTATAATTGTAAGATTTGTAAGTGGTCACATTGATATTTAAAAATTACGAAGGATCAATGGTCTACACACACTTTTTAATTATTTGCTGACGTTCTTTTATACTTAAACAAACTTTTGTCATCTATTTTTATCAACCTGTAAGGAATGATCCTTAAAAAAATTAATATATTATTTAGGTATCCGTCAGGTGTCACATAAATGTCTTTCTCGGCGGGCATTGAAAGCGGTACCCTCGCTCAACAGTGTACGTACGAAGTTCAAGGCTGATTAACTTTGATTTATCAAAATTAGTTTTGGTTAATTGACCTCATTCGTAAGAGCGAATTCAAACGACCTAAATTAATTTAGACTAAACCAGAGAAAGACAACTTCTCTTTAATATTAGCTAATAATAACTACCTAATTAAAAAAGCATTAATCTAACGACAACCACAAAAGCTATAATTATGTATTCGCCAAGTTCCCCAGCGATACCAGGCCAAATAATTTTCCAATTTTAGTCGTGATGTACCCTACAGCCCTATTTTCAAAATGTTTTTCGCACGCAGTTTTCAAACTGTTTGCACCTGAAATATTCCTGAGAGCTATGGCAACCTATGACTCCGTATTAAAATAAAACAAAAACCACTCCAGGCTATAAATAAACAAATAGTATGACTAACTCGACCGAAAAACCAATGGAACCGAATTTTGTAGACGTCGAGTTGTCGAATTCGTAACGAACTGAACCAATTGTCCTTGTCAGTCTTTTGCGATGTCAAACAAGAAGCAACTTCACAAAACAGCATTTGAACGCTCCATAATCAAAGTCGACGCTAACTGGAAAACTTCCTAGATTAATACCTACTGCAGCGCTCTTATAATGACATTTATTTGTTTTGAATTAATGTGCTTGACGTCGTTTGTTACGAGACAGCCCTAGCGACTATATTGGTGAAATTGACAACCCTATACCATTGGGCCTTCTCGAATTATATACCAGATGACACACTCTTGTGATGTGCTTCGGATATAAATTAAAAAAAACCCACATAAAATATGATAAGTAGAATATCGCCAGTGTTGAATTGGTTGTTTGGTAGGTACCTCAGACAGACCTCTCAATATTGAAATTAGTTATGTGAGGGATAAAGTGAGATTACAGTCCACCGTACAGGCCACGGAGCAATACAGGCCCAATGCGGGTTGGCAAATTTCAATATCGAGGTATCGTCAATTATAAAATTCCCTCCGACCAGAAAGCACCTCAACTTCTCTTAATCAAAGCGAGGAGTTCAGGACGCATTCGCTCACTAATTGGGAAAGAGAAACTGGGGTTGGTCGAAGTTTGCAAAGCCATTTAAATCCATAGTCACGTTATCACGTAGAAAAGGTGAAAACTTTGTATTCAAATTTTAATAAAAACTTGTAATTTAATAACAAATTGTAGAAACACCAATCCACCAATGCAATGTGTCCATGTTGACGATTGCGCTTCGCACACAGACCTCTCACCTGCGGAGCTCATGAGTTCATGACAACCACTACAACTTTACTACTCCCGAATACACTCAACCAGCCAGTGGCCTCCGCACAGACTCGCAGTTAGTACTACCAGCAAAACAAGTTTGCACTACAAAGTTTAATTAGCATTTAATTTTACTCTGTCTAACTCTGGACAAATACTAAATTTATGACCAACATATCGATGTTGTCCATAAAGTTCAACATGTTTATTCGTAGACAATAGATCTCTACCAATTAACTCCTATCGCAAGCCACATTACGGGACTTAGTTACAAAATAAGGCTTAGCATCTTTTGAATGCGAGTAGTATCACTTTGAAAGTTTTAATTGTATTGGACTTTGCAAATCGATTTAATAATACGCTTGCTGACTGAGCTGAGAGGCACCGCACAGCCTGAACCAGTGGACCTAAACGCATGAAACTTTGCACATGGGCTCCTAACAATTATTATTCCTCTAAAGTCCGATGCGATTACACCTTATACCCACAGTTTTACTTGGTTCCGCAGACAGGAACCAACAGGAATGCGAGATCATAATTTTTGCTGATTTATATTGTAATCCCAAGTTCTCTTCTCCTTTTTTTCACCTTGAATAGTCATATTATACGTTTCTTTGGTAGGTACTCGGAGTGTTCTACTAACTCACGTTCTTCCATGAATCTTTCACTCTCCCCGCGAGCTCTTAACGTCAACCTATAAAAGACTACCTGGTCTTTTTACATTTCCCTGATTAACTTACTCAAGACAAAATACAAAACGATGTCATTTGGTGTGTAGAACTGTTGCGCCGAGTGTACGCAATATATCACGTGGTTTCCGGCGCTAATACATCCCGCGTTTCCGGCGAGAAGGCACTATGAACTGAATGAGCTTCCCACGAGAGGCGGGAGGGGAGATGCGCTCACTCATTTATAATTAGTTGTCTCGATAGAGATTTATGACGAGATTTACCAACCATTCGATTCGTTTTATCATTGAAAAAATGGGTTTATGTGTTATTTATTACGAGCTGTATTATTTCTAGTAACAGCTGTAGAGGTACGAGGGGCTCCGGCGTATAAGGGCCTTCATCCGTCGTATCCAAGACAACGTCCTTTGGTGCACTATTTTTGATTCGCTCGACAGCAGATTCTGTATTTTGGAATCGTGCGACTATTACAGCCAGGTCGCATGAAGGAAAGTGGTCATCGAGACCCATGCTTATCTTCAACTCGAATGGTGTCGCCGATGCGTTGTCAAACAAAAGAAGCGGTATCCGCATGCTTTTTCTCTAGCTCTCCGGCTCCATAAATTAAAAAGTTAGATAGATAGTCATTGACTTATTATTACTAGATAGTGATTAAATAGATTAATGTCAAGTGCATAATCGTTCCTTTGCAGTCATAATGGATTGATGATAGCGATTGCAATGAATGAGGTTCAGATACAATATAGGTAGTTCAATCACCAATGCGGCCACGTCTGACATCCTTGTCAACAACAAATGTTCGGTCATTTCATGATAATAATATTGTCAAACGTTAACATCTCATATCATTATCCACCGCCAGAGGCGTTCATAACGAAATAGATCGTTTCAGCGGTTAATATTGTCAATGCTATGGTATGAATATGAATGGTGGTATGAATTTATTGAATAACAAAATTGGTTTTGAGAGTCACAAAATTTAAGGTCAGGTAAATTTAGATAAGGTCTGAAGCAAAGTACTTACCTCTTTCCGCTTATACCTACCTATTATTTAAAACTGTACCTATAATAGGTATGTCCTCTATACGTTGATGAAAAAGTTTGGACGATGTAATCAAATCATGGCTTACTTTCAGGATTATGCAGTATACTCTGTAACAATATTACCTATGTGTATTTTTGTCACGCACCTCCAAGGTTTCAATATTTCTAATCTCAATTCCCGTTCACACAGTACGAATACCAATTGCCAATAACGACGCCCATGGTCTATTTGTAAACAAACAGAGGATCTAGCAGTGCCATAAAGTTGTTTTCGTAACGCGACAATCCGCTCCAAGTTCCCGGGATCGGCCGGTGTGCTTCTCCCAGGAGCGCCGAGGAGTAATAATCTATTTACTTGTTTACGAGTATTTTATCTCGCGATGCTTCCAGGATATGGGTCTAATGTCGTAAGGATCTCGTTGGTTCTCCATCAGACGCTATGTTTGCGCTTTTGTACTGATATGATTGAGGCGTTGAGGTTTGTTTTCGTGTTACTGTTTTGTTAGAATCAACTTTCATAACATATTTTCTTAATACGCAATGTATTTTGATACGAAGCTTAGTAGGAGGAAGTTTAGGGTCAAGGTTAGGAAAGTGGTTAGTCCCAGATCTGAAAACTCAGTATTCATATTTCGCATAGCTAGGATGAAAGCTAGGAATTAAAGCTGGGAACTTCATGTCAAAGCCCTTCGAACTTCAAACGGCAGTCCAACATGATAACCAGTGCGTGAGAAATGTATTTGATGAGTGTAGTTTGTACTTCATTGATGGCATTTAGAAGTAAATATCCCGTGTCCCGTGCTTCACTGCGTTGAAAAAAAAACCTCCAAGTTTGCAATCTGTCAGTTTGGCGCGGAACTCGATGCGATCAGCTTGAGTTCACTCGAGGATCGCATGCATCTCTAGATGCCTCCAACTGCACGCCACAATCCATTTACCTCATGCGACGCCGCTTATTGAAATTGCTACCACAGTGGTGTCAGGAATAAAAATGCTGGCAGAGGCAATTTATTTCGGCAATAAATGTGAATGTTAATACTATTAATAGAATATGACTGTAATTGCTGCTGAAATTCTATATAGGGGATTTATTAGGATTTTTGGTCACACAAATATTTTGGTCAAACATTATAATTTTAGAGTGACTAATGTAACTATGTAACTAGAATAGTACCTAAGTAAAGTAGTTATAATTCGCATTTTATCCCTTTATTAGAATTTTGTGTCTTGTTTTGAAATCACTTGTAGTAGGTATTGTAATGCTCTAATTAATTATATTATTTATTTGCAATTAAAAAAACATATTATACAGAAGTAGATAGCTATAATAAACTCTACTGTTAAATTAAAAATACATATTAATTATAACCTACATGACTTGCTAATAAAACAAATCTTAGTACTTATTCAAATTTAAAGTCATAAAGTATTTTTCTATCCTTAAAATAAAATTATTTAATAAGCGACAGAACATTCATCAAGTAAAATTGCAAGTGAAACCTGCACAGAGTACCTTGTATTTATTTATGTAAAGAGAGACCATTGTGGAGAGCTAGACGCTGGCGGGTAGCACGATGGCGACGGGCGGCGGGTTAATTTGGCCGATATCGCAGCGTTCGGCGAGCGCTCGCACGTAAAATTGGGCTTCTTCACCATTTGATTACGTTCCAAGATCCCTCGCGATCCCCCGCGATCTCCCGGTATCCCTCCCCGATCCCTCCCCGATCCCACTAAAAAATTACGCCACATGAAAGCCAAATATCGTTTTCGGTTTGAAATTGCTCCGCTTTAATGTAAGATGTAGAAAACTGAATTTCGAAATGGTATTACTTTCGCCGCCTGTTCTCCATTTTTAATCCGCCTTGATCGCGGAGTCTGATTGAAAATTGAAAAATATGGAAAGAAAATGTAGTTTAGGTTTAAATAGGCGTGAATGACAACGTTAGTTAGGTAGGTATTTTAAACATTTTTGCGCAATATGTAAGTAGTTACCTAGTCAGTGCTAGTCACTAAAACCTAATACTTATTGTTCAAAAATACCTTTATTCACGTCATAATCACATAGCCAAATAGAAAAAATAAAATAGAACCTGCACTCAAAAGCTTTCCTGGATTCGTTGGCTTTTCTGAAGCAAACTTTGAAAATCGACTTCCAAAGTTCTTACACTTAATGCCAGGAACTAAACTGGGTGCTCTAAAATTTTAATTGGTAAAACCTTTTAAATGGATTTGAGAAATCCAGGAACTTCCAAGTTTGGGCCATCGATGAATAAATTACTTTATACAGCTTTTACCTTAAATCGAATGATTTATTTGGTTACCTTACCTGACTTTGGTATATAACCAGAACGTTTTACATAACTGTTATATACTGGAAAGATACTTTAAAATAGCTCAAACACATGCTAAGATTCTCTGTTATAGGTGGCTTGGTTGGAAGAGACTAAAATAGTAAAAAATACATTGTGATGTCTTTTTTGATGTGTTCTTGTCTGTGGACAGGCAAAACCCGAAACACAAAACAATTTGTCTCGTACGTAAAGTCTGCCTCGGCCATTATCGGAGCCCAGGAGGCACCCTTTAACAGACAAGGCCTCGGCTGCTTCAGGGTCGTCTGCTCGTAAATTTTCAAGGGTTTTCCTCTTCACTCCTGCTGTTTCAGGTCAGAATGATGGCCAAGATTTAGTCCTCTTATCTGAGAGTCCTCACCGAGCCAGTTTTGTCCCATAGATAGAGTAACGACAATACAGTCCACAAATATAAGTTGTACTCGTAATGGTCAGTATTTAGAATGTCTCGTCCTGCTTTACTTTTAAATTTATATCACAAAACCTAAACATATATCACAATATCCAAAAATTGCCGAATTGAATCCCTTACCTCGTTAAGTCAGAGACTCGCTAACGATGAAACGATACTCCAGCCAGTGCCCTGACGGGTGGCCAATTTGCGACGGAATCTGGCTAATTTTAGATTGATTCGCGATCCTCTGTACGTAGTATTGGAGATAATTATTTCGTATTGTTTCCTATCTCAAAACTATCTGCTTGAATCTCTTTAATACCTGTTAGACTTAGTGATATATGATAGTCGACCTTCCCAAACTTGGTCCAATTTGTGTCACCTGTCAATACCTTGCGACCTTCGACATGTTATGCAAACAAATAGGTAAATCTACTATCCTATAATACCTACTACATATTATAAAACTGTAACCAGTTGTCTGTTATATTGAAAACGCAGGAAAAATAAAAACTACTACCTTTTTTGATATCATGTATCTTTCTACGTAGGGACTCCTGACAGCATATTGATAAAATATGGGCATAAAAAATAATTGTCGATAGTCACTGTATAATTGAAGGTGTCTCAGCTATAATGAGTTATTTAATACTACATTAACTAATATGCCATCGTAGCTCAGTATTATTGTGAGTACAGACGCTACAGTCTAATTGTAGATATTCATGAGTTTGCAAGATTAATTTATGTTCTCGGGTTTTAGTTAGACACAAACATGTATTTGATATGTACAAACTACAAGAATTTCGCGTAGAAAATACATAAAAAGTTAAAGAAGCGTAAGATAATATTTTTATAGTCCCTGTAATCAGACTGATTCCGTTTGCAAAAAATATTAGGCACTAGGTACAAACATGTTTATCTCTGAATTTCGCGTCAAAAATATAGGCCTACATCGCAAAGTCCCTTGGCAACTCGTTATGTCTGCGAGTACAGGCGAGGAAATAAGTCTCCAGATCCAGACTGACGGCTGTCCAATTTGCGCAGCTACACGCGCCCGCAAGCAGAGCCTTCAACACGTTAACAAGGTAATAACATTGCTTAAATATAAAAAATATATTTGACATTTCCCTGTAGGTAAACACGTTAATACTACAAGATAATTCATATTGGAAAAGTTCCGCATTCCGGACGAAAAAACCTTTTAATAAGCTGAAGGCTAAGTTTAGTTAACTATCAAAAAAAATTTAATTAGGTACCTATTCAGCTACCATTAAAATAAGTCTTGATGATACAAAAAACAACCAAGACATTTAATACCATTATTTTGTGGAAGGTCTCATTCCTCATACCTTATTTACCTTATTTAGCTTACCTTACAGCTTATTGGCAATCCTGACGACATTCGTACCTACATGATGATGGAATTTATTTTTCCTTTGCTGTGCAGTACTATGAAACATGTTAGGTACCACCATCATATCTTTCTTAACGGGTTCCTATAAAAAATCTAATATAGGATTTTCATTTGTCGTTTTTCCTCTTTCATAATAAAAAAATTTCCGAAAGCTTTGGTTGCCTACCTACCTATATAAAATAGAAACAAACAATTACGTGAATAAGTACATCACTAATGGCTACTTACTATATTATGTAGGTAATTAGAATTTAAATACTACCACCAGAGACAATTACGCCTAGTTATGATTTTTTTTTTTAGTTAACATTTACAATTTAATCATTATAAAACAACGTTTTGCTATCAGTTTTGGATAGGTTACACCGTCATCTCCATTATGCGCCTAAAAACTGATACGCAAAGGCAAAACCCTGTAATACACATAAATAACTGATCTTGGGCTTAAAATTACTCACAGGCAATTTGTCAGGAAAAAAGTATCCCCGCCTAACAAATGGCTCAACCTTTTTTTGCAAAGACTAACGAAAATTTCTAATCTGTTATATCTTACATATTTTACAAAAATACCAGAGGCCTAATGGATTCTCCCTTGATTATTTCGATATTTCCAATTTGTTTTGGGTATTGACTGCCGTATAATGTTGATAATTTACGAAAGAACTATGTAAATGGTAGGGCGTAGTTTGCGAAAGTTAGAATTAAATTAAAAAAGGTTATAAAACAACTATGTTAGGCTCAATTGCCGAAATGATGAAAAAATCGACGCAACTTAAATGGAAGGTCAGTAAGGTTTGGTTTACTGGTGTAGGGTTCCCTGTAATCATTTCACGCGAAAAACGAAACCACGCCAAGCGGGGTTCCGCCGTTATCTATGACGATATCACATTATTACGACATTACTTGTTCTTCATCATCATCATCATCATCATCACAACCCATAACTGTCCCACTGCTGGGCACGGGTCTCCTCTCACAGTGTGAGGGGTATAGGCCATAGTCCACCTCGCTGGCCAACTGCGGGTTGGCGGACTTCACACACCTTTGATAACATTATGGAGAACTCTCAGGTGTGCAGGTTTCTTCACGATGTTTTCCTTCACCGAAGCAAGTGATAATTAAATTCTAATACGCACATAATTTTTGATAATTAGTGGTGCGTGCGGGGTTTGAACCCGGACCCCCCTTTTCGGGAGTCCAACGTTTAACCATACGGCTATCACTGCTCTACTCTCTACTTGTTCTTATATATACTTAATTGACCGCCTCCTCGAGAATCGAACCCTTCGAATGACAGTTTGGCATGATCAAAAAAGCCAAAACCAAAAAAAGTTCAAGTTAAACACTAACATATACGAGTATTATAAAAGAGAACCCGCACGAATTTCACACTATCAATATAAAAAGCATTATAAATTACATATAATATAACATTACCGTGGCAGGCATACACTACGGAATGCGCTATATTTCATCATGTAACTTGACCCTTAGGCGACACTGCAAAATTATAGACATGAGGGAAAGATAGGACACGCGCCACCTTGGGTTCCAAACACCAATAACAAAAACCAAGATTTTTCTTTTTAATCATTGTTTTTTATTCATCCACAATCATGTCACGGTAATAGTATCATACAGTATTCCATCTTCATACAAACGGTCGGAACGCGAATCATACCTGCGCGCCTCGGAGTATGGTTTAAAGCTCGGTACACATTTACACAACACAACAGTCGCAGATGCATCGCAGGGACGAACGATCGTGTGGGGTTGCGATCAGGAAGCGTGCGATTTACCTACCTACTTACATTCACTACAACTACCGTGATCACGAAGCAAAATAATGTGATCTTGTTTTATTAATCCTTATACGGGGTACACGAATTGCAAATCATCATCATCACAACCTGTCCCGCTGCTGGGAAAAAAATAATGAATAATGCAAAATAATCCTGCCCTTCGCAGCACATGCTACGATTTACAATATTAACCACCCCTACAGAAATATTGAATTTTATTTTATACAACAAAATACATATTTACTTATTATATCTTTTGATGTCCAATAATGAATTGAAGTGTGTGCCTGTGATTTCAAAATGTATGCCTGTGCCAAGTGTATGCCTGTGTTTTGGGTATTAGTGAATTTAGTGATGTGTTATCTGTGTTGTACATGCCACCCACGACACAGGGAATCCTAGTGCGGGGATGAGTGTGTTAGCGTTTTATTTTTTCTCAAGTGCTAATAGTTAAACACATTTTTTTAATTTTGTCTGTCTTTCTGTCTCTCCGAGTTAATCTCTGGAACGGCTGAATCGATTTTAATGAGACTTTCATTGGAAGATATAATTATGATAGGTATTTATGAAACCTTACAGTGCTTACAGTGAATAATGTGAAAACCTTATCCAAATCTGTTAATCACTTTCTAAAATTATTTCGAACCAATGCACAGACAAATCAACCGACACACAAACATTCTGAAAAATGTCTGTGATGGTATCCATTACATTAATAACCCTTACTCATAATATTTCTCAAACATCTTCCACGTACGGATCAGTTTTATAAATACGAGTACTGATGCGCAACATTATCAATATCGGTCCAAGTCGGACCGAAGACGATATCAAATATTTTGACGCGAGGAGTTATGTGAAGTGGCAATATTTCAATTGTTCAGTGGGCCGACAGAGTTTATAGCCGGGCGTCGAGTGACGTCGTAATAGGGACACAAACATTACCTACCCTTTTAAATTGAATTTCGCGCAATTTATCAGGCGGCCCTGATAAAATACGGTGCACCCCCCACCCAGAACAATTTAATCCGCGGGCTGTGTTCTGTTATTTATTGAATGACATTTCAGAGTTTTAACCAAAGTGGAGTGAATCGCGGGCCACGTATTGCTTATTATCTAAGTAGTATTTGATACATAATTAAGTACGTGCGTGCGCGGGTTTGAACCCGGGCCCCCCCGATTCAAGAGTCCTACATTCAACTCAGCCATCACTGCTTAATATACTATTATTACGTGTAACTAAATCAAAAATACTTAAGCAGTTAATACTTAATATGATTTTGATTGCATTTTAGATCTTGGTCGCATAATATGTTTGATGTTGATTCAATTCGACTTAAACTCAAAGCTAGAACCACGGTAATAGGTAGTATCATTATAAATATTATAACAACTGGTACGTACATATTAAAGATAGCTGAAGCTCGCGTATTATGTTACAAACTATTTAGAATATTTCACTTGAGCAAAGTTTCCGAGAACATTCTTTGTAGACTTATGTATAAACCTAAACAATTTCGTTTCTAGTAAAATATAGCAGAATGAACATACCGGCGATGAACGTTGGCCTGATAGGTACCTCTTAAATTAATTTAATTAAAATATGTATAACGCTCATTGACTTATTATTACTAATAACGCTACACACTCACAGCCCCACACTAGGACTCCCTGTGTTATGTTAAGTGGGTGCCATGGACAACACAAAAGACAAGAACACACACATCATTCTTTCCGGAACGGGCCGTCAATAGGATAAAATAGGATCACTCTATTTGTTCTTTAGTCGGAATTCCATTGCTAAGTCAATATCGAAAAACTGTTTCGTGTGACTCAAAAAAACCTCGCCCAATTACCGCCAATTACCCAAGAAATTCTACTAACCCTTCCATAAATCCGTGCATGGTGCATCGTTTACAATTTGGTATAAGTAGTCGAGCTACATAGCTATAAACGTACTATGCCGTTCCTAATAATTACGCTTGTTAATCATTTAGGTATTGATTCTAACCATTTTGGTTACATCCGTGGGCTAATAATATAATAATCGATCATTTTATTCTTACCATAAAACAAAATATCTCGGAGGTTCTTTGATTTTTTACGAGATTTCTTTCGGATATCATACCTAATTTAACTATCATATCCAACCAAGAAATAGTATTTATGTATCTACACATGAAATTACTACTAAGTATACCTAGGTATTATTTTCATATTCTCGTTACTGCGGTGTAGATGGGTAATGTCTAGGTCGATTTTCTGCTAAGTGAATAATGAATTAATGTTTCACAGTCTGCTCGTTCCATCTCATCGTGACTAATTTCTATTCTGAATCTTTTGTAACAATCAAATTTACCTCAATTATTATTTGTTACTGAAATGTTACTTTTCAATTCTAATACCAATTTAATTCTCTACACTCAACTTAAATTTAATAATCAACACTCAACAATAGAATTTTTGAAAGAGTACCATATTTATTATATAGCTACGGCCGTGGACCGTGATGATTAAATATTTAAATCATTTATGTATACTTACAAGCTTACAACACTTACCATTACCTTATTATTAACGTTTTGGTTTCGCGAGAATAAACAGCAGCTGAGCTCATCCATGAAAAACGTTTGAATTAAATCCAAAATAGCCCCATCCACTCTCAACGTACAAGACGACTGAAGCCCAACTATGGGATAGTTTAAAGTTGAAAATCCGAAGCAACCCACGCTGGTGTCAGAGCGAAGGTGATGCACGAACGATGCCCGGAAAACATTCTATTAACATTGCGCTGCCAACTCAACTTTAATAGTATTACGGTAGAAACTTCGCCAAACCCGCGTGCTTCGAGGAAATGCGCTAAAGTTCTTGAAGTTCGATCAGATTAAACTTGGTATCCATATATAGCGTTTATGCGTTATATACGTGATGATTAAAAAAATTTAAGACCACACTTGCAAACACTTATGCAACTCGTGATTTGTGTACCTGATGTAGGTAAAAATCTATTTATGAAATGATTTCCCTAGACAACTGTCCCCTGGTTACTCCGGAACAACCAGAAATTTCGGTGGTAGACCATAGCATCGGCCGAAGGCTACTGCTGTCAGTGATAGTACCCATATCCTAGCTTGCTAAGGTTCAACTGGGGCCACAAAATTCAGGCGTGCCAAACCAAGCAACTATCGGACAATATCAACTCCTCAACGGATTTCACAGAAACCGATCACCAGAGGAAATTCTGGAGTTATGGACTCCTCATATTGTGAGCGAGGAGCTAGGAGAAGTATGAGCGTTCACCGTTTCCCTGAATATATCAAACACCTCTTGTAAGCCTTCCAAGATATTTATCTCCTATTTACTAACAGAAAAGGAGTTTCTGGGCGAACGATGTTGAAGGTTGCTTTCCAACCAGTGGAAACTAGCGCCGAAGTTCTAATATAAGGGTTTAATCAATTCAAATTTAATGTTTTTAATTAAACACTTTTCAATTCTCTCTGAACCCAATTCTGAAGTCCACGCACGAAGTCGCGGGCAGAAGCTAGTATCCAAATTAATATTATACTCTCATGTTTCTTTATAATCTATGCCTTTCACCTGCATGCCAATTTATCTATACAGGATGTAATCGTTAAGTGTGCACAGGCGATTATTCCGTAACTATTACAGATATCAAAAAACTTTAAACTGATATCGAAAGCACTTTACGTAATGAGTAAAATGACAATAATAATTTATTAAAAATAAAACGAGAAATACTTATCCAAAAAAATTACATTAAACTCTCCCATACATTTAGTATGAGATAGTAGAAAGGTTTTACTTTCTTTATTTAAAGTGGAATAGTAGGTACCTACTCCCGCGATAAAGAATTTGAATTTAGAACGAACACCAAAGAGTATCTTTCTTTTTGTTTTTATTTAGTATGTTGCTTTTCAGCCAGTTCAAATCAATACGATATTGAAACAAGGTTTATTATTAATTTGAAGTGGTAAGACAATTAATCTACACGTGTGTATCTACTTGAAATTCATCAATATGATATCATACATAATTATAAAATGATAAGGGTAAAATGAGTAGGTACTATTCCACTTTAAATAAAGAAAGTAAAACCTTTCTACTATCTCATACTAAATGTATGGGAGAGTTTAATGTAATTTTTTTGGATATTTCTCGTTTTTATTTTAATAAATTATTATTGTAATTTTACTCATTAGGTAAAGTGCTTTCGATATCAGTTTAAAGCTTTTTGATATCTGTAATAGTTACGGAATAATCGCCTGTGCACACTTAACGATTACATCCTGTATAGTAGTGACTAGTCTGTGGTTGCCAGCTGTGAGCTGGCTGACGTCGTAACGTCTTTGCCAGGTTGTCTATCATGTTGTCAAAAAATGTCAGCCAACAAGGAAAGTAACCTTGTTCAGGCTTATATTGAATTAAATAAATTTTGCCAAAGTAGTGACTATGATAGAGCGTTAAAAGCTACGGGGAAAAGTAAGTAACATTATTACAATTCATATATTGATCCGTATATTCATAGAATTATCTCTTGCAAAATAAACTGTTGTGTACAACACACCTTGTGTACGAAAGTTTTCTTATTTTAAATTAAACAAGTGATATTTTTATGTCCTGTGTAATATAACAATGGTTTTGCTTTCCGTGGTACATCATTTCATTATAAAAACAAATAGTAAGTTGGTATAAAATGCTCTTTCGTATGAGCTTTAACCTGTTGCTTGTCAAATGATTGTATGTAAATTATTACATACAATCATTTGATGTCATCACTATCGCATTTTGAAATATTTTATACATTATAGTGACAGAATATGATAATTTTGTGTAAGCATTTCTAATATTTCTACAAAGTTTTTATTCTAAGACATAGTTTCTCCGTTTGGAAGTTTTGTAAAGTAGGACTTGTGTTGTGTATGCTACCCATGACACAGAGAATCCTAGTGCAGCTGCAGAGGTACAAGTGTTTAAGCGTTTATTATTGTTTATATTAATCATCTTCCAGTTCTCCAATTAGCTCCTACGGAACAGAAAGCGTTCCACTGTAAAGTGATCTGCTACATCCAACTACACAACTTCAAGGAGGCGCTCGCAGTTCTCAGCAATCCCAAGAATGCCGCTCTGTCTGCCAACCTACAGTTTGAGAAGGCATATGCACAATACCGACTCAATTGTCCAAAAGATGCATTACAGACTGTTGATAGTGCTCCCGAGTTGACACCAGCTTTGAAAGAATTAAGGTATTATCATTTTTTCTCTCATACATGTAAAATAACTTTATGCTAAATGCAAAAGAAATAAAGAAATTATATAGTGTACTAAGTAGATCATGCTAAGTTTGGCAATAAAAACAAAGTATAGTTACTGACCAACCTAGTCTTTTTGTTATCAGGGCTGTCATCTTTACGAGGGAGGATCAAAAAGTAATGATAATCGGATATTTGTAGAGCATATAAAAATATAAAAAAAAATAGTTTTTGCTTCCTCATATATCCACTAGTTCAGCATAAAAAAATCATATAAATAGGTCACGATTTACGGGAGGTACATTCATTTGAATACGAACAGACGGAGAGTAAACATCAAAATGGAGAAAAACGAAATCAGAGCTGTCATAAAGTACCTCTGTTTGAAAAAAATGTCTACCAAAGACATACACAGCGACCTAGTGGAAATATTGGGGGACTCTGCTCATCCATATTCCACAGTTGCGCGCTGGGCAAAGGAGGTCAAGCTGGGTAGAACATCCACAGAAGATGAACATCGCGAGGGACACCCATCCACGTCCCTCAATGCGGAAAACGTTAAAAAATCGAAGATGTCGTATTGGCAGATCGAAGAGTGACCATAAGGCATGTAGCTGAGGTCACAGGGATCTCATATGGCAGTGATCAAAGAATCTTTGCGAACGAACTGCATATCAAAAAGGTCTCTGCGCGTTGGGTGCCGAGAATGTTAACCGCCGAGCAAAAGAAAAATTGAGTCGACTTTTCGAGGGCGAATCTCGAAAAGTTCCAGATGGATCAGGATTTTTTTTTGTCTCGTTTCGTAACCATGGATGAGACCTAGATACATCATTTTGATCCGGAAACCAAACAACAGTCAATGACTTGGAAACGAGCCTCTTCCCCGAGACGCCGAAAAAATTCAAGGTGTCAAGTTCGGCAGGAAACGTTATGTCCATTTTTTGGGATGCTGAAGGAATTATAATGGTGGAATACTTGAACAAAGGAGCCACTATTACAGGTTCTTACTACACAGACCAAATAAGAAGATTGTGGGAGGCCATCAAAGAAAAAACACGAGGCAAACTCCGAGCTGGAGTGTTGTTTCACCAAAACAACGCACCGTCTTACAAAGCCGCCATTGCGATGGCTACCATTCAAGAAACGGGATTCGAATTGATCGAACACCCACCCTATTCGCCAGACCTGGCGCCCAGTGACTTTTACCTCTTTCCTCGGCTCAAGGAAAACCTCCAAAGCAAAAAATTTGACGACGATAGCGAGGTGATGACTGCTGTAGAGGCGTTTTTGGAGGGTCAAGAAAAAGATTTTTTTTCAAAGGGAATTATGGGTTTAGAAAAAAGATGGACTAAATTTATTCACTTGCTAGGACACTATGTAGAGAAATAGATTTTTTTTTAGTTAAAATATCCTTATTTCATATTGATTATCATTACTTTTTGATCCCCCCTTGTATATTCTGAGTTGTGGTATTCCTAATTGGGTAATTTACCGTAGCAGCTGCCATGTATAGCCACAAAGAAGCTCTGACATCTGATAAGAATAAAGTAGTGCATAGTCTTTTATGTGCCTTTAAATATTTATTATAAGGTTTGTTTTGTCTCCTAGGGCTCAAATCCTGTACCGGCTAGAGCAGTATCAGGACTGCTATAATTTGTACCGTGACATAGTGAAGAACACCACCGATGAATATGAAGATGAGAGAAAAGCCAACATGTCTGCTGTTGTGGCCAACCTTGCAGCTCTCAACCCTGTAAGTATGTTTAATACACTCTAAACTGTAAACTATTGTTGCAAAATAACCATCATAAAGGGTTGACGATTTAAAGATATATTGAACAAAAACAGTTTTACAAATGTAATGATTTTAAACAGCAGCAATATTGTAAACTTAACTATTTATGCCCACCTCATAGTACAAGATTATTATGATAGAATACACCTAGACTACAAGCATTCAGTTGTATGTGCAAAAAATAATTTATTTATTTATTATAATGTAATTAATAACTTAATTACAGTCAGCAGACCTACCCCAATTTGAAGAGACAACGTATGAACTATCATACAACGCTGGCAGTACCCTGGCTATGCGTGGCAAGTACAGTGAAGCACTGCCCGTGCTCAAGAGAGCAGAACAGTCCTGCTCTGAGAGTGTGATTGATGATGGCGGCACTGAAGAGGAAGCCAAGGAGGAAGCGGCTATCATCAGGTTTGATATTTTGTATATCAATTGCACCTTGCATACTTATAATCCTATAAATGATGTATTTGATCTTAATCACTAAATATTTGGTGCTCTGGACAACCCTGCATCAAAATTGTGTTGGTAAATGCCATAGTAACTCAAATTGTTTCCAGTGTTTACTTTTTCTCGCTTAAGAAATACAGGCCAGTGTCAGACAGACAGAACTGTGACGACACTGCAGAAGCGTCACTAGGTGACGTCACGACAAGCCTGAATCATGTTATCGAAGTTTTCTACACCGCTCGCATAATTATATACAAGTTCCGAACAATAATGAGGTAACCAGGATGTGACGTCACCAGGGTGCAGCAGGCGTACTGTCTGCAGCAGATGGGCCGCGAGAAGGAGGCAGCCGCCGTGTACCAGGCCGTGTTGAAGGACAAGCCCAGCGACCAGGCTCTAGTAGCCATCGCCAGCAACAACCTCGTAGTTATCAACAGGTACAGTTCAGCTAATATGACTTCGCACATTAGACCCACTCAACTCCCACCCGTCACCGACAAAACTAAAAGACTCGACAGAACTAAAATTCAATTATGAGCTTTATTTCTGGTTGTGCAAGGTTGTATTTGGAATTCAACTTATACTTGAATGAATTTATACTTGAAAGATGAGTACTACTCGCCGCACACCCATGAACAGAATGGAACAGTCGGAGTTGAGTCGCTTGAGTAACCTCCGAAGCACAGAAGCGCTTGAGAATTTTTGTCAGTAGCAGTAATTTCCATTCAACTACCGACCGCGCATGCTGTTGCTTAACTCGGTCATTCAGTTAGTATGCAAGCCGGGCTATGAACGGTTAATGATCAATATTGTTTACAAACTGAACAGAGACACGAACGTGTTCGACTCGCGCAAGCGCATGAAGGCGGCGACGGCCGAGGGGCTGGAGCACAAGCTGAACTCGAGACAGCGGGCCTCCATCATGTACAACCAGGCCATCCTCGCTATATACTCCAACCAGGTCAGTTTACAGGGTAGCACGAGGAAAGATTGGTAGCTGACGGTTGTCAATATTTGCTTGTTCACTTTCGCTTCAGTCAAGCTTTTTCACTGCTTATTTGACAGTGGAAGGCAAATAATGAAAAATATCAAAATTGTTACTTAATAGAAAGATGTGCCGAGGAGTTTCTTTCGCCGTTTCTTTTTCTCCTCAAAGATTTAAAAATTCAACATTTAAAGGCACCTTAGCGAAACGGTGGTAAATGCAAAAAATTGATGTTCATAAGTGTATGTATGTAACATACGTACCTACATAAAATAAACGATTTGAGTTTGAGCTTGTACGTGTGTACTATAGCCGGAGCTGTGCAAGCAGTGCTGCGTGCGGCTGTCCCGCGAGCGGGGGCAGGCGGCGCGCGCGCTGCTGGTGGAGGCGAGCGGGCTGGCGCGCGCGGGGCGGGGCGCGCAAGCCGCCGCGCTGCTGCTGCGCGCGCCGCCCGGCCCGCTCGCGCTGCCCGCCGCGCAGATCTTGCTCGCGCAGGTGCCTTATCTTTTTTTAAGTAATACATCTTTACGCCCGCTTGAGTTAGGGTATTTGACAGATTTTAAAAAAATATCTCAAATTGTTCATAATTACATAATACATTATGCAGGTTGCTTAATTCTTTGTAAATTTCTCTATTTTGAATGAAAATCACCATCGAAGTTTAAATGAACAAAAAAGCTGCCGAAACGCTAATACGCCATATTAAGCAGGTCATGACGTCACCTGCTTATATAAACAAACTTAGCTATCAATGCTGTCATTGCGTATAGTGTTCCTGTTCTGTGGCCATTGCTGTCAGACCGTACAATACTTCATTGACTATAAGCAGGTGACGTCATTCAGCCAATCCCGTGTGTTTTCGATCACGTGACCAAACATGAAAATTTAATTATTTTATCATCGATTTTTAATAAAAATCCCAATAATTTTTTAAATAACGTGTTGGCTAAATTGGTTTATTTCATTGTAGTCAAATACCCTGTTGGGGAGTAAGCTGGTGAATGCGTGACGAGAGCGTTGAAGAAATAAGAAGTTTTTAGTTAGCAACAGTAAAAACCATCATGCACATTCTCCATCCGCCTGTCTTTCCTGTCAGTTTTTATTTTTGGGATTTTATGACCTGGTATTTACAACCTTTAGGTCAAACTCCTGTCAGTAGGGTAACACTTGCGGGGCACGTTGCAGGGCGACCGCAAGGCGGCGGTGAAGGTGCTCGAGGAGTGCGAGCACCGGCACCGCGCCGGGGTGGTGGGCGCGCTGGCCACGCTGCTCGCGGCGGACGGGGAGCACGCGCGCGCCTCGCGCCTCTTCAGCGACGTCTACCAGCACTACAAGGACGACGTGCAGGTCGGTCGACGGTCACGTGTGGCTTCATTAGATTGCTTACATGTAGTGGCTGTGTCAGCGGCTTCGTCCGCGTGGGACTCAACGAAAAGGTTATTGGATTCCTAGAAATAGAATTGACTAAGTTACTGCTTATGACGTCAGCTATCTGCCAGTGAGAGTCCCGTCAAAATCGGTCCAGCCGTTCCAGAGATTAGCCGGAACAAAACAGACAAAAATTAAAAAATATATAAAAAATATGCATTTGGTAAAAGTCGGTTATTTTATATTACAAACAGACACTCTACTGAAAGTGAAGCAGTAAACCGAAACTTTCCCGAACTTCGGCTGCGGATATTCATATGTTTTTAGCAATAATACATAAACAGCTTTTCAGATATTTTGTGACACAATTTAACTGGACAAATCGTCATAATTCTTTTTTTTCGTGAGACACGTTTGGCGCGCGTTGACATGAGCTGCCCGGTGTTTGGAGTCATTTCTGAGTCCAATTAAGGTGCTTCAAAACGGCCGAGCGGACTTGGTTTCTATAGTGTAATTATTGTAAGAGTGTTACTTAACTCCGTGTCACAATCCAGATGGTGTCGTCGCTGCGCGAGGTGTGGCGCGCGGCGGCGGCGGCGCACCGGCGCGCGGGCGACGCGGCGGCGGCGGCGGCCGCGCTGGAGGCGCTCGCGCGCGCCGCGCCCGGGGACAAGCGCTCGCTGGCGCGCCTCGTCAAGGCGCTCGTCGACCACCCGGAGCGCGCGCGGCAGCTCGCCGCCGGCCTGCCGCCCATATCCGAGCTCGAGGTGAGGGAGTCACGTCTTCCGTCCAGGTGAGACCGTTCATATCACGTCCTCCGTCCGGTTGAGTGAGGTAAACAATTGTACAGGTCACGTAGTGATCTGTTGTAACTTGGTGGAGTCACGCCAAACTTTATGGCCTTTTATGATAGTAACCGACAAGCGGGCAGACGAGCCACGCGATTGTGAGTGGTCATATTAGTGATATAACCGCGGATATTAGTCATAGTAATAGATTAGTAACGCCGAAGGGAACACCGATGCGTTGCCGACCAAGTAAGGTGGAAAGGAAACGCTGTGAAATACGCTTGCGGTTCATCATGAAATTCGTTTGACATAATAAAGACAGTCCCTTACTCACGCCAAAGTTTATGACCCCCCCCCCCAAACCATGCAAGCAGCGATTTGGTTGGAGCATAATTCAGAGGGGCCATAAAGTTTGGCGTGACAACTTCGAGTGTTCGAGGATATTAAATCCTGCATTTTAATAGTATTGCGTATCTTCAAGGGTCTGGCTCGAAGGACCAATATACGATTCTAAAATACCGGAAAAAACCCTAGCACATTCACATTAGTTACCATCATTATGATAATATTATTTCGTTTACCTATTTCAGAGTAAGATCGATATTGAAGCATTGGAATCGTCTAAATGGATGATGGGCGCCAAGGTCGTGAAGAAGACTGCGAGCAAACAGGAACAGTCGCCTGGGTAAGATTATTATATAATGTAACTAGTTTTCCGCTCGCGACTTCGCGCGCGTGTACATTCATAATTTCCAAAAATCCTTTCTTAGTTCTCACTGGCGAAATATAAAGTTTCAGTTTATCCCCTTTTGTATCACGTTAGGGGGGGATGTCCTGAACCTTTTATTGTTTTAAACTTTTAAATTTTAAGATTTTAATTATTAATTTTTAATCTAGTTAAGTAATTAATCATAGTTTTTTTTTTTAACTTGTCATAATACAATAACACTAATGTAATTCAGCTTGACCACTATTCGTCTTGTTGGTTACCCTAATAAAATTAAAAAAAAATATATTATATAATACCAAGTGTGTCTCGACTTTATAGTTTTATACAATATTTAAAGGCATTTTCCTAGTAAGCAAGGCTAAATAAACGTTCCCCCAGCACGCCCGGCTCGGAGCTGTCCCAGAAGAAGAAGACGCGTCGGAAGCGCAAGACCAAAATCCCGCCCAACGCGGACCTGTCCAAGCCTCCGGACCCGGAAAGGTAATTCTTCAAGGCCACTACCATTCTTCAAGACCACGGCCATTCTTCAAGGCCACGGCCATTCTTCAAGGCTCTTTGACTATTCTTCAATGACTCTTAAAAGATGGGAAAAGTCATTTACTTAAAATTTTGAGTTATGCCACTTCAATTGTAAAGGTGCGATATATTAATAACAATAATAATTTATTTCAGACAATGCACAGTCCATTAATTTGTTAGTAAGCAATTCCTCTTAGCTGTGTTAGTTTGTGTTAGTTAGGTTTAATTAATGTTGATATGATTGCAGATGGTTGCCGAAGTACGAGCGCGCCGCGTACCGCAAGCGGCGCGGCGTGCGGCGTGACGTCATCAAGGGCAGCCAAGGGATGACCACCGCCGCCGTCGACCAATAGTTAGTGATCACGACAGTAGTAGTAGTAGTAGAGTAGTTGGGAGTGAGCGAAGGGGGAAAAGGGCCCAGGTTCGATTCCCGGCTTGGCATTATTTGGAGATAAATATTTGATTGGGTCGAAGGTGTTTTGATGTTTGCATCTTCGATCATGTGCCAGTCATGTTATTTCCGTCAGTTTCCTTTTAATCCTGATCATCATCCAGTTTAATTTTAATCATTTAACCCATTGACTAGTAATATGTCAATGATTTAACCCCGTACGTGCAAACTGTTGAAAGCAGCTTGTTGAGGTTTTCGATGCGCTATAAACTATAACACAGGGTATGACTATGACAACAATGCATCGGTGACTCAGGCTGCGAACAATAATAATCGAGAAACATAACTCTCATACAGATACCGCTTCAAAAATGTACCCCCGTTGGTGCATTCTTGACATATTATTATTCGTAGGGTACAGATACACATGTCTACAGGTAACGGCGACCACTCACGCTCGGTCCAGCTATAACTATGAGCGCTTCCTATAACTATTCAGCTGTAGCTCCCAATAACAGAATAGATGTATACTACTACTATAATGTGCCTTATTTGTTATTCTCACAGCGACATGAGCAAGCAGTCGCCGAGTGTAGCAGCCACTGCGGCCAAGAGCCCACGCGTGGAGCCCAAGTCCACGGAGAGCGCGTGGCAACGCAAGCAGCAGCAGAAGAAGAAGGGGAAAGGCCGCAAGTGGTAGCCCACGGAGGGGAACCGAGGGGAAACAACCGTACAGAGAGCAATGTTTTTGTAAAATTAAAATATGAATTTCACACAGTATGCCTGTATCATTGATGGACGTTCCCAATATTGGATCTATCTATATATATCTTGGGGTAAATGAGTGCTGGGTAAAGTAATAAAAAGGCTACATTGTATGTAGGTTTTGACAGTTACTAGGCGACTTGTTTAGGATTCTGGGAAAACGGTCATTTAGTGTATAAATAACCATTGGATTGATTGAAATAATCATACCAGTAACAAATGCATGGGAGCTTAATAACCATGAGAATACATGAAAATCCTATAGTCAAAATTTTATCCCCTCTTCGATATTTAATTGTTGAAAACAGAAATGTAGTATCAGTGTTATAATTATATAATTTAACTAATTTCAGTAAACCAATTATGTAACTCTGAAAGTATGCTTATTTTAACCATAAAAGCATACTTTTAGTGAGCACTTGCTCATTACAAGCATGTGTATCATACGTGGGGGCACAGAACAGAGTGGGAGGAAGCATGCTTTTGTCTATCACCATGCTTATTTCAAGGAAGTGTATACATTGTACACTACAGAGCGTGCTCATTTTAAGCACGCTGTTTAAAAGCATGCGTAATTGGGTATACGTATACCTTTAACCTAACTCAAAATTGTATTGTTTCAACAGTTAAGTCTATGACCTGCAGAGCAATGTTTATGACTATTATCTACCGTCACTGTTTAAATGCTAAACTCTTCTCTGTATGTGTATATATGCGCGTGTGGTAATAACTTTCAGTAAAGCTATAGGCCATTCCCAGTATTCAATCTGTCAATAATCATCTATAAGTTACCAAGCTGTCAGTCACATTTTAGTATTGTTATCAATTTACCTAATAATTTACCCAAAGTTAATGTACACAGACACTGCCGATTATATTTACTAATATAAAGTTTTTATTGGACGCTTTTGTTTTATTTGTATATCTGGTCCAACAAGATAATATCGATCCTGTTTATGTTCATGAGTCACACATTAATAAAATTATCTTCTACTACACTAAGGGCCAGTTTCACCGGTTCCAGATAAAGTTCCGGATAGCCCTAGGAATTTATCTGCCACTTAACAGTTGACGGAGCGGCAACGTCGCTTTTTGCGTTTCGTTACTACTACGTAAATTATTGTCATTTGAAAATTATTTTGAAAACTTAATTAATAAAATACTTTTTGTTCAAAATAATCCAATTCGACTTTTTTAATATTTTCCAGTATAATTTTATCATTAAAGAACGAAAATAGTAGGATTTATAATAATATGATGTACTACAGTTCAAATTCCAAATGTGTTATAGAAACGCCACTTGAAATATTTTTTATCCGTCAGATAACGCCTAACAGCCACTTGAACTGGCAGATAGCTTAACCAACACTTTTCTCTGTCACTTCTATCAGATTACCTGAGAAGCCAAAAAATGTAGTTTATCTGGGAGTTGAGTTCCTAGGGCTATCCGGAACTTTATCCGTAACCGGTGAAACGGGCCCTAAAAATCCATCACACACACACAAAACATAAAAATAAATGCCGTTAATATAATCATTTAATAAATTGTAAAATAAATTAGTAATAGACTGCTTTTTCATTAACCAGCTTGGAAACTTTAATGTAAGCAATTGATGCTTTACGTAGTTTTATTAAGTTCAACGCTCCACACTTCAAATCCCTGTAATGAAGTTTTCCACATTCCTCACCCCGTTCAGTACAAGTCCTTATCAAAGACAAGGAAATATGTATTTATCAATGAAATAAAACAGCTTTAAATGAAGAAATAGTTTGAAATGTATTTAACGTACACATAAGAACACCTAATTAAACAATAATCATCTCTTAGCATTTTTTCGTTTAGATTTCCCAGGCCTCTGATTCTTCTTTTTATTATTCGGCTTAAAGTTTTTAGTCTTGAAGTTGAACGGCTTCTTCTTAGCAGAGCTGTTGAAGCCTTCCATTTGATTAGATGAGTCCCTAGTATTCAATTTAGAACCTTTCTTTTTACCACCGAAACCAAATTTTTTGTCTTTGCCGGCGCGTTTTTTATTAACTTTGCTCTTCGGATCCTTTCCTTTATTTTCTTTGCCCCTGCTGTTGGTTTTTCCCTTGTCATCAAGGAAGTCTAAATCAGTAGATTTTCCTTTTCTAACTCTCTTGAGTTGTTCCAACATGTGTCTCTTATCAGAAGCTTGTTTTAATTTTGCGTCAATCTGAAACATTTAATGTAGTTAATAGTAGGCGGTGAATACACCAATGAAAACTGGTTCCAAAACACATTTATCATATTATCTCATTTCTTAATAAATAAGCGAAATATTAGAAAAGTCTGGAAATGGAATCAGTAGTAACCACAAATTCCATAAAACACCAAAGTTTTTCCTGGAAGATACAATATTCAGTTTTTTTTTGTGTAAATTTCAGCAATTTTTCCTGGGCATTTAGTTACGCAGGTTTTAAAGATACAACAATCATCACTGGACACATTTGAAGTTTAAACAGTATCAGGTTCATGACATAACTATTCAGAAACCAAAGATAAACTATGGCACTCACTTGAACTCTCTTTGCAATCTTCTTCTGTTCCCGGAGCTGCCGAACTTTCTCAACCTTTGCCTGTGCAGCTTGCTTAGCCATTAGATTCTTCCGAACCTTTTGCATGTGCTCATCCGTCTTAGCCATCTCTGCAAAGTAGTCATCAGGTCTGAAAAATAAGTAATATTTTTCTTATTAAAATTTAGATATAGTAACATGTAAATTAAGACTTGTATGCCCAAGTGTAGTGGGAATGAGGAGGTTATATATTTTTACTGACATTTTTATATTACCTGTTTTCCACAAAGAGTTTTGATTGATTGATTGATTGATTGATTTTTAATACCAAGTTCAAATGAAACACAATTACATAACATAAGGAATCCTACACTATTCAGTTAAATTAAGATACTTTTCAAGACCATTTCATAATAATACATTTTTAGAAAATCATTCTTATATGATTAATTCTTCTTATATGATTTCTCATAAATGAATTAATTGATATGTATAGAATTAACATTAATCAAGGAAAATTAACTCATCAATGGTTTTTTCTTAAACAGCAGAACATATAAAGAAAATATGAATATAGTGAATAAAGATGATTCACAGTTACCGTTTTGTAGGAATATTGAGATCCTTGAGTCTTTTAATGCCATCAAGCACCGCCGCCTGTGCTTGTCTGTGAATGAGGTTCTCTCTCTTGAACTCATTGAGGACGGGATCCTGTGCTGCATCATATACTGTGTTGCCTCTAGTATTCTCTTTAATGTTTCTAAAAAACAGAGTGGTTAGTGATAAAAAAACAGAATGCCTGTTACCACTAAGTATTACTTAGTAGTAGCTTAAAATTTACAAAACCAGATCATGATAACTATTACAAAGTTACCATTTCAGGGTCCCAATTTTTTATTGTAGTTGGATTTTATGCTGCGGGAATAAAGGTCATATTGATGTTAGGACCAGCCCTATACAATCAATGTGGTGTACTGATAACTGAATACATTTATTGCTTAAATTATTAGTATTAAGTATAGTAGTTTTTTTTATGACCTCACCAAGTGGTCACTGCTTAGCAATGAGGCCTTTTTTATACACATGTTTGTCATGTTTAAGTAAAATCATTGTTTGTATTTAAAAATATATATTATAAGTAGTATAATTATATATATAGTAATGGCAAAAAATTAAGGCCCCTCTGACACATTAAAATAGTGACGTGAAAAATGTTAATTTAGTATCGAAAAAATATGGTCAAGTGCGAGTCGCATCGATACATTTTTGGAATAAAAATTTTAAGCACCCTTTTTAATTACATATTTTGGAATGAGAATCGAATACTGAGTACCCCCTATTAATATCACAAGAGTCTTAAGAATCACCTTATATTTAAGGTCTCCTCGGCTTTGAGCTCAGTAGTGGGCCTTGTTGGGTTGAGATGATTTATAGTATATTCATTTATGTAATTGACTTACTTACTTTATTAAAGGTGGCACTGTATTTTGTTAGTAAAAACGTGAAGGAATTTGTTAGCAGTACCATATACTTTATTTATATGGTCCCGCATTAGTCCATAACATTTAAATATATATATTGTTTCAATATCCATGTAATTAATTAACTTTGGGTCTTAAAGTTATACATTCGATAAATTTTATGACTTTTTGCACATCACTATAGACCATGAAGAACAGCAATTTGCTCCTTCAAATTTATGTAATAATTTATACGAAACTTGATGATCGGACAGACGTCAAATAAACTTCATCGGGGCCTTCCTTTTGTGCCGCACCTATAGTATATACATATATAGCATATTATATAGTATATATATTTTATAGATATTATAAAGAAAAACTAAATGCAACAAGAGTTCTAACAGTATACAAACTTTCTTCTCTGTGCCGTCTGCTCAATCTGCATGGCCACATCAGGTGCCATGGGAGCCACGGCGGTGACTAGATCCAATGTCTCCAGCCATGGCAACCTCAACTCAAAGTCCTTTAACTTCGCTCGAAGATCAGCCACATTGTTCACATACTTCTTCTCAACTTTCTCTATCTCCTCATTAAGGCCTGGCTTCAACAAACCCTTCGCAAAGGCTTCCTGTAACTGTATCAATGAAAAACCATGTTAAATATGTTATGATGCACTGACTTCAACCCTTATTGGTCCACTACTAAGAGTACTAAGTACTAAGCACGGGTCTCCTGACTGAAGCACATTATTTCACTGTGTAGAACTTACCTCTTCATCTGAATCAATTTCAGTATCACTATCATTCAACATAAAATCTGTAGTCATTTTGATTATTTTAGCTTACTTTTTTACATTTGTTTCAATCTGTCTACGATACGGAAAGAATCTTGAAATAATTAATTAAATAATCTGAAAAAGTCACAACATAACCTACAATTCGGTGAAAATAAATCGTGTGTGCGCGCGATACCGATAGCCGCGATACGAACAAAGTACTCTGCGACCGTAGTGTAGTGTACACAGACTAGGTAGGTAGTGTAAGTTTAATTGTGTATAATTATATACTCTTTGAGTCTTTGATACTCTGTGCAATACGATTAAAATTAAAAAGATTCTAAAGTGCAATTGCGATCCACAGACTAGGTAGGAAAAGTATTGTCTATGGTGCGATCACAGTACGAAAAAGCATGGTCCGTTTTTCTAGCCGAGTCGAAAGCACTATGAGTAAACATTTTTGGAAACATCACATTTTCATATAGGTACCGAGTACCGACTTATTGTAATCCCGCAGAGTGAAGATAGTGTTTAATTACTCTGTGCCATTCTCATTTCGTGCAAGTTTTGCTATTTCTTGCCAAGAGTGATGTCCCTACCCTAAAGGAAAATATAACTAATCAATTATAACTCAAGCTATAACTATAGTACTCTTTGAACTCAAGTATGGTCCTATACCATGGACGTATTATAGTAGGGATACGACATATTGTTCTTTACCGCCATGCAATGCCATTTTTACCATGTCATGTAAACTCACATTTTATTACAAAATCACTACGTAATTTAAAATAAATTAACAGAAGAAATCATTAAAGGCTCATGGCTACCATATTACTAGCGTGGTTCTTTTTTCTTTAAATTCATTTGAGAATATTTTCATTTACGGTGTTAAATTACTCCTAATTTTATTTTGAACGCATCGATAAACAAGCAAAGACAATCATAAAGATGAAAAACGAATTGTTTATGATCAGACGTATAAAAAATAAAACATCAAACCATAGTAATAGATCGTTGAACTGTTTATAATTAACATTTCACAATTTATATTATAAGATCCAATAAATTATTAATTCATTATATTTTTTTAATTATTAAAATATATTTTTTTCCATTTATAATAAATTATGCCACTGATATACTACAAATAAATTAAAAGTGTTACTGCTGACCGGATGTACCAAGTATTCCGACATGTTCCGTGAGACCCCCCGTTGTTTTGTATCATGAAAATGCAATGGCCGCCATCTTCGACTCTTGTGAATGTTTTGGTCGTAGTTTCGGACTTTGAAGGCTATTTCATATGTGCTATGAAATTATTTAATGGAAATTGTTTCGCTACTTCGTAGGTGTTATTAATTTGTTTTCAATAAGGTTAGTACCATATTTTTTATAAAAGTGTTTACATCTGGATTTCGTAGCTTATGTATTGTGATGTTGTCATTTTATTGGGTTTTGGAGTGTATTTATTCTAATTTGGTTAATGAATTTATAAAATATCGAATAGTTGTGTCATTATTGTGATATTGAACATTTATAAATATACAAACCTCATTTTTCTTATGTACTTATTTTATACTTCTTTGTTACTAAGCGGGATTAGCCGTAGCGTCTTTTAAGTAAATTTTCGCATCGTTTGATCATATCATAATAAGTTTTAATTACGGGTTCTAGGTTAGTGTTTACTTTTTTGATGTTTAGAGACATTTCAGTTTTCGTGCTACAATAATGGCGGCAGTGGATTTTAACCTATCCGCGTATTTAATGGTTTTAATCAATTTACAAACGTTAATATTCATTTATATGAGTGATACTCACTATATTTTCTCCTAGGAATCGATATAATGTGACTTTCGATAGATTTCTGGAACAATGACCCCGACTGTCATATTGTATTTTGTGGACTAAAAATATTTTCGTAACGCTGACATGGTCGCGAATCGTAAGGATTTTGAAGATGGATGGATAAATGGTCGATTTTCGATTGCAGTCACATGAAAAAATCTTGGGAGAGCAGGGTGCGCTCCTAAGCAAAATCTCGGGTTTGACCCAAGATGATATTCCCAGAATGTCAACTACTACAGAGTGTGAACCTGTGGCCCAGCGAGTGAGTACTAGCTTCTGAGTATTTGTTTTCCGAAATAAAAAGGTTCAGTGCAGTAGCTGAAAATCTAGACATGATCATTACACCTACATTATCTAAGTGAATTCTCTGTCCACTGCTATATTTATTTAATGTAAAATGCATTAGTTCCTCATAAGGAATTAAAGTAGATAGTCTCATACTTGTACTCAAATTATTTTCATTTTAATATAAATGTTTCATAACAAACGCTTCTCATTAAACAAATTCATTTCTCATTGTAGAATATCAAATTATTCTGTAACTGTATAAATGCTAGGGGAAAATAAAAATAGTTTGTTTTTCAACAAAAGTGCTAAAAAATAAAGATTTTTTAAATGTATGTTGTATTTATTACACCTTTTTAAATCTAGTAATTTCATATCAAACATTATGAGGTATGTCAAGTATGGTAAGTCACATTCAAAATCTGTGTACTTTTGTTGGTGTGTGTAATTTAAACTGTTATAAACCATGAACATGAGGTTTCTAATACTGCTGTGTAAAGTATATATAGGTTAATTTAATATTGGTGCAAAATCTACATTGTTAACTACTAACATAAGTTTTTAAGTCATATAAATGATTAGTAATAAGAATTCCAGTTAAGAACTATATTAAATAATTTTTCTTACAGGATTACGGGCCGGCCACCTCCAGTGAGAAAATATTTGATCGCCTGTTGGACCGTGAACTAACAAGTAGCATGGAATTACCTAGCGTAAGAACTCCTGTATTACGGGCCGTTCCAGTTTCTCCTACTCAAGGAGACCCCGAACCTGATTCAACAAATCCTGAAAGCATTATTCAATCTATTCATAAAATAGATAAAGAAGTAGAGTATCACATTAGTGAGAAGAGGTGTGATGCAGAAATGTCTGTAGAATCACTATCCAGGATTGTCCGAATAGAAGATACAACTATTGAAAATGTTGGGCATATAGCATACCCTATAATTCAAGAAACTGATGATTGTGGTGACAATTATGTAGAGAACGCTGCCACTTTGATCCAAGCCCCCTTAAGCACAGCAATAGTCCAGAATGTCACAAAACTTCCACAGAACTTTACAATTAATGTAGATGCCGCTGTAGGGAACATTACGGCCTTACAGAATGTATCACCAGATGTTGCCAATCAAACCTTGTGGCTGCCCACGATACTTGCTACAACTGCAGATACTAAACTTGAAGAGGATAGAACGCCAAATGTCTCACAAATCATTATCACAAGTGAAAGCTATGTCAATGATGTGAGTCAAAGGAGGACAAATATCATTACAGAGACAAGTTATATTAGCAGACCTAAAACGTCGAAAGTTCAAATTTTAAGCAACATATCGATACCAAAAAATTCTAACTATTCACAGCAATATCTGACTCCAGGTAAAGACGTAACAGCACCGGTGTATGGCACCCCAAATCATGTTTATAAACTGAGCGCAAATGTTGTTTCACAAAAACACGTGACCAACTCAGTATTGTGTACTAAACCTGCCAAGAGTCAATCGTTAATTGGTTGTACATCATTATCCCCTACAGTTATAAGCAACAGTCCTATAAAAAATATGTCTTACAGTCATACAATCACGAAAAGCACAATCTTGAATAAGTCATCAAATAAAGTAAATAATGGTGCTAACTTGAATGCAGTGGTTGCTGCGTCCACTGGCAACACACAATGCCATATATTATCTCGTGTTGTCTCTGGACCTAACAAGCTTTCTGTACATTCAGGTCGGAAATCAGTCAATACTTTCAAGGGTTCTAAGAATTCACAAGGGTCTACGCAGAAAAATCAGTCTAGAGGGATAAAGATTATACAGCAAACTGGTTCTGCTCACAAGTTAACAGAGAACAAGCCTTGGCCCGTTACTAGTGTCTCATACAAGAATCAACAAACTAACTATGAGGCGGATACAAATGCATCGAAGATTATTCAGAAAGTTGGAAGTCCAACTTCAAATAAGAGTCAACAAACTATGCCATTACAGAAAGTGCCGAAAGGCGACCGTTTAGTGCTGCAGTCTCCTTGTGGTCCTGTGTTGTTATCCACCGGCCCAATCAGCACCAGTTTACCTAAAGGTCCTCATTACGTCCAATCAGGGTCCACACCTAATCTCAGATATGTGCAGACATATGGGCCTGCCGACAACCAGCTCTCTACGGTTTCACAAGTTTCTGCTAACCAGCAACTTACAGCACAAATATTACAATCACTAGCTCAACCGAAAATAATGTTGCAGCCAAGTCCTCCTCCAGTCCTTCCAGTGAATCATATTATATCTCCGCCTACAATTGTTGAGATTGAACCCCCTCCAGTAGAGACTAAACCTGTTGTCAATCAAAAAAGGATTGTCTTGTAAGTATTAATATTCAAATATACTAAAAATATTTCTTAGTGTGTGTTTCTTAGAAGTCAAATGCCTTATATAAAAGTAGAAAATGTGATAGTAACATGACTATATCACAGATTCTAGCAACTTATAGCTTATTATTACCTACCTACTATTTATCATGTAATCAATGAATTTTTATTTTTTTACAGTGGCGATAAATCTACATTACTGACTGCAGATGATATTGTTGGAATGGAAGAAAGACCCAATCTATGTGAAGAGTTACGTCGGTATTCCATTCAGGCTTTAGCAATAATTATGCTGGATCACACTTACGCTTTGCCAGTGCAAAAGCAGCCTGTTGTCACTACTGTAACAACATCAGTAACGACCGTCGCACCAATCGTCTCATCGCCGACGGTAACGACGACACCAACCAGTCCATTGAAGAGGACTTCCCCAGTGATAATGACCACTGCGTCCCTATGTGAAACGCCGGCCACAGTGCCGACCAGTGTAATTGGAACTCCGATTCCTGTCTCAACTATTCAAATGGCAACGTTAACATACAAACCGCAACCACCGCTTGCACAAGATGATGATGCCGCTTCTGTCATATCGTCTCTAGAGGGAGATAGAAGACAAGATGCCCCTAGGGACGGCAGCGATACAGAAACCGCACCAGAAGGAGAGGAAGAAGGCAAGACCAGATGTGTGTGTGAGTTCACACACGACGATGGCTACATGATCTGTTGCGATCGCTGCGGCGAATGGCAACACGTAGATTGCATGGGCATTGATAGGCAGAACATACCAGATGCGTATATGTGTGAATTGTGCCAGCCGCGGCCGATAGACCGTCGACACGCGCGTGCCATACAGTTGAGGAAACGAGAGGAGTTGAGCGCTCTCGGAGCATCTGACTCTGATTCGTCCGAGTGTGGACGATTACCGGGTGGTCAAAGACGGAAGCGTCTACTTACAGTCACTACTTATACAAATACCAGTGGAACTTGTGTAACCACTTATAATTCGAATGTTCCAGTTCTGCCACCGTTACCGCAACCCACATTACCACTACCTAAGCGAGGTCCAAAGAGACCGAAAAAGCCTGAAGTAGTCAGAAAGGGAACAAAGAGGAAACTTTCAGAAAAGCGAGTAAAACGCAAGAAGGAAATGTTGTTGAATAGAAATAAATACAATTCGAGTCTCTCAAACCAATCTCACTGGCAGGATTCCTATGAGCTAGCTGTAACTAATCATTACAGTCCCGAGTTGAGAGCAAAGATAATGAAGTATAGCAGTAAGCTAGGTAACATGCCTAACCTAGCGTTGGCTATAACAGCTCATCTGTGTACCACTGTGCCGCATGCTGGAGGCAAGATTCTTATAGCTACCAAGGACCTAAAGGAGAAAGTACCAGTTATTGAATTGCGGGGAAAATATATGTTGTCTAATCAACACAGGCCGCAAATACAAAACACTGCTCGTGCAGGCAGTCAAAAGCCAGGTCCTTTCGTTTTCTTCTACAGACTGCCAAAGGACAACACCCAAATTTGCATAGACACAAGGACCTACGGAAATGAGGCTAGATTTGTCAGGAGATCTTGTAAACCTAATGCTGAACTACAGCATTGTATTGTCAAAGGTGCTCTCCATGTTTATTTGGTCACTATCAGCGTCATTCAGTCGGACACTGAGATTACTGTCGGCCACGACACTAACGGCAGTAAGCAGCCGTGCGCTTGCGGTAATCCTAAACATTGCAAGGTCAATGGGTTAAATCCCGTAGTCCCTAGAAAGAACATTGATTTCTCACAAAGGGAAAAAAGAAGTAGGAACAGATGTTTAAGTTCTTCTTCGCCGGTTTCCCCGCCGCTTTCGTCATTAATACCGACCACACCTGTCAAAGAAGTTTCTCTCCCTGTAATATCTTACAATGTAATGGACAAAAAATCTCTGATAAAACACGAATATCCACCTATGTCGCCTATAAAAGAAGTACTTCCTACCCCTAACCTACCCCTCAACTTCGAGGAACCCATAAAGAAAGAAATCATCGAAGAACCTAAACCGGAAATGCAGGAAATAGATTTGTTGGCCAAAGAGGAAATGAAACCTGAAATAGATGAACCAGATTTCATAAAACTAGAACCTAAAGATGAAGTGATTGAAGAGGAGCCTCCGAAAATTATTCCTGAACCAGAACCGGTGGAAACACCTAAAAAAGAGGAAATTAAGGAAGAGGTAAACTTATCCTTCCTTGCAGTTCGAAAAGTGCCTGTGATCAAATCTCGAGAAAAACTCGAAGAAATGGAAATCAAGGAGGAATTTGTACCTTTGCCTGAACCAGTACAAGTGTTACACTTGCCACCGGTGAAACCTTTGGAACTCTTACCACCCGTGCAACTTCCGCTGCCCACACCACCAATCGTAGAACCAGAGGAAGTAAAGCAAGAAAAGATCGAAGAAAAGAAGCCTAAAGAGGAGCCAAAGATAGAAAAAGAAAAAGTTGAAGAAGAACGTCCGATAACCCGTGAGTTTATGGCGAAGTCGGCGTGTCACGACCGTTCGTCGAGATCCAGTAGGACGACTTGCGTCAATCAGGACTCCATGGATGACAAAACAGATGACTCGCTGGACAAGATACCCGTAAATAAAGTGAAAGATAAGGATAAAAGGAAAATGGTACGTTAACAACACGTTGTGTCGTATGAATTTTCAACTGTAATAGAATTTTACTAACAAATATAACTTTTCAGACTCGCGAAGAACGCAAAATGGAGGCGATCATGAAGGCATTCGAGCGCTTGGAGAAGGCCGAGCAACGCAAAATGGAAGTAAAGGAGAGACAGAAACGCAGGGAATCGGATCCGCATCCCAATTCTATTGATAAAGATGACGATGAAGACTTACATTGCAGTTCCAAAAAGAGAAAGAGGTATGTTTTACACCAGATAACCAGAGACCGTGCTTTTTAGAGGCGACCATCTCGGTCCTTAAGGGTAGCAACGCATGTGTGACCAAACTAGAACAAGACTCTTACTAACAATTACTAACAGGACTTAACTCAGTCCTCATACTTACTAACTAGCCAACTATTGTTCTAACACCATCTCTTAATTGGACTAACTTTATTGAGTCTTTGAGTCTTGTTCTAGGTCGGTCACAAATTGTCATGGGCGGCAGCGGAAAGTGGTGCTGCATGCTCGTTTGCTACCTTAATTCCATAAAAGAAAAAAAGATGATCAGTTTATGTAAATTCAAGAAATGAGGGTAGTAATTGTCGTTATGTTATAATAACTGTGTTTTGTAGACGTAAGGGCCGTGCGCGAACTACGTCGCAGTCGAATCGGCGGCGGTTGAATTCGGCCGATAGCGACATGGTGACGTCAGGAGACGAGGCCACCCCGATGTCGCCACCTCTGATGCCGCTCTCCAGACCTGAACCCCCTATGATGGAACCAGAGAGACACCACGATACTATTAGCGAGGTACGTGTCATAATTTATACGTCAATGATGTTTAAATACCGATAATCGATTTTGTATTAAAATAATTAGTTTTGTTCACAGGACCTTGGGCTCAGTTCGGCGTGCTTGTTAGTGGAAGCGGCAGTCGGCTCTGTGGAATCGGCCTTTAAACTTCCCAAAACGAAGAAGACTATGGCAACGGAATGGGTTGGACGGTCGCCCGAGCGCACGCCCTCGCCCTACCATTCGCCCTACAGACCGTCCCTGGTGGCCGCCACCTCCTTAGAGAGCTTAGTCCGAGTGGCGTCCACGATAATCGGAGATTTGAGTGCAGGTCAGGATTTGGATCACGAGGACGACATCCACAGCTCCCCGCCTCGAACGCCCGGGCGGGAGAGGAACAGGCCTCCGAAGAAAGCCAGGAGGATTACCCGGAGTAGTGTCCCAGTGGAAGTGCCCGAAGTTGTCACTCCGGTAATGCCCCAACACAGTGCCAAGAAACGGTGGTTGAGGCAGGCCATTAGTGAAGAGAGCGATACACCGTCCATTGGTTTGTTCCAACAAGATTCACATGACTACTTGCATACAAAATCAGGTATAGATTTTTGTTTTAATTATTTTATAAATGCTGTGGTTTCGCAGACAGAAATTATTAAGTTAAGAAAAGTTACGCTTAATTTATTTGTTCCAGAATCTCCGCCTAATGAAATGGTAACGCCGTTAAAGAAGAGACGATTAGCAAGGGAATCCTTGTCGTTCGAAACGAATACTATTGTACCTGTAAGTCTAGTGGTGAGTGAAGAATAATTTACTGATTTCTTCCACATCGTTATATTATACAACATTCACTGATTGATTGATTGTATAATTTGTTGTAGAATAAACCACTAAGTTAAGAAATACGTGTGTTAGGCAGATATTAATAGTAATGAAGATTATAATGTTAAATTCATCATTATTTATCCCACAGTGTCACGAAGATACATCACCAATTTTAACATCTGAAGACTCTCCAGTCAAGGAGGACGCATTGGCTCTCGCGCGGCAATACAAAAGAAATATAATGGACATGTACAGCAGGGACCGAACCAGATCCGACAGCGGGCAGGGGTCCGACGACCAGTGCAACATGGATCCCGACGTCCTCAACATCAAGCCGCACGACAAGGAACACATCAGGCGGATCATCGGCGTGCCCACACCCGAGGACGAGGTCCCACCAGACCTCACCAAGCCAGAGGACATCGCAATCAACAACAACAATGTCGAGCTCGATGAAATCGGCTACAACAAAGTTGTCCCCATGGAAATCGATACGACGGTCGTCGCCCAGTCCAAGATCGAGTCCAACGAGAATAGCAACGAAGTCAAGGGGATCGAGAGTCCCAACGACAAGGTGAACAGTTCCCAGTCCGCCGACACGAGCGGCAACTCCTCGCCTCAGCGGGACGAAATGGACGACATCCAGAAGAAGATACATTCGTTTCACACTGAAAACATTCTCATTTTGAAGAGTCGGAATAAAAAGCCCCCGAAGGAGAAGCGGAAGAAGGTGAACCTGAACTTCGACCTGAGCATGGTGAACGACCGGATCAGCATTCAGCTGCGGACGGAGAACGACAGCGGCGCCAGGGCCGAGATGAACGGGGACGTTCATGACGAGGACGGAAAGATTCTCGTCTCGCCGGAGAACATCCCGTTACCACCGATCGAGACGATACCGATGCCGGCGACGGAGTCGATCCCGCTGCCGCAGGAGCCGAACCCGCTGCCATCGGTCCTGCTCCCAGAGACCATCCCGTTGCCGGAGGGGCCCATGAAGCCGGTGAAGAGTGTCCCGGAGGAGAAAGTGCAGCCGGTGGAAGCGGAGAAGGAGGTAGAGAAGGAGCCGGAGCGGCCTGCCGTCGTCGAAAGCGCCACGCTGCCCTTCTCCACCCGGTTCAGCTCCACCGGCCTGTTCTCCGGCATCTTCAGCAACATGTCCACTTCGTTCAAGCTGGACAGCCCCATCAACGAAAACATCCCCAACATGTCGATAATAAAGAGTGCAATAGATAGGACTACAAGTTTAGACAATAGTTTATTCGACAAGGACAAAAGCGCGCCAGTGGACGATTTGAAGAGCGTTCAGGAGATATTGACTCGTGTGAACAATATGGACTCTAATAATAGTGTGTTACTGTCGGGGGTCCTGAAGGGGTCGGTGCAGCCCCAGGCGGGCGCACTGCCGGCGCCGGAGTCCCCCAAGCCGAGCAAGACCTTCTCCCCGCGGACCGATCCGCGGCTGAACCCTCCCGCTGCTGACAAACCTAAGCCAGTCCGAAGGAAGGTGAGTGTTTTGTATTAGTTTGGTTAGTGTTTGTCTGAGTCCTTTTCTGTATCTCATTAGTTCCTATAATGCTTGTTTGGTAATTTGTGTAAATATACACATGTATAAATAACTGTCTACTTTTTGCTTTAAAGCTTAAAACAAAAAGTAGAAGACGCATTACTTTGAATGTAACAGTAGAGATATTAGAATTGGACATAGAAGCAAATAAAAAAACAACGAATGAGTAGCCTTACATTTACATTATATTACATACTATAATATGAAGGAAAACGTATGTGAAAATGTATGTAAACGTATATGAAGGAAAACGTAACTTTTGATGTGATTTCTATTCAAATTTGAATGTTAATGTTTTATTGTTTAAAATGACAATACAGTTTGACATACATACGTAATTATGCAATATACATAATGTCGACATGTTTTTCTGCCTAAATGGAATCGGAGCGAGGCAAAAGATTAGATAACTCCGCGCCGAGTACCCTCTGCCATGCTGTCATTTCATAAGTACATCATAAACTTATGGTGCCTTTTACGTTTTTTTGTAATTCATGCAGCTCTAGAAGTATGTATTTAAATCAATTTATATTATTATTTAATAGTCATCTACGTCATCAAAGGCGACAGTTCAACACAGCTAGGTCATTATGAATACAATAGTTTGTCGTAATTGTAGGTAGAAAAACCTGTTAAATACTGATATTCATCATCGCAACCCATAACTATCCCACTGCTGGGCACGGGGTCTCTCACAATGTGAGTCCACAACGCTGGCCAAGTGCAGTATGGCGGTTGGCAGACTTCACACACCTGAGAACATTATGGAGAATTCTCAAGTGTGCGGTTTCCTCACGATGTGTTTTCTTTACCGAAGCAAGTGATAAATAAATTGTAATACGCACATTTTTTTTAATAATAGGTGCGGGGTACTTTTAAAACCATTTGGCTATCATTGCTTGCAAAATACTGATATTATGTATTAAGTATTTATAGCATGTAGCATTATTGATAAACTCATATGAAAGTTATCTATAAATTATATAATTACTTTATCAATCACTAAATAATAACAATGACAGACGTTTTCTGTTATTGCAGTTTGTAAATAACATAAATATTCGTGACATAACTTATCACATCATAACATAATTATCGTGTGTAACTAGCGCGAAATGCAGTCGAAACGCTCGATGTTTGCAGTTGATTACAACGCGTTTTCATCGAAAGGCTAGAGGTTACAATTTTTTTATAGAATCAAGGTAGCAAACGAGCATGCAGCAACACCCCTCCGCTACCGCCCATGACAACTGCAACCTACCTAGAACAAGGGGACTAAAATGGGGACTAGGATGGTTAGTCCGGTTAGGAGACGGTGTTAGAACATTAGTTCGTTAGTTAAGTATGAGGACTTTGACAAGGACTGTTGGTGATAGTTTGTTAGTTGTTGTTAGTAATCTTAGAGTAAAAAGACTCTAAGTTAGTAATAGTCCAGTTAGTAATTGTTAGTAAAGAGTCTCGTTCCAATTCTGTCACAGATGAGTTGCTACCCTTTTATAGAGGCGACCGCGACTATCTCAGTCCTAAAGAATGAGATGGTCGCCTCTAAAAAAGTAGCCGGCTTCCCCTTCCTAACCGGAACAAAATTGTTGTTAAAACAATTATTATACGGTAGAAATGTTACCAAGTACCTTGGTGGGCGGTAGTACTACCTCGGGCGAACTCTAGGCTCGACTACCTATTATGTTGCTTTGCATTTAATTATGTTCTCTGATAATTAAATACACAAAGCATCTTATAACTTCCAAGTTTACTCGATGAATACTGCTTAACAGTACAAAAATGAAAGTTTATTATAACACTAGTAAACCCGCCCTCGCTTCGCTTCGGGAAAACCAATTTACACAAAACTTTAATATATTATACATATAAACTTTCCTCTTGAATCATTATATCTATTAAAAAAACCGCATCAAAATCCATTGCGTAGTTTTATAGATCTAAGCATACATAGGGACAGAGAAAGCTACTTTCTTTTATACTATTTAGTGATGGCAAATTACGTAGGTACGTATTTTAAACTTATTATACGTGGATAACAACCGCATGTTATATGAGGCTGTATAGTTTTTGTATTTTTGCTATTCCATAGTTTTTACAGACAAACAACCCATACGATATACATAATTATGTAGATGTAACTCTTACTATTGTTGCCAGTAATTGTATGTATGGATATTCAAATGCCCTTTTGTAAATTAAAATATAATTTATAAACGAGTCGACTCTATCGATTTTTTAAGCGAATTGGCATAAGCGATTGTTTTAAAAAGTTTTTAGGTTTATTCTATTCAATTTATTATATTACAAGCACGCTTCGCTTGAATCTATATATTTTTGTAATAATATTATATGGATGTAAGTATGAGCAAATTTTTAACAATTTGATCCCAAGTGACTTGATCGGATGAGACACACGTTGCGTGTTATTAAGTTTTTAAAGTAAAAAAGATATCGACGAAACTCGATTCAAACTGACAGACTGGTTATAGCATTCTATTATAAAATATTATAATAATAGCATTCTATTTTTGGAGATACCGACTTGAACAAATATCTATGCAAATATTGCAACATTATAATGTCTTTATCTGACGCCGAATCAGGCGCTGTTTTGTTCATCACGGAAGTGTTACAATATCCTTTATAACTTCCTCTACCCACATTCCGTCGCTCACGACGATTAATCATAATTATATGTATTTGTTAGTCTTTGCAGTTGATATCTTGATGTTCGATGTTATCTGATATAAAAGTTTACGCTCAGATTCCTGAAGTAAATTGTGTGTGGTGGCATGGACATACCAGCTATCACAAATAGCTAGGAAGAAATACCAAATTTCTCGTGACATGAATGAGTACCATATCTGGTATTCAAACCCAACATTCTTGGCTCGATAGATCGGAGGTTATGAACTCGCCTACAGGGTATTCAAAGTAAATTAATATGTGTACTGTATAGGACTGTATATCGTGTTTTGCTTAAAAGAAAATTCGTCGTTCAATTTGATAGATTAATGATAGAAATTGACAATAAAATCGAAGACTTCCTGTATTTTCCTAAATTTAGCTTTTAATTTGGCCTGAATTTAGTCTGTTCGTGTGTAACAAAACGCAATGTAATGAAAGGTAAATCATGTATTTGTTGGCATTACAATTATCGTTCCGTTCTTTAAAAATTTGGCTAAAAAGACCCTTTAGATTAAGACGCTCTGATTGATTGGTCTTCTGTAACTGTTATGATGAAGTTATAATGGCCCGCACCTAACATGACGTTTTCTACTCGCCCAGCTCTCTATAACTGAATACCGGAAACGTCACAAGGGGGCGCCGCTGTCGGCGGAGGCGTCGCCGGCGGGGTCGGTGGGGGACGGCGACGCGGGCCCCGAGTGGTCGTCGGGGTCGTCCGGGGCGTCGCTGTCGCCGCAGCGGCTCGAGGCGGCGGCCGCGGCCGCGGTCGACGACTTGGAGCAGAGGCTGCATAGGGAACTCTCCACTGCACATCTGCCCAAAGGTGAGTTCATTATCGCAACTTATAACAACCCTGGGCTGGCATCTCCTTTTACCAATGTTAGGTGTAGGTACTCAAACTCAAACTAAAATCATTTATTTCATGTAGGTATGATATATACACTTATGAACGTCAATTTTTTGGATTTACCACCGTTTCGCCAAGGAACCTTTAAATCTTTGAAAAGAAAAGAAACGGCGAAAGAAACTTCTCGGCACATCTTTAAAAAAAAAACTGGCCATAGTCGACCGTGCTGACCAAGCGCAGATTCAGACACCTAGCATAGACTTCATGTATTTGAGGACATTATGGAGAACTCTCAGGTACGCAGGTTTCGTCACGATGTTTTCCTGCGCAGCAGCAATAATGAATTTCTTATAGGATTATATTTTATATACCTACAAACATAACTTGTATTTTAAAATTAGAAGTGCCTGCAGGGTTCGAACCCAAAGCCCGTTTATGCACAAGAACGAAGTTCGCGCCACTAGACTATGAGCGCTTTAAATTTTAACGTAGCGCGTAGCCCCGCAAGCTGGATGAGAATAGCGCATATCAAGCATTCATATATTCCTTTTAAAACTATTATTTACTCGTATCAAAACATGGCTTCAAGGAAAATAATAATGTTGCATGGTGTTGTATATTAGCGGAGTGTGTTCACTGGTAGCGGGATAACCTTCACTGAGTTCTGACGTCACGCCAGCAGTCGTGCTTCTACCGGCACTCGGTTGTACGACTCGCGAACACTTATACAAAAAGCACTTGGGAGTGAAAAATACTACGCAGTTTAATATGCCGCGAGCCATTCATATGCTATGACGTACATTGCTATACTAGTGCGTTTGTAATAGGTACCATGCTAATTTTATTACTACTGTGTTCACGTATATACGCTTTGTGAAAAATTACTTAAGTTTTTTACAAAGCTTTCCACTGGAATATCATCAATCAATAAATATATATGACACTCTTGCGTTACTAAGTGATGACATACAACGCACATCCGAAACTACTGAACGCAACAAGCTGAAATTTTGCGTGTATGTTCTTTGGGGACTGTAATTGGATTGATGAATTTGGCGGGCGAAGCCGCGGGGGAAAGCTAGTCTTGAATAAAATTAACTCCTAATATTTACACAATATAGATAACTACATTTTTATTTTGGCAATCGTTCTTATCATAACTAAGCTATATTGTTTACAAATTACAGTGGATGTTATGTATTATATAAAAAGAAACATCAATTAGTAATTTTTAGTAGAGACTATTTTGCATCATTCAGTGAATCAATTATTCAATTGGTATTCTTCACAAGTACAAAGGCAATCTTAATCGAATCAATCGGAGTGTGCAATTATTATTATGCGGAGTACCGATTGTCAAGGTCACGCTGATACTCCGGTACGAAACCGGTTTTACTTGTTAACGTAAACAGTGTTTATTATAAAACACTGGGGACGTACCTACATCTTGGTTGGTAGCTTTGTATGCGTGGAAGTTTATTCGAAAGCTTACACTTCATACGTACCTATTACGGATTAAGTTTTTTGAGTTACAATTTGTGCATCACAGCGTAATACCAAAAACAGTTAAAGAGGACTTCCATACAAGAAATCAGCGCTTTTCAGTGTCTTTTGAATTCTAATAATAGGAAAACACTTAGAATTTTCACGTTTGAACGTAAAACAATAAAAGTAAAATAAATTTAGCTTTAGTAAACGATACTTAATATGTATTTTTGTTATTACATAACAATAATAAAAACTGCCCCTTTAGACGTAACTCGAGTTGATTATCGTGTTTATTTTTTGTTTGTATTCAATCTTGTTTAGAGTTTGAACGAGTTTGGTTATCTATTTATGGTAAAAAGGATGCTATGTTTAGTTGCATAGAGGATGGAGCTTCTTACCTTAAATTCAGTTTCACACTTTTTTAGCCGTAATAAGGCTAGGAAAAACGCTAACAATCTGTGATTTCGCTGACATTTAGGGAATAGTACGTCGCTGGGCGCACTAAGTTGTAAGACTTGTTCGTCAACCGGTCGGCCGCCGCCGGCCCGAGACCGCTGTTCGGAGAAAATGACTGGAAAATAAACGGAGCTTTACTTACATGCATAATACATTGGTTGAGATCTTTGGATGTACAATGTACGTAGCTACAACTATACATTGGGCAGAAATGACGCACCTATTATGTCACTACGTAATAAGATTTAAAAAATGGGGGTTAGAAACGGGAATATATTTGAACATTTGTTGCCTCTACAAATCTTGCAGGTCAAGCAACGCGTCGGTGACTCGCTTGGTGTCACTGATTCCCGACGGTTGCGTTTACTTTTTATATGCATTTACAAGTTTATGCTCGTTTGCATCTTTGCCAGTTTAAGAACCATGTTAAAGGTTCTATGGACTTAGCCGACAAATTTAAAGGCACCTTAGCACGGTGGTAAATGCAAAAAATGACGTTCATAAGTGTATTGAAAAAATACCTACATGAAATAAATGATTTGAGTTTGAGTTTGAATTAGCGGACGAGCCGAGTCTTGATTAGTGGTTACCGCAGTTCTTGGTCACAAATCTCTATTAAAAGGGATCCCTAACGAACCACGCCACGCTTTCATCGACTTAAAGAATATAACACAATTGGAAAGATTCAAAGAAGAAACCCGTTTAATCCTACAACAAAATTGTTCGTTGACTTTGTAGAAATGATTGTATCGGAGCGTTCCCTCGCGAAAGTGCATGCCATCATCTAGCTAGACGGCGTGAGGTGAGCGGCTGAACGGTAATGGGGTGTGACACCGCCAATCACTGCCATCGCGCTTCGCCTTCACGCTGTCGGGGCGAGCATATCGACATGCAAATTGTTGATCAATATAATGCTCGCATTGTGTATTACATAGCTCGGAATTACCCCGCCTATGTGTCTGTATAAAGCCTTTTAAAGACGTTATGTGGCTACTTATAGTACTTATTAGTGGACATTATATTATTAGTAAGTGCATTATTTTTGGCTGCAACCAGTTGCTAATACGTTCGGTATATCTCTTAAACATTATTTTGTCACATTTCATATATTTACTTCTTTAAAACTCCCATTTCGGGATTAATTTGTAAGATTTTAAAATACTATATTTACTAATACTGTATTTGTTATGTAAAGTTAAACTTTTCATACAAACGTTTGCCTACGTTTTTTATGGAATTAAGATAGCAAACGAGCATGCAGCACCACCCTTCCGCTGCCACCCATGACAACTGTGACCGACCTAGAACAAGCCTCAAATGGGGACTAGGATGGTTAGTCCGATTAGCAGGTGGTGTTAGAAACATTAGTTGTTTAGTTTGTTAATAAGTATGAGGAAATATTGTTTATAAAATAATAATGATAATAAAAGTCCTTCCTTTCTTTTAAAATTACCTCGTAAGTACGCCCCAGTGAGCATACAGTATGTTTAAAAATACATTGTAAACTGAACAGGTAGATATTAAACCAGCTCTACTACTAATAAAATCTAAAAAAGTGATTTCGTTTCGTATACTCCTAGTCAACGTGACAATGCGTATTTTGGGAAATACAGTGCGTTGTTGTACGTTGTATAAATAGCAGGAAGCTGCCAGTTTTATTGCAGTGGGTTAGTAACGTGAAATTGTTACGAGCATGGAGTACCGCGGGGACGCTATAAATCGCTGCGATCGGTCAAGCTATCGTTTATTTTATTTTTGCGTCGCCAGCGGCCGTTCCGATAACGCGCACGACACACTCGGCGCGGTGCAATCATTGTAAACTTGTCACTCTGTTCTCTGTTATGACCTTTGTTTTGTTTGCCTGGTAGAATGGATGGACGGCTCCATAGCAGTATAAACTACAAAGTACCTACTTTCGATAATAAAGTCGAATTGACAATAGACAAAAAAATAAAAATCAGAATTGGTCTCGTGCAAGCTAGTTTTCCGTGCTGTAAAAATATTCAGGAATTATCCGATCCCGGTGAATATAATTATGTATAAAGGCATTTTCTCTTAGATTATTCATGCAAATAATGGGTGAAAAAAAGGTTTTCTAGTTATCTCACAGTTTAAAGGAGTGCGCACATTACAACGACTAAACGACCTACCGACGCCAACGCGACTAAAACCTTGACAAAGCTAATATTCAATTATGAGCTTTATATCTTTGAAGGTAAGGTTGAATTTCGAACTTATACTTAAAAGCCTTGTACTGCTCGCCCTACACCTATAACCGTTCCGTTTCGAGACCAACGCGTCGACGTTGCGATGACGACTCACCGTAGACGAGTAGTCCACGCGTCGACCGACACAATGACGTAATGTACCTAGAACGGAACGTCGGAGTTGAAACGGAGTGGAGACGGAGTCGAGTTGACGTCGATGAAGCGTTGATTGCGGAACGGAACGTCGGAGTTGAAACGGAGTGGAGTCGGAGTGGAGTTGACGTCGAGTTGGTGTAATGTGCGCACTCCTTAAGAGAAACCAGTGATACAGACCCAAACCACTTATATTATATCGTATGCTCCAATCTAACGTACTGCTCAAATTTTGAACCATTAAACCCTTAACCTACCACAAGTTCGTATTAGCAACTTTTATACAGTGTTGGACTAGGTGCGGTCTGCAATTTCGCATATTGTATTTCCCTTCGCCGGAACATATTATAGTGTTTGAAATGCGTAGATTCCAACCAACACCTCAGTGGGGACAGTCGTATTATAAATATATAAATAAACACACCCCCGCAGTAGGATTTCGTGTCGCGGGTGGCAAGGATACTAAAATAAACATCACTAACTCTCAGGACATGCTGTTAGTCACACAAATGCCTGCCCCGGCCGGGAATCGGGACCCATCGGTAGACTGGCCGGCTTCCCAGCTGGGCTACAGCTATGGGGTCATTGGAGTCTGATTAGCCGTCATTGTTAATTCAATCATCATTATTCATTCACTATTCAAGATACTCCATTCCACACTACAGCGTACCGTGTCCTAATTTTCTTTTAACGATAATGTAAACGAAATGAATTTAAATAATTTGTTACTGAAAATACATCGGTTTAAGTTTTCTATTTCATTTAAGACATTTAATTTTGTCATCTTTAAACACATTTAATTTTTTATATTCAGAATGTACAATAGAACATTAAGAAAACTGCATTTTACAAAAAATTTAAAAAGGACTCCTCCGTATATTTTTGCTTGTTCATGTTATGTTTATTTTTCGCGGAACGGAAACAATTTGACCGAACAGTGTATTTTCAATATACAGCCTAGCTTTTTGCATAATTTCAAATTGACCTAAAAGTTTTCCGTATACGATATTAGTGTTGCAATATTGGTAGATATATTTATAGGTACGCAGTGGGAACGTGGAAAACTATGCATGCAGACTTGCGTAAAGCTAACTACTTCGCGAATGGGCCCTTCACTCTAAGATTCTTCACACAAGATATTGGTCTTCCACCAATATCTTCGTATGCTAAAAAATAGAGACAAACATAATGAATTCTACAAAATAAATGCTAACAATTTCAGTCAAAGGCAGTTTGATTTGAAACTTTTAAATAATGTCAACGTGTCGGTGATGCCTTTGATCACATGGCATCATTGCTTCTTATTTTGGTTGAAGTGAAGCTTAACTCAATATTAGTGAAAACCGAGCCCAAAGCGGATTACGGAGATTACCGCGTACAAAGTCACAGACAAAATTTATAAAAATCATTGTTTTTTGTTCTATTGCTTTAATAAGACCCCCAGTATAAGTTTTTCTCATACGTTTATCTCGTACAGACAGCGACCACTTACAGATTTATTATTAGTATATAAGCTTATAAGTAAACTATGGTTATCATTTTAGAAATAAAATGCAGCCTAAGTAACATAAATCGTGAAATATTTGTTTAATCAAATAATTCCAAACGACCAACCACCATTTACACGTTCTGATTTCATTTCAACGACACATTTAATTTGAATAAAAGTATTTTAATATTCATTAGCATAGTCCTTGAACCAGTAAGCAATCAAAAACTGTGTAGAAACTTCAACGTAACTGTTTAAAATAAAAATAGTATGTAATTTAAATACCGCATCGATCCGACTCGTATGGGCTGTTTGGCCATACATTACTGCAACGAGTGCAGTGAAATACTTGCGCGTTAACAAATTTTTCCTACTCCGCCGAGTGATTATTGCGCACGTGCCAACTAACGAATGCTTTAGGAATGAGATAATCCAGTGCGCATCTACACGGAAAAACATAATAGAACGTATAGAGGATCCGAATGATCCAAGTTGTGCTAACAACTTCGTTTACACGGCGCGCTCGCTCTCGCACCTCACAATAATGTCTATGAAGATGAATTTTCGTCTGGACCGGACGCTGTCATTTCTAGGTGCAATATTCCTTTTTACAACAAACTCATAATACTGACGTCTGTTAAGCTGTTTTGATAAGTCCGAAACTTACGAATAATTGTGTCATTAATTATGAATGTTTCTTATAGTTTAAGGTTAAAATAATTATGTTGTTAAATGTTTGCCATATCAAACAATAAGGCTTTATCTATAGTTCTACAGGTTGTTTACTCAGTACTTATATCTCTCTTTTAAGTCGCTCTCTACTCTTATTTTAAACCGAACACATTAAATGAAATTTCCATCTGTAAATCATCTTCAAAGTGTGCACATTAATTTCGACGTTGGTATATTTAAAATTCCACTAAGAATGCGTATGTATTGAAATATTTATGTAGCAATTTTCTACTGTCTGTAATTTGGGATAACACAGCATCAAAGATTTTACGGGTAGAATTTTATTACTCTATAAACAAAGATGGGAATTTTTTTGCGCATACTCTCTACTGTCTTTTGCTTTTCATTTTTGCATCAAGCATTTTATAACTATTTTTCAGTAACACCTTCACTATGTTGTAATGTCGCAGACAATATTAATGCTTGATTTTTTGGCACCATCACTTCGGTCTTAGAGGACTTTAATTAGATTACTTTCATATCTTTAGTAATGTAAACAATTATATTTTATCCTATTATATTTTATCATCTGTGTCGCTCATGTGGCAACATTCTCTTTGCTCCAATGACTTCCTTCCTCATAAAACTTGCATTGTCTTAATTAAGTTAGTAATGTGTTTTGCTGTATCCTAGAAAGTATATGTTTGATAGAAGAATAAACCGGGTGAAGAACATAATAGGCTAGTTGACTAATTTTGAAAAACTAAATCATAGTTTGCCAAATGGTCTAATTTATTTAAATATAAACTGTAACATATTTTATTTTATATTTTTATGACGTTTCCCCAAAAAAACGCGTCAAACTGTCATGGCGACTCAACTAAACAAAGTTGACATAACATTTTCAACAACCAAACAAAACAACTCAACCTCAAGCTCAACCAAACAGCTCTTCGTTTTGCTGTTTGGTTGAGCGGAAAGACCAAAATGTTATGTCAACTTTGTTTAGTTTTGCAACATGTGACGTCACGCGTCGTATTGACGTTCGCTGTCACGTGAGTAGTGATTGTAATTTCGGAATTTAATTTGTCAAAAATATTAAATAATCATGATTTATTTAATCAATGATCTCAATTTTTCGCATTTGTAAATAATTAAACTACCATAAAAAATAGAAATCTTCTAAATATTTTCTTACCGTCAACTACCCTATTGAAGCTTTTCGTTATTGTGTTAACGACATGTCGATAACATTCCGTTTGTCTGTCGTTGCAGGCGTGTTCGACGCGCAGCCGACGGCGTCGGAGCGGCAGCGGGAGAACCTGAGCTCGCGGCTGCGCCGGGAGTTCGGGCTGGCGCTGCCCGACGACGAGGCGGCGCGCCCGCCCACCGACATCTCGGGTGAGAGCTTTGGACTATTGTGGACACTATGGTCTCTCGTACGGCTCTAGACTGTGATCAATCAGTCACCACTGTTTAGTACTCGTAACCAAAGCGTGCAGAAACGCGCAACGAACAGGTTACACGTTGAATTTTTTCGGCTTCCCATTAATTACCCCCACAGAGCACTATCTTCATAACTGAGGAAGTATAGAGTGTCATTCGCGTGTACTCCACCACGCTGCTCTAGTGCGGTTAGGTGGTGGATGGAAACTAGCCTGTATTTCTACATACAACGCCTGTATTTCTACATACAACGCCTGTATTTCTACATACAACGTCTGTATTGTGTGATAAATGTTATTTATTAATGCAGTGTATGTAACGCGCAGTGTATCCGTTTGCAGATCCGTCACCGGCGGCGGCGGCGGCGGCGGGCGCCAAGCGCTGCGAGAGATAGAGGCGCCTCCACTAGGTTGTACATTTCCCCCTAACTCCCCTTTCCTTTGTCACGGTTTTCTGCAAGTACAAATTGTTTTTATTTCCCCCTGTACATATTGTATATACGAGATTTTAATAAAGGTTAGGGCGAGCGTATTGTATATGTATAATGGTATGTTTAAAAGATTTTTTACATATGTACAATGTTTATGTATCTTATTGATATATGTTTTATTTATTATCGATTTATCGATAGCGCGTGTAGGGAACGTCGGCTAGGATTTTTGTACGCATAATGTATAAGTAAATTAAAGTTGTTTTTATTATTGTAATTTTTTGTTTTTAATATTTTTAGCGTATACTAGGAATCTAGGCATCTTGTTAGTGTAGTGATGTTTCGGGTGTAAGATTTTAGAGACGTGATCACTACAGAATCGCATTAGCCATTTTAGAGGTTAAAATATGTGTCATAAATTAAGTGTTCACCATCACAAGGTCTCGGTGACGGCAGCTGGCTACTGCTAGGTTTTCCTATTCTGATCTTACTTACATTTCATTCAAAGCACCTTTAATTTAATGCGTCTCGGCTGGCAATTATACTTTATTTTGTAGCTATAACGTAATATTGCAGTGATTGTGATTGATGAATCATTGCCGCCATTTTAGTTGTTACGGCTGTGTGACATTGCATTATAAGTGACACAACTCTGCAAATAAGACCCAAGTACACGGTGTTAGAGAGCATAGTCGAGTGCACCCGTTCGAAGCTCGCGCGCAAGCTACCCGCAGCGGTGTTCGTTGACAGCTGCACTTGAACTAACAACAGTATTTTTCGTTGGTAAATAAATAATAATTCTCGTTTGCATTTGTATAAAATTTGTTAGCTTCGTTCGATGATGTAAGAAAAAGTTGGAAAGTGAACAGGTATGTATGTACCTGATTGAACACAACAACGAATATAAATAGAATTGTGAAAGTTAGCGACTAACTAACCTAACGTTACACGCCCCGCGTACAGCCCAGTGACTAGTGGCATCTGTACTTGCAAAATATTCTATTAGTTATAATACATAATTGTAAACATAATTTGGTGTATCGGTTGATTGTAGTTTTTACCTCCTGTGCGTAGATACATAATTATGTGTGTAGCTTCAACGAGTAGGCCTAATTTTGTCTGTGCGTGGGTGTGTGTGGAACTGGAATGTCGAAACTTCTGGATTGTGAAACAACAATATTCATTACAAGACTCATTTGTTGTAGTGCTCGATTATTATGTTACTTGTAAATATTATTAGAATTGTACCCGAAAAGGTATGAACATGATCTAGGGTTTTTTTCGAAAATTCTGCATAATAGTGGTCGTTTACGTCCACAGCTAACCAACGGTTGTGAGCGCGTCAGAAAATACAATCTTTTGTACCTAAATAATATATTGCAACACTTTCACCCAAAACATTGTGTAGTGCTTGTGTAAATTAAATTAAAAGCCCAGTACACACAGGACAAGACTTTTTTCTGCTTAAGAATTGCTTACAATAACGCTTTTGTGAGGTGACAAGTTCATAAGTGTCATTAATTTATTATATTCAAGACCTGCCTACTATGGTTAATTCACTCAGAATTTAATTTATGGTCGTATCCCTGTGTCTTCTTCGATTGATATTGTCTGAGATGCGAGCAATTCAATCTTTATATTTACCAATAGGTTCAAGTTCTGTGAATGTGTGCCTTTTTTTACTTTAGATTTTTATATGGATTAGGTGTATAATTATATTGTCGTTGTCTTGCAATAAATTAGCCTTTTTTGACGTGAATTGTATCTTGTGGATAGTTCTCTCTTTGGTGATTTTTATAAGCCCAGTGTGATCGCTCTCCATCCCAAAAGTTGCTCAAAATTTTGGAATGAGTGGTCAAGTCAATTTATTTGTATTTGAAGGGTACTTTGAAATTTGAAGGTATTTTTGTATATTGGCCGTAGTTCGAAATGCGTTTGGAGCCATTTATTAGTAAATTATTTACGCTGTACAATCTGTATTTATAAACTAAATTATAAAACTATTTTAAAACTATTACAAATGTGGCGACTTTTTTTGTTGTTGTAAGTTTTCAAATCAACTTCGATGCCCATTAGATGGCAATTTGTGTATCCGTTGTGGAGCATTGATTTCCCCACGTTTTCACATGTGTTAAGACAAGATTAATTATTTTAATTGTTCATTTCTTACATTAATCTAAGTATCGTATCATTACTTACATACATATCTGACGCAGGAAACGTCTCATATTGAAACACTTTAATGGTTTTATAATATTGTTGTTGATTAGAGTTTTGGTCGAATCTATTGTCCAAACATTTTTTAACCACTCCCTTGCCGGAAAATGGCCTTGAAATAAAACTCAACAGTCGGCATGTTAATGTTGAAATTCTCTACTTCCATTTAGCATAGCATGTGTAATATATCTTTCTCCATATTTTTAAAAATAATTAATCGTAAAGGATATGTTGAATTGCAAAATATTAAGAAAATTCTCTCAATATATATTTACAATACAGTAGCTGAATTTAGATCGTAATTTTTGTAAGTTTTGACATTGGGTCCATGGATTTCTATGCGCAGTTCAGTATCTATGAACAGTCATCTGTGTGTTCAACATTGTTAGCGAAGATCAATTAATGCAATAACTTTAAAAATTGTCTTGAAGTAACAAATTGATGTATTACCTAACATCGCACATTTTGAAGAGTTTCAATTTATCTATAGCTAGTGAAGTTTAAACCGTGAAAAGCTGCACTTGAACGAAAGAACCGACAACCGGAAAAGTTCAAGTGACAGGTGAATTTTTTTTTTGTGGGACTGGTCATATGTAGGGCGTGCAAATACGATGAACCCGTAGGTTATCGGGGAGAGATGATGTGTTTTTGGCTTCCACTTTTAAGGCCAAACTTTCCACAATAGTATAGCTTAATTTCCCATGACTTCCATTCGGACTGACTCCGTAATCCATATACATACGTACCTACTATGCGATCACTTTCGAATTTTGCTGAAACTGATCAGTTTTGACAGATTTTTGCTGACGTGAGGTAGGTTTTCTCCTCTGCCGGCATTCTCTATTAAAGAATGAGAAGATCGTAGTTATTGTTTTTACCGCTTGGCTTTTATCTTGTTCGTCTGTGCTTTTTTGCGTAATCATTAGTTTTTTAATAAAAGTCGCGCGATGACTGTTCAATGTTCTTGTAACATGAATCAACTTTGTGTTAACGTTCAGTCAGAGCAATAACTAAAGGAATATATGCCACGTGCAGCGGTTTTCTTATTCACATCCAGTAGTTAGAGTGACCGAAACAGAAAACATTGCATAGTTCTTATTGTTATAACCATTTATCGATTGCAATGTCAGGTATTTCAATTTTGATTTTAATATTCCAATGATTCGATGTCGAGCTCAAGTGACAATCGCTATAATTATTTCCCAAGTTACAATGTTAATGCATCCCTTTTTATCACCACTATCGTGTAATTTGTAAAAATACTAAATACTGATATTTTTGTTGCTATTTTAGCAAATTTATTTAATTTTTGAAAGATTTTGTTGAACACTTGGTTATGACATTGATTTATTGTTTGTGCAATTGAAGCTGTGACATTTATATGACAGCTAGAACCTTCAGTAGAAATGTCACTTGTTGACTGCACTACAACATAACGATTATGTGCTTCGACATACCGCCTGATGAACATTGTATAGCCATGTCTTTACTAATGTGTAGTATAATAATTAATTACTGCTATTCAAATAGCCCCTTTGTCTAGAATAAATATATTATATCCGTTTGTGGAAATGAGGGTAGTTACTGAAATCACAGATTATACCACGTGTCCAATTTGTGTCGGTTTTCGCGCGAATTTATTTTATCCCAGTGTGTTAGATTGCCGACAAGATTATTGTATTACATTTCGTCAATGCTTTGGCACTGGTTTGAAATGATGTTAGTGTTTTTATGCAATATAATATCTTCGTTGTGTTGACAGAAATTGTATTTTTAAATAATATTTTTCGATATCCTTCAAAATGTGTGTTTTTACCCAATAAAGGGGTTATTGAATTATTCGATGACGATAAACTTTTAGTTAATTGCTTGCCTTAAAAGTGTAAATTTGTAAGATACAGTTTACGAATTAATGCGTTATTGTAATCATAATATCTCAATGATAATTTTAATGACGAATAAACAATCGTATGTCCGTCTCGGAAATATCGTGAATAAATTGTAAAGCTTAGAATGTGATATGCCTTTCAATGTCAATATTTTTTTTAGTAATATATAAACAAATGTAGCCTATGTCGAGTTTATTTGTTCAGTAGTTCTGTTCTGTTTGATTGATGTCCGTTTGTAACACAATTGTTTTCTGCATAGTTGTTTCATACACGTTGTTCTCCTGAAGAATGAATTTATAGTTGGGGCCGTGCCTGTAGATGTTTCGTGCTATACAAAACCAAAACTCCGGTTGTAATCGTCTATAAGTTCGTTGGTTGTTTTTCGTCACTGTTCAATGTGCATTTCCGCCATCGATTCAACAATTCGTTACGTATCTCGTGTTACATTCACTTAGCTACTTAAATTTAGCCCATTCTTATGCATAATCATTATAGTTAATTAGATTTTAGTCAACACGTTGCAATAATTCGCCTAAAGGCAAAACACATTAGTGTATAGAGAATTATTAACACGAAAATGATATTTTAGCCGGTTTTTATTTAATTCTTAATTTTATTATGATTTTTTATGTGTTATTATAATAATAGGGAAAGGATTTGTTGAGTATTCTCGGTCCGGTTGTACAGTGTCGTGGGTGTCGAGTGCGGTGCGTGTGTGTAAATATGTCCCAATAAGGTTGTTATATACGGTGTAAATTGCTCGCTTTAAGTCATGTCGCTGGGAGTGCGTTGTGCGTCTCGCCGTTTGAAGTTTCACTGTTGTTGTTGAAGAAACAGTGGAGAAGCCCTCGCCCGCGCAGGGATGGCACTTGCGGTGTCTGTGATAATAACGTGCACTGCCTTTAGCATATAAATAACGTATTTGCTAATTATGAATTATCTACTTCTACGTACTTCGTGGTGGCTTCCCTACTGTTTCTCGTTAATCGTATAGTGACGGAGCCGTGTGGTGTGTTCGTATATTTTCTATGGGAATGGTGGAGAAAGTTATTTTTGTAAGTGCGCACATGACTCGCCTAGATCGATTTGGACGTGACGTGAGGGTTGTAATGTAGTGAGACTAGATGTAGTCGTTAACGATGTAATAATGTATGAAATGTATAAGTTGAAGATGGCGAGTTGTGTTTCGGTTCCCGATCGAAGTGTGCACACGACGATGTAGTTGGAAAATGTACGAGTGATGATGTAAACTTTTGAAAGTTTTACCCTAAGTGTATTATTTTTGTAAGCTTTTGTGACGTGTGCAGTCTTCGATTGCGAGCGTAGAAGTGGTTTCCACGGGTAGGTGATGAGAAATGCGCAGCGCAAGGCACTCTCAACGTTTTAACGTCTCCGTAGAATGTTAGATGAAATCTTTGTGATAAAAAAATCCTTTGAAATATCATTCAGTAGAACGATGTCAGTGTATATATTTTAGCGTTAATGTATAAGCAAAAGCCACAATTGTTATATTTAGTTGAGATCGAGGTCAGCGCGCGTTCAGAGTGGCGACGCTGTTCGCCCCCCACCTCCGACTGTCTAAATTGTTTATCTTGTAAGGTATTCGATGTAACGATGGAATATTTTGCAATATATTATAAATAATATAATTTTTTTACTGTAAGTGGATCGTAACATAGTAGAGCTGTATATTATCCAGATGTCAAATATTATTATTTCTTTCTTAATGTTTGAACTAAGTATGTAAAATTTAAAATAATAATAATATAGAATAAAAGATGTTATGATAATTAATTACATAAAATCTTTGTTTGAATCTAATGCCTTTTCCTTTTTATTTCAATTCCTGATATAAGAGCGTGTTTAATTTTTTGAAGCTACCATGTATGAAGAATGATGATTCGACAACTTCGAGTCAGGTGTTATCAGAACCATGAGAAGTCATCGAAAAAGATGCAATCCCCGGATTCTTTTCAAGTTACACGACTGTTGGTTTGTCCTCCCAAATCTACCTAATCCTAATTCGTCAATAACATACATAAATTATCACTAAGGTACGGAGCCTTAAGTAGCCGGGCAGACCACCAGCTTAACCTTGAACTTCAACTGACAACTCAGATAACACTGTAACAGATACATACAGGCACACCCACACCTTAAAAAGTTATTGGGAATAAACCACAAAAATGAGCAACATATATTTTGGCTAAGGGTACATTTTTCTGAAGGGAAGCGTAATTTTTTGAAATATAAAACACTTCAGTCAAATAGTTTTAATTAAATTCTTGGACGGTTTTGAAACATGTTATAAAAGTTATGAGAATAAAAAACAAAATGAAATCATTTTAATTAAATGCTTGAAGGTTTTGAAACACCTTTAAAAAGTTAAGATCTTTTTTTATATCAATTATAAGTTAATGCTGGACCACAATCCCACCTGATGGTAAGTGGAGATGTGGTATTGAGTGGCAGAGCGTACTAACTTAGAAGCAGCATTCTCTATCACAAGATATCTTTTACCATAAGATATTATCTGTATCAAAAATTATTTGCACAGTAAAACGTCACGCATTAACCCAGTATTTTTTCATATTCAGCGTATTCCGAGCTAGTCAAAAGGTACTTGGCGGCCCACATGTAATTCGCGTCGCTCTCGAGCTTCGCGACCAACGTCGCTAGTTTGTTGGCGTACCCTTTCAAAATGTGCTCTGGAACGTTCTCGATCATGTTGTGCTTCTTATTCCAGAAGTAACTGATCTTGTTAGCCACGAGGGCGTTGTGGAACTCTCGCAACATCACCTTGAATATGGTGGCCACGTCGCGCTGCCAGAAGGACGGATCGTTTAGTTCTATGATCTTCCACAAAAATAGTGTCTTGATGCAGTAGCTCGATATGTAATCCATCTGTTGTGCGTCGCGTAGTTTCTTCAGCTGCAAGTGTGAAAACAAATATTATAATATATATAAAATATAAAACGATACAATGTTACACTGAGACAAAAGTATGACGTGTAATATCGAAGGTAACACAAAAATGGGCCTTTTAGTAGGAACCTACATTATAAAACAAATTAGAATTTTTACAGATGATAATATTTTATATACATGCAGAAGTGATAGCCAAGTCTGAACAGGAGGGCGTGGGCTCGAATCCTGCACGCGTCTTATTGTCAAAAATTACGTGCATATTAAAAATTTATTATCGCTTGCTTTGGTGCAGGAAGACACCGCGAGGAAGCTTGTACCCCTAGAGTCCTCCATAATTTTCTCAGCAAGATGGACTACGGTAACTACCACTCACACTGCGAGAGGTGAGACGTGCCCAGCAGTGGGACAGTTAGGGGTTCCGATGAATGCATATTTTATATAATTATGTACATATCATTTTATTTAACTTATCATTATCACCAATAGTTAAGCATCATGGTCACGGAAGATCATTGGGAGGGTCTCCCGCTTCTGTTTGGCCAGCAACACAGTCCACAGTGATGCCGTGATGCGAATGCGAATTACTTATAGTCGGTGCGCTGTACGCTGTAGCATGGTGCGGGTGACAGTTTCAGTAACGTTTCGTTTCATTCCTGAAAGTTATCGCGATTTATAAATTATGACTTAGTAAGGTAGTAGTAATATATGTAGTAGTAGTAGTAATATATGAAATCATTTATAACTGTAGTAAATTAATTTAAAATCAAACAATGTTCTACTTTCCAAATAAAATCAAATTGAAAGAAAAATTAAGCAGTGTTATGCTTATAACGTAACGCATAGTACTACTGATACTGATGACAGATGTGAACGTCATACAGGCAACTGTCACCCGCACCATGCTACAGCGCACGTATTAGAGACGTTATTTAAGTCATGTCAAGCGATCGTGACCAGTTGCTATCAGGTGGTTTTCTCGTCACCAATAAGGTTTTACGATGTTGCAATGCAATGCGTTATCGTAGCTATGTAAAGTTACTTACCAAACGATTCGCCTGTCGCAAGTGATACGAGTTATAGATGAACTTCTTCTCTTGATCGTGCATGGCGACGCGCCACGACCGGTTCTCATCAAAATTGTTGGCGCCGAACTTGTTGGGCTTGGGGACTACCATCCAGTAGTCGGCCTTGCAATGCGCGGGGATATCGCGATACGTCTTGCTGGTACCGAGCCAGCGATCCTCTGGGAATCTTAGCGCCGGCACCAAATCCACGTCCAGTCTGAACCCAACGCTGTTCGTTATCCTTAACGTATAGGCCGGGCCGCTCGACGAAACGCTTATCGTAAACACGACACCGTCGATCACAACGCCCACGGATCCGTTATACCTCTGGAATTTGTTAAGAGCGCGATCCACAACGCTCCTAAACCACGAAATGAACTTCGATCGCAAGATGTACTTCCTCTCGTCCAGCCAACGGAACGCTTGCTTGTTGACTTCGTAATTATCTCGCTCCAAAATCTTCAAGTACTGCCCCCCCGCACGCAGCTGCACAAAGCCCGGGTGCTTTGGCTCGATGATGATGTCGCTCTCATCAGGGTTCTGGGGGTCCACGCGGAAGTTCACCGGCAAACCTATCACGATGTCCATGTCGAATTCGTCCGGCTTCTTTATTCGCAATCGGTCGTAGTGGCTGCCGGCGAACTGAACCTGCAATTAATTAACTTTGCCATTACTTTTGGGAAATTATGGTGTTCGTGTATAACGCGTGAAAGTGCTACATTTTCAACTTAGAAAAAAACATAGCAAACTGAATTGTTAATATTGCCGACATTTTTTATTAATTATAAGTTAATGCTTCACTACAATCTCACCTGTTGGTAAGTTGATGATAAGCAGAGGACCTAAATCTTTAAGTCTTAAGTTTAAATGAATTTGATATAGAAGAGTAAGATAAAGGGATACCTAATGCTTACCTACTTTAGGTAGGTATAGACAAATGAAGACTTATTGTACTTGGAAGCTCGTTATATATGATATACGCACCCGGCAAGAATATTGATTGTAATAAGCATCAACAGACTTCATAGCTTCGTGTAGTGGGTAGAATACTTTCATGAACACGTTGTAGTGGTAGTCGAACTCCTCCCGGTTCAAGGCGACGTATCTCACGTGGATGTCAGTCAGCAATGAATTGAGGTTGTTGACCGTAGGTCTGGTAGATATTGACAGGCGGGATACTGAACTGTAATAACAAGAACAATTTAATAAATAACAGAAAGACAGTATTTAGTGGCATGAGCGAATTAACAAGTGGTAGTGCCTAGTGGTAGGGGAGCCCGTGGTGCTAAATGGGGATTTACTCGAGCGTCACAGAGACCTATTGGGTTGCAAAGCTTAGATGATAAGAAGAAAAAAATGTTATATGATATATACCTTTTCATCGGTGGGGGAAGCGGCTATAGATTTTTAAATATGTAAAAAAAAACTGATGCATGGACATCCTCGAGCGCGTCAGATATTGATAGCATCAATGCCCTACGTATTTTTAATAATGTACGTATGTTAATCTGACCGTTTGCATGGTGGGGGTGGTTGTATGTAAGGGTTGAAAATGAAAAAAAAAAATTTAATCGAGCGCGTCAGATTTTCTAAGGGAGTGTTAAGTGCACCAAAAATAAGCTCTCATTCACTAATCTGACGATTTCGATGGGACGCAAACTCGTGGCCATTCTCATAATATGCAAAAAAAAAATCGCCATTTTGACATACTCAAGCGCGTCAGATTAAGATATATATGGTTCATCTTTATGTTCTAAACGTACTGTCTCATAATCTGACGATTATCTAGAGGGATTCGCCTAATCTGACAAAAAAACGGTTCACCCTAAAGGCCATCCCTGCAATTTCCCGCTAATTCCATTCCTGGGCGCTTAAAATTGTACTTATGACATTTATTTTGAGCTCGCGGAGTTCAAAGAAATAATATTTCTATGCATTTGAGCTCTCCCAGCTCAAAAGTCTGATAGAAGTTTCATAGAACACTATTTTTGGAATTTTCAAACCGCAATAACTTTTGAATGGATCAACCAATTTTCACGCGGTTGGCGGCATTCGACGCAGTTTTATCATCCTCATAAGTAATTTAAAAGTTTTAATTGATCGAACCAAAAATTTCGGATTAATCCCGAAAAAACACTTTTTCGGGTTTCTTTCGTTCACGATATCTCTCGAACGAATCAACCGATTTTGACCAACTTGGTGGCGATCGACGTGGTTTTTCAAGCTCAAGGGCGGATTAGTTTTTGAAGTTGATCGATAAAGCCGTTTAAAAGTTATTCCAAAAAAACCCCTTTCAAAAAATTTTTTGCTGGAATATGGTGATGGCGTCATGACAGCAGAAACTAGAGTGGGGACGGAGTGAGAGAGTAATAGATAGAGAAAGAGTGAGAGAGGAATAGAAACGCGGAGAAGGAAATATAGGCATCACGCAGCTGCACGCATTTAACTTTATCGACGATTTTTTTGTTGTTTCGGCTTGCGGAAATCGTCAGATTATATATTTTTCGTTATTCTTGAATTATTGCCTTCAAAATAAAAAAAAAATTAACTACGCTCGAGAATGTCAAGATGACGTTTTTTTTTTACAACTTTGCTGCCCTCCCCTTTCTTTACGTCACTCTCAAATTGTCAGATTAGTGGAATATACACTTTTTAGGAGGTAATTAACTCACCCTACCTTAATCTGACGCGCTCGAGAATGTCTGATGATCAATTTTTTTTTACTAATCTGATCCTGTATCCTTCACGGGCGGCCATATATATGGGGCTCATATTTGGTGGTGGTACTTACCCGGGTACAAGGTATCCCCCTGTATATTAATCTGCCGCGCTTCAGTAAATCCAGAAATCCCCTCTTGGGCTCCCCTACCATAGAGTTCAACCGGGGTAGTGCCACACAGTACTTACCATTTCTGTAATAATTGTTTAAACAGTTATAACTATTACTAACAGGCATAACTATCGCATCGCTAACAGTCCCTGTCCCAGTCCTTAACTACTACCGAGCTGACCAACTAACATTCCTAATAACACCCTCTACCTCTTACCCTATAAATAAGTTACTCTATGTACCTCTAGGTACTGGACTGGTATCGCAGTCCCTATGTCTTGTTCTGTATCGGTCACAATTTGTGATGTGTATCAGCGGAAAGGTGGCAGGTGGGGCTGCATGTTCGTTTGCTATCTTCAGTCCATAAAAAATCAAAATGTGTGCAAATCACACGTGCTAGAAGTGAAAGTTCATAACAACGAATACTGTCCGTCCAAATATTGATGTTTTGCTTTGTTTACGTCAGCCGATATTTTGCCGATGCTTCATTCGCGTCATTTCCGTTTCAACGAATTCCAAACCACAATGATACTAAAGAAGTATTCACTTCAAAAAGACAACATGATAAAAACATCTTTCCAGTGGAGTGGAGGTTTCTTGATAGTCGTAACCTACAGCTATATAGTGTCACTTGACTGCTAGACATTCTCACCAGTCACAAATTGCACGGAGAAGATACTGTTGAGTTCAAATGAGTAAATAAATAAGTAATAACAACACATACTAATAGCCACACACTAAAATTCCTTGAATAAACAAAGACAAGGACACACCCAGACTGAGAATAGATATTTAAACTCATCATTCATATTTTCACCTCGCTGGAAATCGAACCCAGGACCCTTTGGTGGTCCTCCTATACTTATAGTCCATTTTTTTAGCCCTATCGTAAGTTTATGTAAACAAAACAAATAAACAAATGATTTTCAAATATGGCCGACTGCCCCGACTGGGAATGGAAAGTCAAAGTCATCGTAAGTCATAATTCGTAACGTCAATTACAATTAGACAGTATACACTACAGCGTCATGTGTCACAGTGGCAATCTATAGAGTTGGGAAGTATTCAATTTCAATTTACTAGCTGCGGGTAATTACCGCGACGCGATTTTGGTGTATCGAATCGCATCGATATCGATTTCTACTCTTCGGTTTTATTCGAATCTTACAAATATGTTTTATTGAAATTAAATAATGTGTTTATTTATACATGCTTATCTGTATAATTAAGAAGGATGATATCTATGGCAATTTATCTTAAATCAGCGTAGTCGTTCATATATTTTTATTACTCTATTAATTAGTTATATTTCGAGTTATTTAACTTTTCCAGACTTAATACAGACATTATTTTATCTATAACTCGTCTTTCTATTAACAGACGTTCTTAAGTTCGAATAATACATGAAGGTACGAGTAAATTTCTTAAAAAAATACCTAAGTAAATCACTTAAAAAATATTAATTAATGATAAATTGTATGTAATATTTTGACCTCTATTAGTAATTGACAAAATAATTTTAAAAATACTTACTCATTAAAGTTATCCATGCCGATACCAGGATTGCTGTCTTTTTTTAAGCTTTGACTCTCAGCGGCTTCCGTCTCTGACTGCTCCTGATAAGCCTGACTGACCATATATATGCCGCCAGCGACAGCTGCCGCCCCGGCCGCTATGCCCAGCCCCACTGCCCACCACGATGGGCCATCCTCCGGGTTATCGCCCGCGCCCCGTCGCTCTCTTCGGTCCGCATTGTCCAACGTCTTCGGAACTGTTATTTGAACTGTGTTTAATAATAATGATAAATACCGCTACACACTCATAGCCCCACACTAGGATTCCCTGTGTCGTGGGTGCCATGGACAACACATAAGACAAGGACACACACACCCAGACCAAGAACGGAAATTTAAATTCATCATTCAAATTTTCGCCTCGCTGGGAATCGAACCCAGGACCCTCAGAACGGCGTTCCGGCGTGTTAACCATTGCGCCATCCGGGTCGTCAACGGTGTTTAAAACATAATTGGCCGAATCAATGTTTAGGGTGTTATGACGAAAGTTCTAAGGAGAAAGGTAATAGGTACCAATCCTTATCCGACTTGGATTTATATTACAATGCCAAGAACACCAAAGAACTAATATGTAGATAATTTCTGGTCTGGACACATAAAACATTTCATGTAGGTCTGTATAACATTTTTTTTAAGTGCAGAGGCTACCTGAAAGGGGCGCCGGCTTTTAGAAAACGTCATAGGTGCTCATTCTCATTTGATGACTCGAAAAAGTGGTAGTGTGAACCTGACCACTGGCGCCCATGGATGTAAGTAGGTATCACCAAAAAGCGACAACGACGAGTTGCCAGTCAAAAATCAAGATAATCAGGGTTTTAATTTTCCTCTGTGACCTAGAATTAGGCCTACGTGAATTCTTCGTTGCTGCTCGTTTGTTTGGAAGTTAAACAACCCTAGTAGGTAACCCTACTTACTTACTAAAAAGTTTGTTGATTCATATTAAATTTATACATTTGTTAATTAAAATAAATTAACAACCTCAGGTGAACCTATGCTAAATTTTTAGTGGTTGAATTCACTGATGTGATACTTTATTTTATTCAGTAGGTAATCACAATCACATTTCTGCGTATGGCTGTGTTATGTCAATAACAATAAAATAACACTTACCAAGTTGTCGGAACCACAGCACTCAGTAAAGTACCTGTATGAAAACAAAGGCAACTGTGTATTACATGTACTTTAACTTTCCGTTTAATATTTCGGGAATAAAAACAAAGGTTTATTTAATATACTTATTGACACTAGTCGAATGAGAGGACACTGTAAACTGAATACAGATACAGATACGCTTTATTGAAGTTCCAACTTCCACGAAGAAATAATATGTACTCGTATTTATAGCAAAGATGGTAATTATGATTAAAGAGAATGCGATAAACATAAACTTGATAACGAATTGACTGATACGACTGACTGACTTGATAAAAAGAACCTGTGAAAAGAACTCAAGTACTTTGAATTGTCTATGTTCTGTACTGTCCCCCGCATCGTAGTTACATTGCCAGTGGCAAAAAATCGACACCTAAATTAATTTGCAAAAAAAATTATCCAAGACTTGGTTTTGCAAATAGTATAGTATTAATTTCTTAATTATTGATGCTTATATTAAAGTATACTAGTATAAATATATAAATTACGCAGCTGCTTTATTTTAATAACTAAGTATAAAAAAAAAATCCACACGAGGAACATAAATACAGATTCCAAATTCCTATACTTTATCTTACTTTTATTTTCCATGATTCATCCCTTGTTAATGATTATTTCACAACATCAAACAAAAAGATTAGTGGCATAAAAAAATAAGTACATAAAAACGAGCTTCATTTTGGAAAGAACCTACTTTAATTTACTACACATACGGGATTGAATTGGCATCACTTTCACACTCATCTTTGATAAGTGTGCACCAACCCTTATAATTTTTTGAGTTTTGTAGACTTAAATAAGTATAGTTGATCGAAGGTTTCTGTCTTCGGCGGTAAATTTAAAAATATTATAATTATGTATTTTTTGCGATTTGTAATGGTCAACAAGTATAATATTACAAACATAATTTGATAGGTTGCCACTTCAATTCTAAAGGTGCGATATTTTATACCGAGTAATAATTATATTATAACGAGACTCCAGTTTACTAACAACCAACCACCTAACTGCACTATGACTAACAATAACTAACAGGGCTAACCATCACTCTCAGCCTGTCCCAGTCCTCATACTTACTAACAAACTAACCAGCTAATGTTCTAACACCGTCTCCTTACCCGGCTAACTATCCCAGTCCCCATTTGTGTCTTGTTTTAAGTCGGTCACAGTTGTCATGGGCGGCAGCGGAAGGTGTTAATGTAATTTTTTGAGTCTGAAGATTGGTGTGAAGCTACATCGATAATCTTTAACGTTAATTGCAGGTCAGATGTCGAGACAAAATAAAACTACAGTTAGTACCTACTTAGGTAGTTACTGCCAACAGTAATACGGAGTCAAACACATACAAATATGGGTTAACTAAATAAAAGACCAGGAATAAAAAATAGACATGTAATTTCAACGACCGTGGAATACTTGACTAACAAAATAATTATGAGCTTCGAGCTCAATTTGAATCAATAAAATAGTAATTTTATTAGTCGAGCATGTCCCACCATTTAAAAATACAACCACAAAAAATTTAAATTATCATGTATAACAATATGGCGGAAACATTCTTAAAGTATTATAATAACGTATCTCTTAACGTATAAATTAAAATAATTACGACGACTAACAACAGCAAGTCTTTACAATCCAATGTTCCAAACATCTCTTAACAAGCGTCCGCTGGGGACCTTCACTAGGTACATTCATTTCTATCACAGCCGTAAACTAAGAACATTGTCTGTGCCAAGTCTTTTGCAGTCTTCTTCTTCATTCCGCTCCCACCACAACTTTATAAACAGATATAATATGCTAGCGAGAAATAACATTATGTATTGTCATGTTACTGAAGTAACATCTACATTTTGTCTAACAAACAACAAGTGGAATTGTAATCAAGCATTAACTTTTATTAAAAAGTAGGTATGTTGTTGTTTCTTCAGTAAATTGAACGCAATAAATTAAATTAACAACGTTCACGCTATCATTGATATTTATCCCGGTTAACACACAGTAGGTACTTACTCAATTGATCACGGCAATCCTTTCGAAAATTTAGAGTCTTGATTGAATTTAAAGAAAGTGCACAATTTTCGAAAATTTTGTTTGTAGAATATTGATGTAGTTAAGAGTCACAGAAAATACAAGAAATAAATACAGTATGTTGCTCTGTATTTAAAAGGACGTTATGGTAACTAGCCGTGACGTTGAAATAGATAAAGTAAAAAATATGTTTATATTTTGATAGAAAGTTAAAAGTTTTCTAATTATGCTTACATAATTATAAAGCTTTTAACTTTCTTTTAACATGGGTATTTTGTGTGTACCCATGCCTATACTCTTTTAATTTATATAACACATACTTAGATTATATATTATTATTTATCTCCGTTCTAACAATAATATAACCATAGTATAAAATACTGTATCTACTTTAATACTATTTACAACGAAATTAATTAGGTACGTGTCTCTTATAAATATCAAAATATTTATTAATATTACATAAAGAAAAAGGAATATCCAACAAATTACAAAGGTAAATTAAAACGTTTTGCAATCTTAATAAAAAATAATTATGATTATAATCGTCAAACTATAATTATCACAATCTCTCCACCTAAATAACCCTTGTAAATAACATGGGAACATTCACTTTACCTTATATAAGTCGTAAATGCGACGTAGTACGTATGTAATTAATATTATAATTCGAAGATACATGATACATAACAATTTTTAATAACAAGATAAATAACAAATAAGAAAAGTTAAGCCACGGAAAACGAATAGCTTAATATACATAAGCCATAACAGAGTGTATATTGCACTAAAATGGTAGTAGGGAGATTTAAAGTTATATTAGGTACATACATATACCTAACGCGGTTGAAAGAAATTCGTTGACGTTGACAAAAAAACGCGGAAAGCAATTCGTGTCTCGATGGCTCAACTTCACATGACATAGAATGTCAATGCTCTTCCAATTCAACAAATTATAAACGCTATCTCCACATTCCAATACTACTTCAGATTTTAAGACACAGTCATGCTATTTTTTATGAAGTAAATAAAATCAATTCATCGATTTCAATCTAGAACTTTTATAAAATAATTACAAACAGCACAGTTAATAGCTTCTTAAAATTGGACGTGTGAATGGAAGCTGAGTAGCGTTTCATATTCATAACAAAAAAATCTATTTATACTTATTTTAGTTACAAGTTCTTATGAACTTCTTAAAAGACAAATTCAGTAACAATTTCCAGTACCGGTTGCACACAGATACTTATTATTATTTTTACAATATCTGTTTTTCTTACTTGACAATATTTAACATAGTTAAAATTCTAAACTTAGGTCAACCCTCGAAATATATTTAACTGAGGTCTATGTTAGCACTGTATTGGAACTATTACCTACTATATTTTAATTTTAACGAGGTAGTTTATTCAAGATGTTGCAACTACATGCAACGGAACAATTACAACAAATTATCATATATATTTTTTAGTTAGGTACCTAACAGTAATCGATATGAACGATTTATAAAATAAGTGACATTGAAATGTACATAAAAGTTGGTCGTGAGGCTTACTCCCAAACTCGCGACAATGTTCGAGTTGTGGATCAAACAAGTCGTTACAAATTTTTACTGCGTTAGTGGTCCGAATAAGAATAAAATTACATATCTTCAAAGAATAGAATTATCTTCAAATTTTCTCGTAAGCTGTCAACATATAGGTCGACGGCAGCTCCTAAGTGTGCTATTAAAAATACTTTTGACTAAAAAAATACATAAAAACCCCGAATTACTAAAAATAATGAAACAAAATATCGAGTTGTTAACAAAATTGTTAATTATTGTTAAACGAAGAGTGAGATCTAATCGAAAACAAATTCAAGTTTTGTGTAACATTTGGCGGGAAATTGACCTCGATCTTGAGTTCACCGCCCGATAAAAACTATTAAAGCAAAGTTCAAAAAGACGTCCCCTATTCTAAACTGCACCATCTTCTAAAGATTTAAAGTTAACAAAATACTTAAAAACATTATTATCCGAAGTAACCCAAAAATCCAGGCTTTATTTTGGCGACAAAAACATTGATTTTAAAAATGCATAATACTTACATAATATGTATTATATAAAATACGGTGAATAGACCGTACGTGCATTTACAATGTTATTAATTGAAACCTACACAAGTACACAGGGTACACAGGCTAGTTCAAACGTTAGATGCAGCGCATGCCGCGCCATCCTACCAGAATTCAGAGCACCTACCTACACGTTATTTTTTGTTTTCGTTCCTAGTTTTTTCAACTATTACGTCAATAAGTTATTTTTTTTACACTTTACATCGTTTTTTTTTTAATTTATTTTGTATTGTAGTCGCGAGCTTCGTTGGTAACTAACACTGAACTCAGGAGTGACAAACAGTGATATACCTAATATAATGTATTAAAAAATAACTATTAACCTGCCAGTATTCAACCACACACATTATTGTGAGCATACAATATTCAGACATATCGTAAGTCCCACAATCCACGATTATATAAATTTAAAATGATAGTACCTACTTACAGTCTATCTAATGTATAGCAATGAATTATTATAATTATACTCCCGGACATCCGAACCGAGCAACTTTTGACCTTGCGTATTGGTTTAAAAGCTTTAATACGTTTTTTTTATAAAAAAACGTTTTTTTGACTTAAATGCCACCATACCTGTTTCATTACTTTTTTTAAGACTATTCTAAATTTGACTTAGATTTTTAGAACGAAGTTCCTTGACGCGGATTGCGGTGAAATCGTCTATTGTCTATGGACATGGGGCCATAACGGGACACAAGATAACACATCATCAATGTTAGCCGTTAGGTGTAATAAGTGTAACTTCAACATATAAACAGTAAGTGCTCCCGCATCCCAATAATTTCTTACCAGTATTATCAAGTGTTTTGTAAAAATTTTCAAGTTAACTCCATGTTTACACCCAAATCTTACATTCGAGTTGAAGTAGATGCGTAAGGAACTCCGTTTCTGACGGGGCCCCGACCGCATATCATATCCGGGAGTATATTACCAACGTAAATAAAGAACAATAGCTTATCTTCGAACAAAGGTACCTTGCGACGTTTGAATGTTTTCCTTGCCGCCGTCCCGCTGCATGCGTGTGCAGTTAAGAATGCACACAAAATTTTCGTCGGGCGCATAAGGGGCACGGCCATTCCGCGCAAAAGTAGGCTATTGTTTCGCCCAAACTGCACGTTTTGGCTTGGCTACGACCCAACAATCCATGGGCCTCTCCACATCATTGAGGAGACCCAGAGCATACTCCACCACGCTGCTCCAGTGCGGGTTGGCGGAGAGGTTAGTGGCTAAACCAAGTATCGGAAGTTTTCATGCTACCCGAAGGCTTCCAAACCGGGACCGACGGTTTTACGCGTCGCCCGAGTACGCTCAAGAAATGTAATCCACTAGCGGTCGCTGTAAATATACTGTGATATTAGTCTGTTGCCGAGTGGTCTGCGGCTCTGCGGCAGTCTGTCTAGGCCGGGTGCCAGCTGCGGTCGGCGGGCTCGCGCTTCACGTGGTAGTTGACGCACGGCTGGAAGTTGACGTGGATGGTGACGGGGTGCAGCGCGGCGAGGTGCGCGGCGCGCGCGTGCGGCCCGTCGTACGGGCCGAGGTGGCGCGCGAGGCACGCGTACTCCACGCTCAGGGGCACGTAGTACTTGCCTGTTGCCAGATACAATCGTTATAGAAATACGTTAAATATTTGATTTGAGTAATTATTTTCGATTTTTAAAACCTATATATTTTTTGATTAAAAATAATAGGTTTGTTTAAGCTTTACCTATTAGATACAATATACAATCACGATTAATTAAAAAAATACGGCGGATTAACGCTTCCAACGTTTTTATTAACATGCAACTCTATGGTGTCGGTGATATGTCCCCTATTCAAAATTTTTGGGTGTCACCTATACAATACAATGATTAATTTTTGCAAATACATAGCGGTTATAAAAAAACTAGATAAAACTATTCATTATTTTCAAACTCGGGTATCAATAAAGTTTATTTCAATTATAAAATAAAAAATCCCCGTAGCAGTTCTTATCAATTATTTATCTATCACTTCAACTCGCGAATTTACATTTAGGGAAATACCCGAACTGTGTAAAATGTAGATAATACCGATACACATATTGTGTGTCTCAAATCTATGTTGGGGGAAGTCCCTTGACTCTTTTTGGCTGATTATTTACGATAAAAAATAAGATGGCATAGGTACACTTAACAACTCGGAAACAATTCGAGTCGGTAAGTATTGTTTGTATGAAGCTTCATAGTACAACAATGTATTAGCATCATCGGATCACTTATTTCGAACCTACACGAAGTCTGTACTTAAGAACCGTGCGTGCTCTGAGCTGTTGCACATTAATAATATGGGTTGATACGAATAAATATCCTAAAACGGGGAGAACCATACGTACCAAGAGAATTTAACGCAAACACAGGGACGTACTGCGTCGGTGGTGTTAGTTTGTCGAACTGGTGGTGGTGAGGGGACTCGCTCGACGTGTCCTGCAAATACAGTTTGAGTTTAATACAGTTTACGTTACATACTGGCCGCCAACTGTCAGACTTCACTCATACTGGAGAATATTATGGAAAATTCCCCGTTGAACATGTTTCGTCACCAATGTTTTCTTTCACAGAAGCGAGTGATGTTGATAATGATGTGGTGAAAACAGGATGGATAACATGCAACACTATATTTTTCGGTGATATATCAGGATGGATGACATGCAACACTATATTTTTCGGTGATATTTCCCCAAGTGCCCATCACTAGCTGATGTTTATTAGACAGCTCTTTTAGCGTAGTTACGTTGCAAAGTAATTAAGTTTTTTATAGCCTAAGCACGCAAACGAGCAGACGGGTTATCTGATGATTCGTAATCAGTCGCCCTTGGACATTACCAACACCAGGGGCGTCACTAACGCGTAGCCGGCCAAGAAGAAAGCGATGGGCCCGTTTCTTGGACGCTAGTCGCTATGTTGGAAAGTATACTGTTTCCTAAGTACACTGACCTGTGGGGAGGTGTCTCTGGCCTCCTCCGTGGAGCCGGAGGCGGAGGTGGAGGTGGAGGGCGCGGGGTGCGGCAGTTTGGTGGCGCGCCGCCGCTTGTGCGAGTACACCTTGCCGTGCGCGTGACTACGCGCCAGCACCTCCGCCGCCTGCCGGACACCAAACTTATTATGACATACCCACAAAAATAACAGCTGTAACGTACGCATTATCTACCTATCACATCGACTTCGAGCCTTCGACCCGGATCGATAATCCCAACCCGCTTCATCGGCAGCCGCGTAATTAGATAATAATCTGTGGTGAAGTGTTTTGACGATCTAAGCGGCAACGCAATCTTAAAACTGTTAATATTCTGAGAACCCCAAAATTTTTTGTTGGTAGTCGGAAATACCAAGTTGATTTATATACTTAGATTGTTATAGTTAGGAGGATTAAACTGAGTGTTACATGAACAGCGATTTCCAACAAATGTATATTCCGCTATAGCAGCATTCAGCAGGGAAGGTTAAGTTGAACTCTAGATGGACGGAGCCCTATACTCCAACATGCTCAAACATGATCACATACCTCGCTATCCTGCGACCGTGAAAACCGCCTCTCGATGGAGTTCTTGAATTTGTACGAGTGAAGGTAGTCCTCGGCGAGTTCCGGCTTGCGCACCTTGCGCAGCGTGGGCTCGCGCTTGCGGCGCCCGTCCAGCGGCAGCAGCTCGTCCTCCGGCGGAAGGTCCGAGTCCACGCACACCGGCATCTGCGGCAGCACTGGAATTGAAGGGGTTCTGGTTAGGAACGCTTACGCACTTAACTTATATTACAAACATGAGTGACTTATTTTTTCCGATTACTTGTCTAGCAAAGGAAGGCGTCGTGTATTTTCGGAACTGCTCTGTTGTAGAGAAGTATATCAAGATTATAAAAATACCACGCTTGGTCACAGGGGCGGGAGTGGTCTTAGGTGTTCGACACGTAGTCAATAATCTCTTGCAAAAATGTCGCGCTTTTTCGAGCTATTTTCAAATATGGAGCTTTTGAAATAAATGTGAATAAAAGATAAGAATGCTTCCACTTTAGTAAAATAAGTTCCTGTTACAATATGTTTTTCTTCTTGATAATATTTTTTTCAGTTCTAGTTGTAGTTCATAAAGACAAAAGTGAGCTACAATAAAGGGGGAAGGGGGTCTTAGCGAATACTGCGGGGGGTCACCAAGGGGGGAGGGGGTTAAAACGGCGATCAGGTGGGTCGACTGCTCCATAAAAGTTACCTCTGTCGCACTCCATGGGGTATTGAGGGTCAGCGGAGCGCTCAGGCTCGAAGGGGGCGAAGGTGGGCGGCGGCTCCGGCCGGTGGATGACGCCTTTCATGCTGTACCCGTGCGAGCTGCCCGACGAGCTGGTGGTCTCCGACGAGGAGCCCAGGTGTGAATGGAGCTTCTCTCGGGGTAGCGCTTCTCCTGGTCATCAGTAAAAACAAATAAAGATTTTGTGAAGATAGTGAAAAAAAAATATCTTGCCAAGGTATTTTCAGAGAATTACGACAATCGTTTTTCAAAACATGGCTGTTAGGAACTTTGATGTTACCATCTCATATTTTATCAGTCGATCGGGTATCATTTATTTTGTGCAAATTGATCCAATCAAAATTACCTACATTATATTTAAAGTATATTTTATAATAAAACTCTAAAATTAGTTTTACTCGTAGTTTACGAATCAAGCTGGTGTAGTTGAAAATATTTGTATGAAATTTTTTCCAATGTCTGTCGTGCTTTAAAATTATGTACCGTTCATTAAACATCTGTGGATGAAAAAGCTGTCTTGCATCCTACCTTTGGTAACGATATCGCAGTGTCGCTGCAGATGCGTCGCGAGCTGCACGCAGAGCCCGTCTCCTGGCCCGTGGCCGTGCACCTCGGCCAGGAAGCGCACCGCCTCGCCGACGGCCTCCTGGAAGCCGGCGCGGAAGGGCTCCTCGCCCGCCTGTCTCTCGGCCGCTGTAACACAACGACGGGGAAGATGCGACTTCCACCGGCGACTCGCGACAACATTAGCTTCCTTCAGTGTACAGCACCAGTTTTTGAGCAATTTGTAAAGGACCCTTACGCTCGCTTTTTTTTTTCTTTTTTTTAGTGAAACTTCTTTGGGTAACGTTGCTAATAAGTTACGATGCTAATAAGTTACGGTTACGATTACATTACTTACATATTATTATGAATTTGAATTTTTCGGTTCGGAGGTAAAATCCATTGTTTTTAAAAGTAAATTTTCGAGCAAATCATAGGTACTTGTGATGTTTTAAATGTGACAAGGTTTACCTTTGAACCGAGAATTACGTTTCACGAGCATCCCAGTCTACTACTAGTGACTAGTGATGTTAATAACTTGTCACCCACAGAAGTTTTACATTTTACACAAGTTTTTGTGTTTTTTATTATTTTAGGAAGTCATTTCTATTCATTATATTATTTTATATGAATATTTATCTAATAAATTGACAATGGGGTTTTGAATTTGTCATTATCAGACGATTAGTAGGAGAAATATTGCAAAAAGAAAAATAAGCGAGCGCTGTAGGTAGTATAAGTGTTAGCATCAGTATGGAATTATAAAAAGTTTTCAAGTTAAGACAAAATATTTAAAAGTGTTTGTTTACCTTATATCGCCATGGTAGCGTGTTTAGTAGGCATTGGGTACAATGAGGTTAAATAATTATTAATGTAAACATAATTAGATTAGTTAAAAAGGGCGAAGTTATTTTGTATTTTTATAGTTACGGTACCTCTTATGGTCCGTTTGGGAAAACAGATCAGTGTATTTTTAGCATAAGATGGAAGTTAACTTTACGCCGAAGAAGTAGGTATGTATATTTTTTATGTGTTCGGTACATTTATGTACACACGGTATTTTTTATTCTGTTTTATGACTCCATAAAAATCAATTACTTATTTTGTTTTTATCGGGGAACACAAATGCTCAAAAAATAAATATTGTGCTTTTAGTAAAATTTTTAATATTTTTTAAAATTTTACTGACCTTCAATTATTCTTGATTATGTCCAGAAAAAAATAATGAGTTAATAAAAAATAACTTTGAATTTTGAAAAATTTCTGACACAAACCTTAAAAAACATTTGAAAGCAACTGAAGAAAACTAATTCATCGGTAGTCTAAAAGCACTAAAACGAAATAATAAAGCTTTTTAAATAATAAAATAAGAAGATACCCCTACTCAAATGATAAACTAAAAAAAAAATCTTATTGTTCCACATAAATCCAATCATTAAATTAATAATACGTAAAATAAATATAGTGGGAAAAAAACTCACGAAATTAATATTTTTGTGATAAATATTGTATTCGGCCTAATTTTGATCATTTAAGTTATTAATAGTGACAAAATAAAGTGGATACTTATGCAGACAAAAGCTTTTAATGATTTTCTATGTTTAATAGAATTATATGACTACATTAGCGATTATGCAAAAAATATAAGATAATTTATATATGTAAAAAAAAATGTGGAAAAAATACATTTTAATGATTTTCAGTCTCGGTATATCTCAGTCTTTCATTTCACATATATTTTTATGACATCGGTAAGCGTAGAAACTTAAATTTTCTCTCAATCACTCATCATATATTTAACTAACCACTCTTGCTACCGTTGGGATCTACTTCTACGTTTACAAAAACAACCGAGCCCTGTACGTTTCCTATTGATTTATAAGAGGCATTTCCTACTGTTCATCATATTAATTTTATTACCTTAGTGACCGGTTTCATTTGTCATTCTATACGTATCTATGAGAGAACCTAACTTTATTTTTGGGAGCATAGCTTTATTTTACAAACCATTAACGCGGTCCTGTAGGAATTTAAGGTGGCGGATGGCCATCTCAATGATCTCCGTCTTCTCGACGCGGCCGCGCCCTTTCTTCAGGTGTCCGCCAGGCAATTGTTCATGCGGTCCCGGCGACGCTTCTCGATTATCCGGTGGGACATTGGATCTTGCTGAACAGAAAACTTTAAAATAAATATCTTATACATTATTAAAACGAAATATATAATATATCTATATTAAAATGAAAAAAATGTCTATAGCTTAACAAGCCAAGGCCATAAGCAGAAAAAAGTTTTATAAGCAAATTGCCGGGAATTAGTAATCTTTGTGTCAGATTTAGATCTTCACTATAGATAAAAGATGAAAACGCATTCTATATGCATCTCAATGCTAAGAAGAAGTTAAAAAAACGGGCATATTCAGTATGACTTGCCCTCGCGACCTTCCCCTTCTTGAGATAGGCGCCGGGCGGGTAGTCCGCCTCATCCTCGGACTGCGCCGCGAAGTTCAGTTGGTCGCTGGCCGACCGTCCCATGCCGTCGTTTGAGTTGTAACTGGAACAGAAAAATACATTATTTATAAACAACCGAAAATCATCCAATTTCTTTGTTTCTTTTTTCTTCAGTCTCTGCATTTTCGCAGACGCATCGGCGATAGTTTTCGCTTACTTGTTTCCATTGGCGACCACTTATGTGGCCTGTTTGCTCAAACGAGCAAACAGGCCACATGATGTTAAGTCGTAGATACATAATAAATGATATTTGACGATCCGGTAGCAACTATGCCTGCAAAGCGTGGGATCTTGGGTTTGACTCCCAAAAGGGGCAGAGAGATTAGAAATTAATGGAATACATATAATGTTTCTTCTCGGTCCGTGGGTGTTTGTATTTGCAGTTTAAGTAACAAATTGAAGATATGTTTAATAGAACGAAAAAGTTGTACAGGATTTGATAGCATTATTAGTACTATTAAGTACATGAAGTTTGCGTCTGTACTTGGTACAGAGTGCGGTGCGGGCTAAACTCGGTGACCGCGGCGCGGCGGCGCACTGATCGATGCGATCCGCCATTTTGTTTGTTCGGGCCGGGCCCTCGGTCCAGTGCACATGGGACTCTGTACGCGGTCTCACGTATTATCCGTGCAACTTGTGTACACCTGTATATTACATGCTGTATTGTATAAGTATTTGTCGGATACTTTGGACACAAGCACATCACTATTCCCAAATATGGAGCTCTCCAAAAAGCTGATCAAGGACATAATAAGAATGTATCGGGAACGCGAATTTTTGTGGCGCGTTAGCTCAGAGGATTACAGAAAAAAGGACCTGAGGCTGAAAGGGTATCAGGAAATAGTAAACTATTTAAAATCGCAAGGAGTTACTGATGTGACCGATTCATTGGTTCGGGACAAGATACAGAATATGAGGAGATCGGTCAGGAAAGAGAGAAGCAAGATTGAGAGCTGCACAGGATACATCACTAGTCTGTGGTAAGAGATTCTAATTGTTTCCAAATTAAAAACTTGACAATAATTTTTATAATAACAATGTAGCTGGAAACGTGTTACATCCCTCACCGAATAGTATGGTAATCAAACATTGTATATCTTAGAGGACAAAGTGAAGTATAAATGGATATTTCGGCATCGTAATATTTGTAAAACAAAAAAAAATGTTCAAAAAATATTATAACTACGCTATAACTTTATTATTCGCGAGAAAACTCGACGATATCGAAGTGATGTGGCTCATTTTATCCATTCTATTGTTTAATAGGAGTAACATTTTCTTAAATAAAAAAATGAAAAGCGAAATATTTTTAATTTTTTTTGTTCATCATCACAACCCATAACTGTCCCACTGCTGGGCACGGGTCTCCTCTCACAATGAGAGGGGTATAGGCCATAGTCCACCACGCTAGCCAAGTGCGGATTGGCGGACTTCACACACCTTTGAGAACATTATGGAGAACTCTCAGGTGTGCAGGTTTCCTCACGATGTTTTCCTTCACCGAAGCAATTGATAACTAAATTTTTTTTGTTACTTCAAATGAATATATTTTATTACATTAAACGCACTGTACGTCACTTTATGGCTGAAAAGTCTAAAAACTGTGTATACACGATGTTCTAGCATGTTTTGAGAAACACAAAAATATGGTTATTATTCTGCATTGGCAACACTTTTGTTTACACTTTTAGTTTTGAATTCCAATTCATAGTGAATACGATATTTTGCAGCCGTTGGCAAAAGTTTCTTGTAGTTAGGCACCTAGAACATTCCTCCCGTTCATTCTGTATCTAAAGTGGTTTTTAAAGTTACATAAAATTACTTTATAATACGAAACACGAGTAAGCGATCGAGAAGCGGGAGTTAGATCGGTAAAAGAAATCTTGAGCGTTTGCAAACCTGCGATTCTTTGTTTTTGGCTTTTTTTTTCATTATACCTCGTTAAGTTGACTTAACAAGGATTTAAATAAATAGCTAGACTTAATTATGTTTTATAGACATACATGGCGCACAGCGGCACGCACTAAATCAAGCCTCATTACCAACTTCGTCTAACCACCATGTACCATGTACCTAGCCTCATTACAAGCTTCATTACAAGATTCGCTACTGTTTTTTGCATAAGTTATATGTTTATATGTATAGCGGGACAGCGGCCGTGACCAGTTGACCTATAGCGGCCTTGAGGTTTAACTGGCCCGTCGGCGATTTGATTACCATCTTATTGTTCGGCAATAAGGTGCACGTTGGGTTGTGGTAATTTTTTGCGTTTGTTTTTATTGTTTAGAGGTCTTAGAGGATTTCATACATATGGATCCCATATATGATCCATCGTATCTATCCAATGATATTAATATCGCATATCATCGTACCTTTGTACGTCCGTCTGTTGACCTAAATATCTAAGTACCGTAAATAAACGAATTGTGGCCTCGAGGGTTAACGTAATTAGGGTTGTGATTGCTGTGAAATAAAAATATTTTGTAAATGAATTTATAAAAAGAAATATAAAGAATAATCGTATGGGAGATTAAAAAGTTTACTTATGAAGCCAACACTATATTTATAAATTAGATTTTATAATTTATATTATAGAAAATACAAATCAAAAAACGTTAAAAATATACCTATCCATGAAACACAAAAGCCAATGTAGATGTGCAGTTACATACGCTTGAATATCAATATCAAGCTAGTTTTGGTACGTCACGTGTGTTGTCCTGTAGTCACATGTCCTAAGAGAAATATGAATTCAAATCGAGACTACATTTTGAATTGATTTAATATTTCCACGAGATCCACGTGAATCCATTCTAGGCAGATGTTGTGACGCTCATGTTTCTCGAATATTCGACGTACCTACATTATGTATGTGGTGTGTCAGTGATGTCTTTAGTTTATTACTCAAAGATAATTTAACTATACGGTTTACGTTCATACAACGCGACCAAGATAACGTACGTAACCAAACTACGTGAACCGTCCAGGGGCGGAGGGGTGCTTCAAAAATACCACGCTTTGTCACATGTTTAGTAATCGTCACGTAGTCAATATCCTCTACGTTACGTACGTTACCAAACAAATCAACGAGAGTTGGTTACAATAAAGTCAAAGTCAATAAGTGAGAGTTGGTTACAATAAAGTCAAAGTCAATAAAGTCAAAGTCAAAATAAATGGATGCGAAAGATAATTACGGAACGTATGAGACAGAAATACATGAAAAGTAGGCCAATTAGCTGAATTTGGCAATTTAGAACATTTTAACTACTAATTTTTATTTATAATATTATTGGTAATGTCAGTCATCCATGGGCAGCAATGACCACTATACCATCAGGTGGGTCGTCTGCTTGTTTGTCGGATATTAACATAAAAAATTATTAAGTAGGTATATACATTTTCATTAAAATACCACTTTCAGGTACTACGACCTATTGAAATACGTCTTAGAGCAGGATAAGGCGACGCCGACGTCGAAAATGAAAACCAAAAATATAAAACTAGAAAGAGAAGACTCCGATACTGATCAAAGTTCAAATGTAAGTAACCACACACACGCATGAGCTCACAAACGTAACTGAACATTGTTAACATGATGTACCTATTTATTATATTTGGAAAATTTCTACACATTATTTACTTCTACCATACCACATCTATTCTATATATTCATATCTACATCTATTCTACATCAGACTACTGACCGAATTTAAAAGACCTTGTTATAAACATTTTTTTAAAACTAAAGGACGGGCCACATAATTGGGAGTGGTCACCACCACACGTGGAAACTGCAACCAAAATACGTAAAAATTTGACGGATGGACAGAACCTCAAGAAGGACCTGGTGCCGGAAGCGACGAAAAAATCACGTGTTACACAATTGGAACTGTTCATAAATTTTCATACTTTTACAGGATCCATTATACGACGGCCCGCTCTGCATAGACGATCGCAGCCAACCAGACGAACTCAACACTACTGAAACCCAGAATAAAGTCGAAGAAAATCGGCGAGCGGAAGTGACGTATCTCCGAAATCCTGACGAGTACGAAGCAATGGGCATAGGCATAGCTGCGAAGGTCAGAAGAATGGACTCCACTCAGAGGATTTACGCCGAACTTTTGATTCAGAAAGTTTTAGCCAAGGGACTGCTTGGGAAATTGAACGATGCCACGGATTTATCGGATAATATGATCAATAAATAATATTTTAAATTGATCCATAAACAATTTTTTCTTACTTTTCTTTTCTAAAGTTTTCTTTTCTTTTAAAATCTTCTTCTCTAAAGGGATTCGCACGAAGATGAAGTTCTGGTTGCCATGTATGTTAGAGGTTATAATATGTACCTCAATGCACCTGAATTTAATAAATGTGCAGTGTTCTTCCCGGTGCGGTGGCGAGAAAATTAAGAAATTATAATTATGTATAACAAAGATCTCCACATGTTTGAAGTTAAACACACTTGAATCATAAAAAACAAGATTACAAACAATAGACGTGGACCTAGTACATATTTTTATAAAGATATAGTACGTTAATTCTTGTTCCGCCCCACAAATTTACACTCGTAACTAGAATTGCGTGTCTATAGAGGTATTAAAACGCAAAACAAGTACAACTTTTATTGATCGCCCCTTGTGCCCTTGCGTAGCATACGAACTTGCATATATTTAGAATTTACAAATCTGTATTTTTATATAATTCTTCTGTGCGTGTGTATGTCACTGAACTCCTCCTAAACGGCTGGGCCGATATTATTGGATTTTTTTGTATCTTCAGGTGGATCCGAGAATGGTTTAGATTCACAATTGGACCCGGTAGGTGGAGCTACTGTCGATAAAATTTATTTGAGTGGTACGGAGTTCGCTGGGTCAGATAATAATAATAATGTAAAAATACATTTAAGTAGGTAGTATAAGGTAGGTTAGTATAAAAATAAAATAGGGCTAGCAACGACTGTGGGCGACACCGACGACAGCATTTCAATTATGAACAATACGTCTCCTGGGAGCTGCGTAGGTTGGCAGTTCTAAAATAGGTTGAGCTCTACATTTGGCGAAAATAGGTTGTCTTACATAAGTCGCCCTTGAACCTTTCAGCTGGCGCTACATTGGGTGCAACTTGATGCATGTCACCTTAGAGTATTAATACAGTACCTAGTATACTCTAAGCATGTCACCAACTTCGGCAACTTCGGGCGCCCTTTTCAGAGTTGCGGTCGCTATCTCTCTACATCTGTTGTTTGTAGGCATTGACTTATTGTTTGTAGGACAATAAAAGTTAATTAAGTATGATAATGTCATATCACACATTTAAAATATTTCTCATAGTGACAAGTAATCCAGAATCTCAAATATCAATGTTACGGTCAATGATGTTTTATGTAAGTACCTAAACCTTTTTTCTTTATAAATTATTGTTTACTATTATCTTATTCCTGAACGGACTCCCGACTGTGTTATCGACCACTACTGTAAACAGTTGATTAGAGTCAATGAGACCATCTGGGACGTCCTCGTGCGAGACCGACCGAGATCTCATAGATAAGATAAGCAAATTGCGAAACTTCAGAGGAGTATACTCGCAAGCTGACCTTCTTCTTCAATGTAAGGGCTACTTGACTTTTGTATAATGCCAATATTTTATCTCATTAATGTCAGTCACTACATCACCATGGCAGTTTCGCCGTGACCGTGACAACCGTGACGTGACCACAATATTGTAAGAGGAATTAGTATATTCTAGTAGGTATTACTAAAGTATAGCAGATTGGTTGTAGAATGTAACGGGTTGGTGTGGTATACTGTACCTATAACCACACTTATTATTTCTATGAAGCCACTTTGATCGCATGGTATTAGTAAAACATTCTGTCCAAGTTATAGGTATTCCATAGGTACATAATGAGTGACACGGCATTCCTACGGTCCTATATCTCTGTACCACAGCACCTGTTTTGGTGGTTAACAGTTTGTTTTCTTTTTCAATGAACAATAAGCCCTATTCCTTCCTATACTCCTTATCGAATTGTTCCTTTATTCTAAAAACGATTCGTTTTGCTTACGGATAGTAGAACTATCTACGACGCGGGACTAAAAAGTGTTCGATTTTGGAATGACTTTTAACGATTCGTTACTGGTAACTCGAAAACGCTATGTTTAACGATTGGTTAAATATAGGAATCGGGTGTTAAACTATAGCCCACTCAATGCTTTACACAATCAGTTCGGTACCACTAGTACCTGATACGAAGTAATTATAATGTTAAACATTTTGTGGTCCAACACTATTTGTTTACGGAAGTGTGTGTGGAAAAATACATACTGGCTAGTAATGAAATAAATAACTGAGGCCACGTTCGTCGACTCACGCACGCGGACAGCAAGCAGAGGGCAAGGAGTCAAAAGTTTACTTTGTACTTGTTCGTATAGAGTAGACTGTAGATTATTACTTTGTAATTTAAAATCAGGTATTTGTCTCAGGCAGTATTTTTATCTCACCTAACTCAGTTTACGACTTCTGTTGGATTGGGCGCCATTTAAATATATATGACAATGGCCAATTTTAGGAGGCTCTGAATATTGTCTGGACGACCTTTTCTGTCCCATAATTGTGTCTATTTTTTATTTCATTTCTATTAGGTATATTATGTATATTTTCTCACTTTTATTTTCCACTTTTTTTTTACAATAAAACACACGACCTCACAACAGCTGATCAGCAGCTGTAAGCTGTAACTTTACTTTGTGAGATTACAGAATTATGTTGGGGAACGAATTAGTTTTATCTACCTACTTATACTGAGGTAAATAACATTTTTAAACCATTTTTAAACATGTGTTCACTTAATTTTTTATCAGGTTAATTAGAAATACTTTGTAGGTTGCACTACCCATATGACATCATTAAAGATACTTTTTCTATTTTTTCGCGCTAATCTCCGAATGGCTTATCAGATTGGACGCGGTTTTCACTAATAGGCATATTGTGGTAAGCTTCACTTAACATTAAATATAGTGTTAGTTTTATTTCAATCGGCTGATAAATAAAAAAGTTATGTCGTAGTAAGAGGTGCTAAAAGGGACATGTTTCCCGAAACCAAGCGAGGGCGAGTCTTGAATAGGTCCAATCCAAACGCTATATACGACTATCCACTAAAAGCTAAGTAGGTAGTGGTACAGCCATGTGATTAAGTTGAACGAAGAAAAATTTTCCAACAATAGGTCCTTGACATCGTGACTGTCCGCCGACACGGCGATCGTTAAGGCCCGGCGCCCACTATCGGTAGGCATCGGTGCGGCTCGGTACAGCTCGAGCGCCTTACGCCGGCTTCGAGCGCTTTACATCGGTTCTGGGCGCCCTAAGGCGTCTTAGAGCTGCGTCGGGCGGCTTCACCCGCCTGAGAGCTGCCTCGGCAGTCGTAAGCACACTCAGAATAGTTCGGGCGGCAGAAACATCGCAGATCAGTCGTAAAGTTACATGAAAACAGTTGTGTGTGTGTGTATTTATAATGGTAGATTGGGACTTAGTTCTCATTGTTCATCTTGCTGAAGAAGAAGAAGAAGAGAAACTTGGAGCCTTAAGGCAAAGAAGAAGATTTTGGGTGAATAAGCTTTGGAAGCAAAGATGTACTTTCGGTGAATTTCTCTTGTTTAATGACTTACGATATGACGTTCGCAAATTTTACGACTACTATAGAATGGATTATGAAAACTTCGAAGCCTTGGTTGCTCTGCTCCGTCCTTACATAATGAAAAAACCATCCACTTTCCGTTCATGTATATCTGTTGAAGAAAGATTATCTGTGTGCTTAAGGTAAATAATAATATTTTTTTTTTTACTTAGATTTAATTATTTATTCAGCTTTAATCAACAACACTTTTAATTCTGCTTATTGTCAGCTTGAATGAGCGCTTTTCCATTTTTTTCGATCTATCAAACCATAACGTATTGTCAATTGTAAATATTAGTATTAACTAGTCACAATTGGAGCTGGAAAAACGATCATTATTTTAATTATAGATAATATGCATGTATTATTATAACATTTCACAGGTAAAAATTAAATTTGTACATCTTCTCATAATAATCATATTCACACTTTTAATTATATTAATTGTAGATAATAAGCATATTAGCACAGGTAAAAAAAATCTTTATAGATTCTCATAATCAAATTCACTCCCTTCGAGACCTTCTTCTTCGACTTCATGGTTTCTAGATATGGGTGTAGGTGTATATGTCAGTGGTGACCGTGATCTTGTAGATGTTGATGTTGATGGATAGTTTGCTTGATTAAGAAGAGGAGAATTTGTTGATGTTGATGGTTCATACATATATCCTCTTGCTGTTGACTGTTGTTCCGATAGCATGATCCCTGTAGTTCCCTGATTTGTGTTACTTAAATAGGCTATTTCAGCTTCATTAACAATTCGTAAAACATTTTGTTTTACTTCAGCCTGAATGCGTAATGGTAATGTTTTTAAGGTGACAGCCATGGATTTAAAAAATATATCGACGGGATGCTCCTCTTCATTTTTTTTAGAGTCTATGTATTCTTTTAAAATATCAGCTGTTGTACTTCTTTGTGATTGTGGATGTGATTTTTGTGATCGTGAAAGCGCCTTTTGTGTTTTTCGTTGTGGCATTTGTAATTCTGAATGTGAAGACACTTGTGAATCCGGACGTGATGGAGGAGGTGAATTAGTAAAAGAATCTTGTGTGTCATCCGTAGGTGAATCTAAATTGGATATTTGAGATCTATTTTCTAAAAATGAATTTAAGAATTGGAGTTCCTTTTCAAATTTTATTGGCCGCTGATTTGTTGCTGCATCGCCACTTTTGTATGTTCTATTTTTTAGTGATTTTCTGTAATTGCTTCGGATTTTCGTCCACATCTTTAGACATTCGCCAGCTGAAAAAAAAATTGTGTGTTCTAGATTATCACGGGCGGTTGCTAGTTAAAGAAATAAAAATATTTACGAATGTTGGTAGTTCTGGACAATTAATCCTTAATATGGTAAACGTTATTATATGTATTAGAATATTTATGTATTTAGAAATATACTCATAAGTATGTTTATCAGTTGTCTAGTACCCATAAGAAAGAGGTGGGAGGTCTGTTCCTCGTCAGTGTTCATGTTATATTATTATAATTAATCTTTTTACTTTCAGGTTTCTAATTACAGGATCCAGTTTCAAGACTTTAGCCTTCAATTACCGGATGGGATTTACTACAGTTCGTCGTATAATCCACGAAACCTGCTCAATAATATGGAAAGTTTTGGGTCGTATTGTTCTCCCAAAACCAACAACAGCCCAATGGAAGATAATTGCTAAAGACTTTGAAAGAATATGGAATTTTCCAAACTGTATCGGTGCCATGGATGGCAAACATTTTAGAATACGAGCTCCAAATAAAAGTGGCAGTTTATATTTTAATTATAAGAAATATTTTAGTATCGTTTTACTAGCGGTAGCAGACGCTAAATACAGATTTGTGATTGTTGACGTAGGTGCTTACGGCAAAAATAGCGATGGCGGTATATTACAACATTCAAAATTGGGTTCAAAACTACAAAGTGACACCTTAAATATACCTCCAAATGAATATTTACCAGATACAACTCAAAAATTACCCTATGTTTTTGTTGCCGATGAAGCCTTCCCCCTTACAAATAATATAATGCGACCATACCCTGCGAATCAACTGGTAGATCAAGAAAAAAGAGTTTTTAATTATAGACTTAGTCGAGCAAGGCGTATTGTGGAGAATGCATTTGGCATCCTTCAGTTAAGATTTGAAATATTTCAAAGAAGAATACAAGTCCAAGCTAATTACATCGATAATATTATTTTAGCCTGCACTTGTTTACACAATTACATAATTAACAATAGTACAAGCTCGATGGAGCAAACGAACGTTTTAGAAAATACCATCAGGCATGATAACGAAGTTGGTGATTACGATAACATTGTACAGACAGAGGGGATGGCCATTAGAGATCAATTCAAACAATATTTTAACTCGGAAAATGGCGCAGTTTATTGGCAGAACGACATTATCAATAGATCTTAATAGTACCTACATAATAAAATTGATTCTGAAAATAATAATTACTTACGAGTTTTATTCATCTCCCTGCTTATTTCGCTCCATGCATTCTGTTTAATTTGTTGATCACTATAGTATCGCGATGTTATGTCATACAAACATTCGTGAGCTTGCACAAGAATAATCAACTTTTCTTCTGTCATTCTCAAATAAAACAAACTGAAAATACGATAATAGAGGCGCGTGCGGTGATCGAAATGACTGTTCTGAGACGTGTCTGATTCGAAAATGCCACCCGAGCAACCCGAAGACCGCCTCGGCATCCTTACGGCTGCCTATGCCGCCCGACGCCGCACTCAGACGCCCGATGACGCCCGAAGGCGCCCGAAGGCTCCCGAAGCCGGCGTAAAGCGCTCGAGCTGTACCGAGCCGCACCGATGCCTACCGATAGTGGGCGCCGGGCTTAAATCTACACGAGCGCTGCATGAGCGACAGTCACGTGACATCGGTGTTAATTGATAAGTGGTGGACGTATATAAAGAACTGCCTCACGTGCGGCGGTTTGAAAAACGCTGGAAATATTGTTCTGACGCTCATAAGTAAATGGTCATTTAATGCTAACTGGATTGCCTTTCATCTTCCGTTGATTGACGGAAATGCTTTAAGTACTGTAAATTTAAAGCCTTTAACGAGGTGCTACGTGTAATTTTAAGTAAGAAAAAACTTCTTGGAGTTTCGTGATGTTTCTGCATCTGAGACCATTTACCTACTATGGCTATGCGTGTATGTACTATGGCGTAGTGTTAAGTACTTATTTGTAATATCCGAATTCAAATAAAACTTTCATTTCATTTTAACCTTCGTTAAATAATAATATAATCATAATGAAATATCCAAAAGACGCTGACATAATATTTATATTATGTAACCGATATAGACGGTTTTTAAAACGTCGAAATCAAAGACGAGCGCTTTGTGGCACGAGACGTGGAGTATGAATGATAGTTATAACGACATTTCAATAGGGCTTGTACTAAATAGACACGGCACTTTATTTATTTTATCATTCTGTCGTTAAATTTCATCACAATTTACCCATTTGAAGTATGTACTTGACGGACTTTCAGGGTTTTACTTGAATAAATTGAGTTTCGGTGGCAATGCTAAAGGCATATTTAAATTTTGGTAAATAAATGCCTTTCTACCCTCAAAATCAGAATATTGCTATTCTATTTAGACATTATAATGTTTACCTCAATTATCCCAATAAGATATTTAACTGAATAAAATTTGTTGCAATAGTTACATATTTGACCATATTTGACCTCGTGTGAGTAGTGCCGTTTCCAGTCATGAAATGAAATGTTATATTATGATCAGTTTCCCCTTAATCTAAACGTGTTTTCGACGTGACACCTAACCAGACAGATCCAAAAAAATATTGACTTCTATTCTATATCAACAACAAAGCTGCCTCCTACATTATACTTTCCTAAAAGGTCCAACGTATAGATTTGACTCTGCTACAATTTATTTATTCATTTTAGGCTACGTTTAAAAATGTAGGTCTACGTAATGTAGCGTATGACCTAATGTAGGTACCTACGTTTAAAAATTTGGGAGATTTCCATAGTGGTTTCAAAGCTGCGTTAAATATGCTAAACAGACTTTGCTAATGTTTGCCATAATATGTATGACTTCTTATTTTCAGAAAAAAGGATTGTGTGGTTTTATCACCACGGTAAAAGTGAAACTTTTTTTCACATTATAGACATTTAACTAAAAAATTTTGGAATATTCCATTGAGGGTATAAAAATTGCTTTATCAATCTTAATTTTATACTTGGAAAATTGGAATGATAATGGGAAATAATAAAAGTAGACTATTAAATTAAACACTGACAAAAACAAACAAAATAGCGTGGACCACTGGCACAAATGAGTAATAGTCTATACTATACACTACACGGTCAGCTGCTGCGAACTATAGGCGCCGCCATATTGGCCTTGGCTGCTCTGACGAGCGCCTTTCACTTTATCCCTACTCCGCGGCCGACCGTCACGCGACATGCAACACATAGACGAAAAAGTTTGAGACGATGTAATAAAAGTTTCACTTTAAAAAGTATAATCTTTCGGAAGTAGTGAGCGTAACTGGCATATTTGCAGCCAGGGCCCGCCAGTTGATAGCCAAATGAGCCGCGTCTACACATTGGTCGGTCTGCGCATTATTCAGCACGACTTGTTTTCCAACGTATTCATATTCGGCCATCACGCCGCGCGCCTCGTGCCACCGCGCACGTGATCCGTGACGTCACAATCCATCGCAGGTGCAATAAATCGTTCTATTTACTTAATATTTGCGGTTTTTTTCCACTTCGTTTATAGCAATTATCTACTGCAAAGCACTGACAGGCGTGACTGGTCTATTTTAGGATATCCTGTACGAAGGTCGTTCGGCTATTCTCGGTCTGAAATAATTTGATGGTATTCAATTTCAATGCTCTAACTAAAGAAATACCCTCATTGGCAGTGATGGGCAAAATTTAATCATGATTACATTTTGGGGAAAATAGACCGGGTGAAATCTTAATCTGTAATCATGATTACATTTTGGGGAAAATAGACCGGGTGAAATCGTAATCTGTAATCATGATTACATTTTGGGGAAATAGACCAGATGAAATCGTAATCGGTAACCATGATTACATTTTGGGGAAAATAGACCAGATGAAATTGTAATCTGTAATCACGATCACATTTTCTCCATCTCTGCTCATTGTATTTGATACGATATGGGCGATAGCACCAATTCACAAAGGAGAGCGAACTTCCTTGAAGATACCTGCTTCATGGCAGACAAATATTCCGAATTTTCGATGACGGTGAAAAATTGGAAGCGAGGCTGAGTAAATTATACTCGGAGGAATGGGTCAAGTTCGAAACGTGACAATTTACATGACTATATAAATTTTTGTGTGTCGAAAATTGTGGTCAAACTGATACATTAGGTTACCTGAAACTTTGTACAAAGGTACGTATTCATAAGAATTCAAAACATGTGGTTAATCTTTGTAGACCATTAGGTTAGATGTTAACTGGAACTTGGATGGACTTAACAATTTAAAATTTAATCACCTCAAGTTTTACAAGAATCTATAGATAGGTACTATTTTCAATAAAATAAAGGTAGGCTTATAAAGTATGTACTTGAAAGCAGAGCATAAGTATAATAAGATTCATTCACAAAAATATTTCTTGTTGGTTAGAAGAACACAAGAAGAAAGTTGCACACTTTGCTGTGGAGCTATAGTCGCTAATGCTGGCTTATTTCTTCTGTCGTCTTATCCAATTTCTCTTTACTCAACTTATGAACATACACAGTTTGTGAACAAGGAATCAACTATGAGAGCTCTAAAGAAAATATTTGACGTCGTGCCTTCGAACTGCCAATATACGCAACGGAATGATAGTTCGCTAAAATAATATAAGTAATTCTTATTAAATGTTAGTGTGGAATTGTGAGTCAGTGACTAACCTAACCAGAATGACGGGTAACAAGCACTCATAAGATGAATAAGGTGATGATAGCGCTCCCCAATCATGTCTCTACAGCGCCCCACGCCCGCATTGCTCGACATTCGATTCGAATCTATTTCTAAATGGTTCCGTAATTATGTGGACCTACTGGTTTATAGCTATTTTAAGTATTTCGTGTTCAAAGATTAAAGTATACTACGTATTCGTGTTCAGAATTAAACCTCATTATTGACTCAAGTGTGATGCCACGTGATTTATTCGTATCTAGTCACCGATCACGTGCACGTGATCGATCGAAAACATACGAGTACATCATCATAATTCGCATGTTCGACTTGATATGTTGCTGTTTACGATAATTATGTTGTACCAGAACGACATTTCTTGAAGTCATAAAACAAACTTAGCGGACCCCGCGGTTATGGCCGTTTCAATAATCTATTTATACCTTATCGCTGGATAAGTTTTTCTTTATTTATTTTTAGGGGCTTTGTAGCTGAGCAACCACATTATCCAGTAGAGAAAAAAACACTAGAATTTCGCAAGATCAGCATCTTGGCCTCCTCGGACTTTGCAGTTGATACAATCGATAAGTTAGTAGGTAAAGTATTACAAATAAAAACTAGGTATAAATATAATGCATTTGACTTTATAACAGTTGCTAAGATGATGGAACCATTACATTACATTACTCCGCTTCCTTAATTTAGGTAATCACCTCCGAGTAACCATCCTCAATCGATAGTAAGTATAGTAACGGTAGTTTGCCAACACGTATCAGATAATTATGATATAACATAGCCGTGTACAAAGTCCTTACGAATCACGATTACCAAACACAATTACGACTTTGATAGTCAAAATTATGATCACCGCTGGACATACGGAGGGGGCTCATGCCCATCATAATATACATACATATTCATTTTATTATGATACGGGTACTCACGATATGTATTTTGAAACGCCGATATTTCGACCCAGTTGCATGGATCGTAGTCACGGCTGAACGATCCATGCAACTGGGTCGAAATATCGGCGTTTCAAAATACATATCGTGAGTACCCGTATCATAATAAAATGAGTACAATCCGCGATGAGTTAAGTTTAAAATCATAGATACATATTATAACGCGCAGTCTAAACATTCATGTGTCACGCATTACCTGCCAACATTGTTCACACGACATTCAAAGATAAACATTATCAATATCAAAAGTCTACAAAATATGACAGATCTATTTATAGAATCAAAAATCACATGTCGACTTTGACTTCATAATAAGATATTAATATGAGTCACGATCTCTTCTCATTTGTAACCCACTTCAAAACAGGAGGTGGTTCTCAATTCAACTGCATTTTTATGATTTCAGAACACAGATGAACAAATAAGGTTTCAGAACTTTCGACTGGGTGAACCAATTTTGATGATTTTTTTAAAATTTGAGAGCTGGTGCTTCCCGTGTGTCCAATTTGGCCCAGTTTTACAAAGGTATCAATGAGAAAACCATAATAATATAAGTCTTAAATTCATTATACTTATAAGCATTATTTTGAATTCGATTTTTTGTGACTTGTAAGATTATGTAATTACGTACTTAGAACAGGGTACAGATACAATATCGCAGCTCTGTCGATAATAATTTGGTCGCCGTGTTTATACCCGCAGCGTTTACCAAGCACATGGAGAAAAACGTGAGTCGATCAGTCGACTGATTCGGTGATTCCAATTTCAAAGGTTGAGAAATAATAAAACTCTGTTACCACTTTGCCTATTATGTAATTTGGCTTTGAATATCGCTAAGCGCTGTTTTTATAAGTTATAGAAGTGTATTGGGTAATCTATAATTCCATACTAATATTATAAATGCGAAAGTAACTGTCTGACTGGTAACTTACCGTGTTACTTACCAGTCAGTTACTTTCTGACTGGTAAGGGGAGACAGAAAGTAAACACCAGAGGCATCAGCAATGAATTCCTTGCTAGCCAAAGAAGAAAAAAGAGACAAGAGATCTGGATTTTGTACCTCTTCTAAAATTGAATGAATACAGCTAAAGAATGTTGTTGCTAAGTCAGGAGTGGATTGCGATAATTAAAATCTTTTGTCGCCATAATTATACAGTTGAAAATTCAAACCCCTTGGCCTACTTGTAAGGGTTTCTTATATTGTTAATTACATTTCACAAACTCACAATTTCGTTTCAAGTTAGTTTCAAAGTTTAGCCCTCGTGGCTTATAAATAGGTACAATTAATTGGCTTATAAATAAAGCTAATAGATTGAGTTGGAAATGTGCTTACTTTACATTTATAAGCCTAAGTCATCGAGATATAAGTACTAACGTACTAGAGAAGACACCGTAAAGTCCTACTTTGTCTCGTTCAACTGCGGCGATCGCGCCGCACCGTCGCCGCACCTCACTCAGTCGCTGTCTAGCTCTTTCGCGCCTAGTACTTCCGACAATAATAAATTAATTCATAGAAAAATCGACGAAAAATGCCTTGGTGTGTGTTGAGATATTGTACTAATAATTCAAAGAACACGGCAAAGTGCAAAGGAATTACTTTTCATCGGTAAGTAAACTAATTTCCTTGTTTTACAAATTAAATAATTACCACGGCCATATTGTATTGTTTGTCATAGACTAATCAAACAGAGTGCAATGTAGGTAGATTAGACTGACATTACGGTGAAAATATCGTATGTTGTGTTTTTAATGTTGATATTAATATTCAGTTTTTTAAACTTTAAACAGATAATTATTAGTCTTAACGGGACTTAGCACGAACCTTTCATTTATATATTCTTTTCTAGTCTTGCGCAACCACAGTGGATGTAACTACATCGAAACGTCAGCAGATATAAATAAATGAAAGGTTCGTGATGACTAAACTCATATTATTTAACTAAATAAAATATATCAAAAAAAAATGTCTATTATTTATGAAATAAACCCTGTAGGCAAAATACCTACGTTGTCCATTCTGTAGCGATCCTGTCATAGTCTATAGGGAAGACATGTTGTTGCACTTTGTTGAAGAAAACGCGTAAGTGCCGTGATTTACTTGGCGCTTAAGACCTTTTTGCCGAGAATAAATACACTTCCGCAGCAAATCTAGCGCTGTGGTAAATTAGTTTTCGGTTTCGACGAATTGTTATTATTTTAGCGCTGCAGCGAACTAGAGATTCAAATTACGAAGAATAGGACAATTCAGTTATTTGACGTAGCTTCTCTAGTACTTATATCTCGATGGCCTAAGTTTATATAAACATTTCGGAGAATCAACAAGTTAGTTACGTTACGCCACTTGGTTGCTCTTTGCTCTCGTAAACAGATCAATAGGTAGTTATAAAAAGTGTCCACACGACTTCACTCCAGATTATGTCGGTGTGTTAAAGCTGTATCTATAGACTTCAGTTTCCTTTGTATTTTTATACACAATCGATGCTTGGTTCATATTTTTTTTCTTCACATTTTTATGCAATAACACGACAGCAACGTGACCATAAAGCCACAGTATAAGTGGAGTAAAGCTGAATGGCGAGTCATTTAGGACCCACAATAAAATAACGTTAATTAAGCATTTGAAACTGTTGTTACTGATATTGCAGTCGTTTTATAAATTTAATCTTTCTTCCATTTTATCCTTTATTAAGTAAAATATTTTTAATATAAGTACGTACCTACTAGGTCCCCTTGAAGAATTTTATTTTGAAATAAGCAGTGAGATAATTGCACTAATCTGTGGACGCAGCGCCATCTATTTTTAATCTCGGAAAATATAAAACGCTGATTATTGCGAGAACAGTCTGGAATCGAACGTTAATTCAGGATACGGCCGACGCCGACGGCGTGAGGGGACACGTGTTTCGGAGTCACGTTGTCGGCCGCGCTGAGTGTCGCTCACCGGGCACGGCAGCGGCACGACGACGTTGCGCAAGCAAATACCGCTGCCGTGACGTAACGGACGACGGGATCTCACGGGGTAGCGCCACATCCACGGAAAATGTGCCGGAATATTACGACACGACGTCCGCGTCGCGACCTTTGACTGTCACATTGCGCGGGTCAACCATTATACGAGTAATATGAAATGACAGGTCATTTATCCTGAGCGATTGTGGATTGGAAATCTACAAACACGTTCGGGAACATTATGCGAAGGCAGAATGCATTTCTCAAGCCATTTGTGATTTTGATGCGCACACAATCGGCCAAACGTCCCTGTGGGGGATGAACATTCAAACATTATGAAATTATCATCAACGTGTTACCAGGGAGCTAGTTTGAAGGTAGGGCTGCGCTGGTAACTAGTAGAGCGGAAGAAGAAATGGTTTTCATACTCGTAAATACTTGATCTGATCCAGTCAATCAATTTTAGTCGTATCTGACTTGTGTGGATGTGAAAATGACAAGCCTACACTACCAGAAAATGAAATTGTTTTTCAGGATACAGTACAGCATCAGCTAAAAACTTGAATATACAAAATGCTTATAAATGCGTTAGACAACGCTCGCTGTAGCCCGGTTGAGAGCGACTCTGCTGAATATGGGATAGTAGGATTGGTAAACAACAACCTATGTGTCCGATTCCTATTTCCCTCCAACAACGAAGACGTGTTGTGTGTGCCTTGACCATACCACATTCGACATACCTATATCCTATATTGGGGGAATTTAAGTGTTCTAGCGTTCATTAGGTAATGTGGCTATACTCAACAAACAAAACTGACAACCATCGCTTCGGCAAACAAAATTTATCAGCAGATTATAAATAGTAGGTACTTCTACATGTTTGCGATTACGACGCAATTATACCTACATTTAATTGATTTTAAAACTACGTCAACAAGTAAGTATTACGGTTTAATAAACTTCATTTATTCCCATCAGTATGATCAGTAGACACATTTCGTACCTACATAAACAATTTTTTAAAAATGTATCAAGCTATTCGGCCACAATGCAATTCAAGCCTTTGAAATAATTTTAAATTAGTAGACTTCAACTTTAATGTACTTACAAGATATTGTTATGGTTTTCTGGTTGATGTAGAGACCAAAAATTCTATTTTTACTTTAACAGCCTGACGTAATTGCATGTTATTCGCCATACTATCAGCAGAGTTTAGTCTGTTCGGCGTAACCAATGAGATAAGAGCAACCTTGAAACGCCATGTCCGTAGAACACCCGCGGAGTGGCTTGGACATTGAGGCCCGTCAGCTGACAGCTGAAACGCCGTGTGCAGGACAGACACACAAATTTATTGCATCTGATTACTATTATTGGACTTGGACACTGAAAATAGAACAGTTTTAGAACAATGCTAAAACTACATCATAATTATATACGTACCCACATATATCAACATGGAACATTTCATCATCATCATCATCATCACAACCCATAACTGTCCCACTGCTGGGCACGGGTCTCCTCTCACAATGTGAGGGGTACAGGCCATAGTCCACCACGCTGGCCAAGTGCGGATTAGCGGACTTCACACACCTTTGAGAACATTATGGAGAACTCTCAGGTCAGTAGAAGGTATCCAATTTGTATCCAAAATATTTATCCCAGCGAAGGCGGTTTTATCAAAGAACTCGGTGGTGGCCTTGGCGACATTTGACGACTTCAAACACTCTTTGTACAAGCCGCTTCGACACGTGTAAGAAAAATCACATTAGGAAAATCACACGAGGCATGAAGTGTGTTACGCCCACGGTATTGCGCATAAGTGCCTGTTTATTTAGACCCTAAGTACCTACTATTATATTATATCTACTCTGTGCTAATACGTGTCGAGACGAGACATACCTATACCTACCTATTGACAACACCACACTACCACAACAATACAAGTACAATTGTTTATTATTATTTTTACTTTATGTCATGGCCAATTTTCCTTCTGGATGGATTTCGGCAGATGGTCTTTTTTAGTTATCTTATTGTTATAACACTTATCTAATATATAATAAATATCTCGTCATATAATGAAAATAAATATAGAAAATTTCCTAATAACCGTTTTCTGATTTTCCAATATTTTCCTTCTTGTTTTTTAACATAATTATGAACCCATTAGATACCTTGGGGTCCTTATCAAGAATTATTGATGATTGATGTAATTTTCACTTCATGTAGTTGGTAAACTAAGACATTTCAGGGTACATACCACTACATAATTATGTAAATTGAAAATAAAAAACGTAATCAAAAATCAAAAGTGAGATTCAAAAATATCCAGGTCAGCCAGAGACGAACAATCTGAGAGGTCACCATTCCAATCGTAGCATTTGTGGCATAGCATAGTCGACGTTCGCTTCTGCATCTTAACTTATAATTCGCGTCATAGCTACATAATTAGTTCAGGTAATGACGGCTGATGACGTTCTGAGAATCACGCATAAAGTCGGCAGTGTCACCACCCCACCTCACCACACACCACCCCACCTCACCACACACCACACCATCACACGGCACGTGCGCCTCGTCTTGTTACGTCGCGAGTCGCGACACGTGGATAGCCACATGTAACGACAATGGGCGATGACCGATGACCACAAGTCTGTTTGTGTGTAATGATATTATAAGTAAAAAAAGTAGATATGTCACTAATTTATATTAATATAGGTAATTATGTCTTTACAAATAAATAAAATTGGAGTGTCTGGTTGTAATATTAAATTAACCGCTTTTTACTAAATGTGTAATGGATATGTACACAATATATACCAAAATATTTTTTTACCATTTTTCTCTGTCTGCCTGTTTGTCCAATCTCTGGAAAGGCTGGACCGATTTTGACGGAACTTTCGCTGACAGATAGCTGATGTAATAAGGAGTAACTTAGGCTACTCTTATTTTAGAAATTGCCCCGTAATAATTAAAATTCCACGCAGACGAAGCCGCGGGCACAGCTCCTCAAGTAAATTAAATAACTTGATCTATGATCGATTTTAAATTTTTCAAACTAAGTGAATACGAGTACCTACTTACTTAAATCTCGCATAAATCTTAAATCTCCTAATAATTTCATTATGAAACATTTTCTGCCTCACTCGTACTAGTGCGGGACTTGTCATTAAATATGCCACGATAAAAAAGTAGAACTGATAATGCAAAATAGTTATAAGTATGTGTAGGGTATAAGTAGATAAAGAGTGGAGTATTGTATACATACATTATTGCATAATTATTAATGTTACAGTAGTTATTTTTAGAAGTATGATAATTATATTTAGCGAAAATATTCATATTGTATACATTATGACTTACACGTGTTTCACGTGTATGCATAATTATGTATCATGTATATAACATAAACTGAATACGAATGGTAGGACATTATAAATGGGTACGTGCAACAATCGTGGACTGAATAATATTATGACTTGGAAGAGAAAATTGCGGCCAGCGTTGAATAATATCATTCAGTTTAGAATAAGTCGTTAGGTATAATGTATTTATTAAGTCCAATTTTTTGTCGTCGATTTATTTTTTATAAATAAAATTGATTAGCAACTGCCGCTAATTCAAGTTAAATAATATAGTAATATAATTTTAGTTGTTCGTCATAATAATAATTATCAATTAAGTACTTATATCTTCGAAATAATCGGCACGTGATTACTTATAATATACTTAAATAGCTCTTAAAATTGTATAAAGTTATTTCTGAAAAGTAAAGAGGTGTGGTATTGATAATAATTCAGAATTCAAACAATATGGTGATCAAATTGTAACACATTGAGTCACGTTTTTACTTCACTAACTGATATCTGAGTATAAACAACTTGCACATCCGATTATAGCTCTCAAAATTTTCCATTCGACGGTCTGCACGTGCAACGAGAAATACTGTGGCGTAACTTATTCACATAACTTACAAGTTTGTGCTGCTTCGTATACACATTTACAAAGCGTTTAATTTTTTTTATTGATATTGAATAACTTTTTAGTAACCAACCTTTTCTTTGTGTAAACAAGGAACTTGAAGCACATACGTAAGTTCTTAGGGTTTAATCAATAAGAAGCCAACTGCATCTTGTCTTGTAGGGTACATCACTCATTTGTATGTACCTGCCTGATAACATTTACGAATTCAGTTAACAAATGATCGCGTTTCCCATTCACTCCATTTAGAATTCTAAATATCAATGGCTCAGATTCATCTGTGATCAAAGAATAGAAAATAATAACAAAAGATAATTGCTGACCTATTATTAAACCCTTTTTTATAAGAAACATGCAAAATATTTCCTGGATCTATAACATTGATACTAATGGCGAATAAGGCAAGTTATGCTTGCTTGTATGTCATTCAGGCGACAAGAATGCCTTGATATTGAGCAAAGCTATGTACGTGAGTGTGAATGGCGAGTATGGCGACGACCTATACTATCACGCACACACCAACAGTCAGGTCGGTGTGCGCCGCGCGCCGGTCACGTTTCACGCGGCGTGTGGAGGCCGCGGCCGGCGCGGGCAGCCCCCGCGCGCCTCCCCGCAGTCGCGAGTCACGTGTTTCGCGCCCGACGATTCTATTTTCACCTCGCGTTTTTGCTATAAATCATTCAGTAGGTATTTTGATATCGAATACGATTTTTTTAGCAGTAAAGGCAGTAAGTAGCCCTTTATTGCATTCAACGTGTTCTTTACATTGTTAATGTTACACAATAATTAATAAGATGGTCTCACGTTTATATTTATGGCATTTAAAAGGAGTAAGGTACCTACCTAATTACCCAAAATGTACATTTTGAGGTACGTACGTACCTACGTAAATGTACGTACTTTTTTCTTTCTTTCTTGTTTCTTAATACGTTTTGTGCTTTGATTACACGTCGTACATACGACGTGTATTTAATCAAAGGTTTTGTGGCATATTATTCACATCACTAAATTATGCTTTAATAGAAAAAATACGTAGTTATAAATGTAAGTTGTACATATATACAACTTAACTAACGAAATACATTTCGCTCGGTAGATTTATTTTAGAGTATTTAGCGATTTCAAGATATTAAGTATGTGTAGTAGAATTTTAGATGAGTTAATAAATATTCGTTCAGGTGACCTTAAAGATACAAGTAAGATCCTTTTTTATCCTGTGACAACGTCTGAAAGTAAAGTAATATACCTACCTATCTATTAGTCACTTGATTTTCCTTATAGCAGATAATAATATGACCTTAATTTTCAAACAATTGTTCTTTTTAATACCACAAATGTCAAACATAATAATTAATAATCCAGGGGATGTAGGATCAAATGTTACAACTTCAGTTTAAGGTGAAAGGAGCAGTATAGGTAGAAGTAGAAGTAAATAGCTAAATAGTAGCCAATGGCCTGCCTGGGCACAGTGTCGATCTGGCGTTATCTACGCTGCATGTTGCGGAAGGTCAGGCTGCCTATGTAGATGACGCGATAACTGCACCAACTATTCAACTATTTTAAACCGTATCACACTAGATTGCGTATAGTTTAGGTAGTAGCAAAACAATGCAGACACCTGAGTATTTTATATAGGTACCTAATTGTTGTCGACTTCATTGTAATTACTGATTTCTTTGGAATTTTACTTCTTTTAATTTCTCCATTTGTTATTCGCGTATTATTATTCTAGTTCAATAACTACTCTAATATAAAATGGGTTTCTTTAATTACTTAAAAAAGGTACTCAATATTAACCGACTATCTATCGATAATATTGTACAACACTAAAGTACTTAATTTCTTTCCTGCACTTTTAAGCAGTGATAGCCGTGTGGTTGAACGTTGGACTGCCGAACCGGAGGGTCCGGGATCAAACCCCGCACGCACCACTAATTTTCAAAAATTATGTGCGTATTAATATTTAATTATCACTTGCTTCGGTGAAGGAAAACATCGTGAGGAAACCTGCACACCTGGGAGTTCTCCATAATGTTCTCAAAGGTGTGTGAAGTCCACCAATCCGCACTTGGCCAGCGTGGTGGACTATGGCCTATACCCCTCACACTGTGAGAGGAGACCCGTGCCCAGCAGTGGGACAGTTATGGGTTGTGATGATGATGACTTTTACGCAGCTAAAATATTAAAATCATTAATCTCTGCTCCTGCGCATTTAAAGGATATTATAATTATGTAAACGAGTAAAATACGTAATTTGGGAAGATTTAAGTATATCTTTCAAGGTCACACATACGTAAATAGGTACTTGTGTAGTTTTAAGTATGTCTGGTACTTACGAAGATATAACTGAACTGTGTCAAAAAGTATGCAAGGATTGCATGTAGACGTAGTTACCTACCAAGTAAATTTCTTAAAGTAAGATCAAAAGTATTGTCATACATTTTTATGGTGATGTTTAACTATTTTTGGCTTTAGTTCATATAGGTAGATACGTTTTTTGATAGTCTGTATTTTCATGCTTGAATACATCCTTATCTGTTAAATAATATTTTCAAATAAAAATTATAAACAAAGAAATATCCACTTATAGTGCGAAACCATCAAGGGTCGTTAACCAATAAGTAAATTATTGTAAGTTCTAATCTAACACGTGTGACATATTTGTTGTTTTCAAATTACACAATGGTTATTTAACAAAATATGACCTTATTCATCTATTATAGACATTTGTCCTTAAGATAATACAAAACTAAAACAACTTTGTGGATTTTATATACAAACAAAAGTAAGTAACGTTTTTGTATGCGTCAAAAAAAAATTGGTTATTTGAAAACAGTGATGTTCAAATTTTGCAACTCTTATTTTGATGTCGATGGTTTAAAGTTTAAACACTTCCATATGTTCCTAATATACAGCGCATTATTATTGGTAAATAAAGGAGTTGGGTATTAAAATATATTTCTAATGAAATAAAGAAATTGTAATCTTACTTGTCATATTTAACGGCATGTCCGTTTTCCTCCCAATATTGACGTGTTTCCATGTCAATATCTATCACTATCACCACTAAAACAAAATAATATCACTGTTCAGCACTATCACGTATAATTCTGTAACTTATTTACGGGGTTCCCATGTCGGGCACAACACTAGCACAAGGATCACTTAGGTAATATTTTCACAATTCATTTTTAATAGGTGATAATTTGTTGTTATCTTGTTAAACCGCGTGTAGGACGTAAAGTTTTACCAACGTCGTTGCCGTAACGCGATCCAAACGGTTGTGAGGGCTGTGGGCAGTGACTCAGTGAGGCGAGCCGCGAGTTACTAAAGGTAAAGTAAATAAAGCAGCCGACTCGACTCTCAAATCTCAAAGTCTCGTGTCTCGAATGGCTGTGCGCGTACTGCGCGTTACGCCGGCCGGCCGGCTTACACAAGTCATGTGACTACCCCATCAAAATATGGCACGGGCGTCGCAATGTGCTTACTTCGAGGGCTACCACCACAGGTTTTTACGATGTAATAAAATGAAATACTTATAATTTTTATTTTATTTATTGAGTAATATTTTGAGCCTGTACAAAAGTTCTTTTGGAAGTTGCAGTAATCTATGATGATTCATTTACAGATCTGTCCATAACTTAACACCTTAGGTCTTTAGTTTATTTTCGAGAGGCAAACTGATTAAGTCACAATTACAAATGACAATTCTCACTAAGTACATCAATTTCTCTTTCCATTAATCTCTATATACATAAATGTTCAAGTTACTCAAATTTTTCCCGCGGTCTTCTTTGCGGGAAGATTCAATGGGCGTTAATTATTACACATTTGCCTTTTTCAAGGATTATCTTTATCTATATAATGTAAAACTCTTGCGTTACTGAGTGACTGACAGTCGACGCACAGCCGAAACTACTGAACGCAAGAAGCTGAAATTTGGCATGACATGTATGTTCGTTAAGGAGTGTAGGGGAGCACTAAGAGAGGATTTTTGGAAATTCCCCCTCCCCTAAGGGGATAAAAAGGGGATAAACTGATTTTTTGGAAATTGGCGAGCGTGGCCGCAGGGGAATGCTCGTTATTAATAAACTCTTCAAAAAGCGAATAATTATATTAGAACAACGCACTAAGAGCTGATTAGACAAGCAGGAATGTTGGACTAGTTATGCAATAGAAGTTTATAGAACAAGGGCTTTACGCAACTACGCCTACGAAAGTTACCAGTATCACGTACACTTCAGCCTTAACCCTAAATACGTGTCATGCTTTTCTACTCCCATATTTTATTTTCATTTCCACGCCGCATATTAGCATTCCTAATGGAGGTTATCTTAGAAAACTGCTATGTGGGTTAGTGATACACGCAATGGAGTCACGTTTCTATTTCACTTATGACAAATATGATTGTTTTATTACGTATAACTCACATCATAATAATTATGACCAATTTATTAAAAAAATACATATTTATTTATTTACGCATTTATTACCAACTAAATTAAGAGATTGCTTCGAAACTCGGTAACTTTTATAATTATGATTGACAGCCCTCGTGTTAGCACATTGCGCGTCTCGTGTCTGGTGTTTGGCCAGAGTACCTATATAATTAAACAAGTAGGCTATCTTCGGCAGTTTACGAGAAATAATAGCCTATTTTTGAGCAGTGTTAGGGCTGACACTATATCTATTAATTGAGTCTAATTAGATAAATTGTTACTTTAATATTTAACCAAGAATAAGCAATTATTGATCAGAAAATGAGAGCGTGTGAACCTTACGAGGATAATTTCAGGTTTTGATAATAATTATACTTATCTATTTGAATTTTATCCCTCCAAACCGTAGCAGTCTAGCAGTTATGTTAGAAAACTTATTTTTCTCACTTTGTATATAATGAATCCCAATCCCCCATTCCCTTCATCCCCATTCATCCTTTCTTTGTTTTATATCAGCGACATCATGATCTTTTTCTTTTTTTTCACGTTAGTGATTGTATCGCTTGCGACTATATAGCTAATAAATCTATAATATAAAACTCTTCCGTTACTGAGTGACTGAAAGACAACGTACAGCCGATACTACTGAACGTAAGAAGCTGAAGTTTGGCATGTATGCATATTTTGGTAAACAATTTTATAGGTATAAATGGTCTAGTGGCCGAATGAGCCTAAAATAACATTCCCATAAACACGAGATGTCCGACAAGCATGGCGGGCCACGTTGGAAGACGTATAAACGAACTTACGACACAGTTCTCAAGTAAGCATGTGACTTTAACTGTGCAAGTGTAAAGCAATATTACAAATAATTTCTCCCTACCGCGTTTCACTCTGTTTGTAATAAGTGATTACCTTTTTTTTTTAATTTTATCGGTAGTAAACGATTATTTATTTTAGTTATAATATTTTCCTTTTGCACTGTATACTGTCATGACCTGATGAATATATTTAATTATGAGTGCATCAGTAGAAATAAATATGTAAATCAATTTTCAAAAATTAACTGCATTAAACCTCCCTAGTAACGTAACAACCGACCGATATACGACATGTATTTAATTATTCCGCGTAAATCATATTTAAAACGTTTTTCATAAACTATAATATGTAAATTAAATACCAACTAAATCTAAACTTCGTTAAAGTTAAACGTAAAATTAAAAAAATAATAATCTTATTCTGTGAAGCTGTAAATAAAGCATAATAAAACATCGATAAGCAAATGCGTGTATCGCGTCATTCGCGTCACTAATGCGTGGCGCTGCCACGCTCGCCTCCACGCTCGCCTACACGTCACGCGGGGTTGCTTGCTCGGGTTGCTCCCGAGTCCTGTCACGGTGTCACGCCGCCGGCCGAACCGCCGGCCTGCGGTACCCTCCCCCCGACCCCCGCCCGCCTGCCGCGTGCCTGCACATATTAATAAAGTATTTCGCAATGTCAGAAGTAAACTTAGAGAGTGAGCGCACGGGGGATTTGTGTCTGCGTGACATAAAAGTTTTTGTCTTCGTCGCGTAGCGTTTCTAAAGTGGGGTGCGCTCACGAGGGCGACAGTGACAAAACTTTTTTGATAAGGAAGCGTCAATGGGACGACGATCTGGCATGTTAACCATTGCGCCATCCGGCTCGTCAATGTGAACGGAGAGTGACAATTTTGTCACCGACGCCGGTAGGCGGACATAAAAGTCACCCAGTTGTTGCGTCGTAACGTGCGCGCACCTCCATACATATCCAAGGACTTGATAAGAGCGACGAAACAGTCACGGCAACAAAAGTCCCCCGTGCGTGCTCTCTCTAACACTTACAAACAAGTAGATTTATTCAGAATCATTTTTTATGTAACGTGCGACGTGGTGCGCTTATGTAAAGTAAACAAATAATAGAAAGTACCGTACATTCCAAAACTGTTGGTCCCGCCCTACCTATCTGGAAGGTACAGACGCGTAGACGGTACCACGAAGCAAATACAAAGTATTTTGTACGCGAAGCAAATACAAAGTATTTGTATTTGGAATGGAAGCAAATACAAAGTATTTGTATTTGCTCCGTGGATGGTACAGTAGGGCTGAATGGAAGGGCTGGGCTAGGCCCTACGAGGGTGAATCGGGTGATTATGAGTCACCTCATATTTCGGGGGGATAACAAGACATAGCTCTTTGATTATCACCAAGGAACCATCCCATCCGTCTCATCATATATCATCATCATCATAAACCCATCCCTATAATTGTTAATGTATAACACGAATAATTTTATTATCTATATTTTCTTAGAATTATTACCAGCAAGCTGATAGTAATTCATTTAAGTACTTACAGATATTTAAATAAGTATTGTTTTATTATTATGTATAGACTATGCATAGATTAACTTTCTTTGTTAACCTGTGAGACTAGGTATAAATAAATAACGCTACACACTTAGGGTTGCCAGGTCGCCAAACCTAAAAGCCGGACAGACCCGCCAGTTTGGCCGGACATTTGGGTAAAAAAGCCGGACACCCTATATTATTGAGGATTTTGTCTCAGTATTAATAGGTACGACAAATTTTTTTTATGTAAAATCAAGTTTTTTTGATTATTATCATAAATACTTTATTATTAATCAGTCAAATAGTCATCAGTCAAAATTAAATTCTAGATACTTAAACATTTATCAACATATTTGAATTTTTCTAAAATACTAATGAAGGGCACAAATAAGACTTTTTTAACAATTTTTTTTTTTATTTATTTAGATTTTTTTTTATTTATTAAGAATTTTTATTTTGTTTCATTGTTTAAACAATTAAACAAAATAAAAATTCTTCTCTTAAAGTTAAACAATAAAACAAATCTTCTTCTCTTTAAGTTAAACAATAAAACAAAAAAATCTTTTTCTCTTTGAGTTACACAATAAAAATAATTATTCATATTTTTGGTTTGCCGAAACCTGCTTTAAGAGCTCAATTTCTTTCAAAATGTAGTTGTAAAAATCCTTACATGTCAAATGTTTTAAATTAAATTCTACAACCAACATTTTGGCAACAGTATCAACATGTAATCTGTTGCGTTCTTTCGTCCATTGCTGACCTATCAAGGAAAAAGCTCTTTCAACGTTTGCGCAGGCTGCGCTCGGCCACGCTCGGCGCTCGCTTGTTTGCGAAATGTGAAAAGCCTAACAAAAGCCGGACAAGACGGACACCGTTTATTTTGGCCGGACACGCAATCAAAAAGCCTACCTACGTCCGGCTTTATCCGGACGCCTGGCAACGCTATACACACTCATAGCCCGATTAGAACTCCCTGTGAACCTGGAATCGAACCCAGGACCATAGGAACTGCGGTCCGGCATGTTAACCATTGCGCCATACGGGTCGAATACCTACCTCTTGCCCCTTATTGGTGAAAAGCGAATTATATTCATAATGTTTTATATAGGTATGATTTTATTTGTAATAGCCAATAGCATTATTAACGACGGATGGAATTTAAAGATTTTTTGTTGCTTAGGTATTTATTTTTAAATAATAACATCTTTTATATCGATATCTAAGTGTATTACATAGGTACAAAGGTATTCATAATTTGTATCTTGTAAATTAAACTGCTTTCCAAAATTATCTATCCCAGAGAAGGCGGTTTTATCAAATAAGTAAGTACCTGCTTACCTACACGGTGGCGGCCTTGGTGGCCTTGGTGCTGGTTAGGTGGCATTTGATTTATTTGATTTGATCATTTCAAACACTCTTTATACAAGCCGCTTCAACACGTGTAACAAAAATTACAAGTCACTTTTTTTACTTTGTATTAGTTACCTCTTTATTACCTACCATTTTTTTACATAATATAAGTTCATGCTTGACTACAATCCCACCTGATGGTCAGCAGCGATGGTAACCATCCCACCTGATACCCAGATATAGGCTGTACTGACAGACATCGTTAAATTACATCTCTCTTTTTACATCAGACAGAGACAACTGGTTACAGTGTGGCGACAACTAGGTTTAAAACCTGAGTAATTAATTAATAAATAACGCTTCACACTCATAGCACCACACTAGGATTCCCTGTGTCGTGGGTGCCATGAACAACACACACAACAAGAACACACACACCCAGACCAAGAACGGAAATTTAAATTCATCATTCAAATTTCCGCCTCGCTGGGAATCGAACCCCGGACCCTTGGAACGGCGATCCGGGTCATCAACATTAAATTATTGGTGAAATGGTCTTTTATTGTGGTTTAATAACACAACAGGTTTGATTAAGTTAAGTACTAAATTGCAATGATAATGAATTATCAGTTTCTGAAGACGTTATCCTGATTTAACTTGGAACATTTCTGCAACGCCAGCGTTGCACTTAGGTACAACTTACAACCAACGAAACAAACATCGCTAGCACCAGATTTCAACGACAATTTGTAGCGTTCGATTTCTAATAATTTACTACCTACAATGATCTTCCTGAAATCAACCGTGAAGTGAAGGCTGAAGACTTGAAGAGTCAGCTAACAAGTGTAGCGTAGTCATATAACATTACGTCCGATTCGTCGGTTCGAAGTACCGTTAAGCTCGTGGTGAGTGGAGCTATAAAGCGTCTGACAAAAGTTTTGGCCCATGGAAAGTGTCTGACACTTATGGATACTATTTAAGAACAATATTCTACAAAACATATATAAAAATTAGCCATGTGAAAATAACTTAAGTAGCTCTTATTTTTACCTGCCTTTCTTACCTGGTACCTGCCCAGATGTCACGAGGTGAGTTTCTACAAGCACGCAGGGTATTCAAAGAACATGGACGCTACTGAGAAATTAAGGTTCCATCCATGTGAAAATAAGTTATGTCAGATCGCTCTGGGCTCTTACTCTGATAAATAATTCGTAAATAAATAATCAAAGACAGGAACATTCGCCTGTGCTGTGGGCTGTGTCGGTGTCGGTGGCGCGACTTCTCAGTGCGCCATCTAGTGGGAGAAGCGAAAAGAGTAATTACTAAGTTTTAAAGAATAATTGTTATTATCATAATTAGGTATTGTAATAATATTTTATATTTTATTATAATATAATATTGATTGCAGCGATAACGGCGAGATAACATGCTTCTCATTATAATTATTAATATGCTGTATAATCTGTAGTGGATGGAAGACCATAAATAAAATACTTTATAATCTTTGCAACCGTACGTCAAGCAATTTTCGGTCGACGAATGAGTCAAGTTTGTTTATGGCTGTGGTGACTGTCAAATGACAAATCGTACCAGCAGATTTTCTCAAAAGGCGTTTTAGGATTACTGACTTTTTTAGAAATAATACCGAGGTCCGTTTAAAATGTTGGCTTTAATCAATCGTATCCTTGATTGGATTAAAAGCCTTTTCTGGAAAGAGGAGATGGAGCTGACCCTGGTGGGGCTGCAATACTCGGGCAAAACAACTTTTGTGAACGTCATTGCTGTACGTATTACCACTAAACAACCATTAAATGCTACTGAAACTCTTTCTTTTCATTTAATAGACATTATTTTTACCGTCCATTCCCTACATATTTAATAGCCCCATGCCGCTTACACCTTACAATTTATATCTTTATTAATTTCAATGATTTGTGAATTTAAAAAAATGTTCACAAACCTTTGTTTTGTTTTAGTCAATTTTATAACTTCAATCGTAATAATATATATCTTATCTCACTGGCATTTATGTATAAAGTATTATTGAATTTAGTGATTCAGTGAAATGTGTAGCAAAGTGCATACTTAGGTAAATACCTAATAATAATTACTGTAGTCTAGTTTTTTCCATGCAAATAAATTTATTCACCATATGCATCTATAATATTTACGTCTGTCCCACAACAATGACAGATATGCACTAACTGCAGCTAAGGGCTTTTTGAAATTTTTTTTTAAATTTCTCAATTATTTCATAATTATCCAGAACAACTAACAACGACAATGGACGGAGTAAAATCATTATTAGGGGAATGTTATGAATGCAAAAGAATCCCCAACAATGATTGTTAGAATTTTTAATAATCAATAATCTCAGAAATGCCTTAACAGATTTGGGGGCGGTATTTGCTGATATACTGTGGTAGATAAGCTTCATCTACAGTGTAGTGTTTGTCTTATTGCAATTAGTTCAATAATAAAAAACTTATGTCAGTTTAAAGAATCATATGTAAAAAAATTTGAGTGTGGGTACTAAGGGATTGGTTTTCTGAAGTGAAGCCAGGCCAGGTATACTAGTATCTGATAAAGATGTGGATGTGTGGGTAGTGTGTGGGTATCATGACTATATGTTTAATAACTAGTCACTTGTATTCTCTATTTGCTTGCCGCTTCGCCCACTTGGAACTTTGAAATTTATAAAGTGTTGTTAATATCATTGTAAGGAAAATATTTTTTCACGATAAAAATATTCTTTGTTTTTTCCAATCTCTCAAACTACCTGTTTTTTTTTTAATTTACTTCTAAAATGCATAAAAACGTGTATAGCAGTGAAAAATTAATTGATGATTCATTTGTATTAAAATAGTTATTGTTTACATTAACTTTTTGTAGATAAACTGGATCAGGGGACCAGCATTGAACTAAAACCTTTTGATAAACATCAATGACATGTTATCTAGTTGAGTATGCCATATCCCATGGTACTTGTGTGTATGTAGAATAAAGTATACATTTAGCATTGATTGATGATGATAGATTTGTTGAATTGATGGTGTAGTTTGACTTTCAAAAAGGGTTTGTTAAAATCAAGTTTTAATAAACCTCATTTCATTCCATGAGTTATTTTGATAATGCACTGATTTGGGAACTTGAAAGAAAAAATTACAAATGAAAACTGGCCCAAGGTTTATGGTAACAAAGTCACATGTATTGCCTGTGGTGGATTAATTGATTACTACAATATCATTAACTCAGTGTTTTGTCTGTTTAGTTGGAGTTTGGTAATCAATTTTACACTACCTTCCCGATGAAATAGAGACTTGAAATTTCAAACATATATCAGACTTTGATAGAAATACCTAAAAATATGTGATAATTAATTTTTTTGAGTTCAATCTTGTTTATAATTATATATCGCACTGATTTTGTTTGTCTGCGTATTGCACTGAATGAGCGAAAATTTATCTCTCCTCATATCCGAAACATCAGGGCATAATACTTTTTGAATACAAAAAACAATATTATACTAATCTTTTAAATAAATAAGATATTTTTGTGTTTGTAATTCTACCAGAAATAATTAATCTATAGTAACTTATATCAATGAATTTTGTTATTCTGACAGTTCAAAATGTTATATTTGTACTTATTATTTGGAAAAACGTACATGCGAGGTTGTTTTGTGACTGAAATGGTATTAATCAAAACAATTTATTAATTGTTAGTACCAATATCAGGTTATCGGGGATATCAAATGTTGCATTATTGAAAACATCAAGGACATTGTAACATATTGTATTATGGAAACAACAAGTTAGTAAAAGCAACATTTTTTTAATCACTTATTTTGTAGTTATTGTGCTCGTGTGTGATAAATTTTTATTGTTTACTAGCGACCCGCCCTCGCTTCGCTTCGGGAAAAGATTTAGTTATATATTTTGGATAATTCACACTATATCTTTTTAAATTATAGCCTATGTGTTATTCTGATGTGTAAGCTATATTATTGTAAAGTTTCATCAAAATCCATTCGGTAGTTTTTGCGTGAAAAGGTAACAGACAGACAGAGTTACTTTCGCATTTATAATATTAGTAAGGATTAGTTGTGGTCTCCATATTTTTTTTAAGTAAATAGACAAATACAAAATGATTTGTTATTAATTATGTGTTTGTGGTTAAAACACCTCTAAATATTTCAATTATCTTGTAGTTCATTAGGTTGTCATTTACCATATTAGTACTGCTAATGATAAAATTTACCAATTAATGTAATAATGGTCTCAGGTTCAATGCTTGGTCTGTGCAAACATTTACGTAACAGTAAATAGGTTGCAGTAGTACTTGTATCTTAATTTGCTGTGATTCTATAATTTAATTCATTGTTTTTTGTATAGGGTAGAGCAGACAAAGTGGATTTGAAGTGCCTAATTTATCGACAGTTGAAATGCAACTTAATATGCTTCTCTGTAAGACTTAAATTGGCATAGCAGAATAAAATCGCTTTGGCGAGATGTTCCAGCTTCTGCATTCATAGTTAATGTTTGGGCCGTTGGCTGTCGTAATTCCTGCCTTTAGATGTCACCTCAATCACAAATGCAATCGCCAATGCTACGGGCAGGCGACAAAATAAATAACTTATCGTATTTTAAATAAGTAACTGCTCTCGCTTCGATACAGTAAACCTGTGCCATAATACACCCACTCGAATGAGTTTAGACAAGATCTTTAAATTCATATTTTTCTGTTTTGTTACCCCAAGTTTACTACAGTGTATATATGGCGCCTAAATATAGGTTAAGTCATTTCTGAGATTAGCGCGAACGAAAGCACAGGCGTACTGATGAAATTTCTAAAAAGTATTGTATGGGATCTATTGCGTTGACGATGACGGGGGTAGGTATTTCCATTAATGACTTTCTAAAATATGTATCTTACATGTAAAAAAATGGTAGTAGGTAAATATGTTTTAATGTACATATTTGTATTTGAGACAAACCCAAGGCGAAGAATCCGCTTATAAGATTTTTCTGTGTTGATTTTAGTAGTAAACCAGGCAAGTAGAGATTATCCTATTTTCGTACACGAGTGTTGTCGATATTAACTCGTTGGTAAATAACGTATCAACGTATACCATTTAATATTAGCAATATGTAAGCAAGAAAGCTAAACTTAACTCAAAACTTATGATAGATGGAGCCGCTTGCACACAAAAAATTTACATTTATTTATTTTATATGCTTTGTTATTCTTACAGTCTGGCCAGTTCAGTGAGGATATGATCCCCACAGTCGGGTTCAACATGCGCAAGATCACCAAGGGAAATGTAACTATCAAGGTGAGTGCTATCTAGAATGATTTGAGGGTAGTACAAATTATGGCGGACTTATTTGTCCTGTTTTTGAAGTGTAACTTCTTAAGCTGCGCTGAGAATAAAATTCAGGGCGTTAATCGCTTGCCACTGTAGCTATGGAATAGCGCTATACTTATTTTTATATTTACACAGTATTGTCCTATGTTATTCGTTATACACTTAGTCACTTAAGCGGCAGCGGAAGGGTGGTGCTGCATGCTTGTTTGCTACCTTAATTCCATAAAAAAGAACTTAATTTTAATTCTTATCAAAATAGTTGAACAGAATATGAATTTAACTTCATCATCATCATCATCATCATCACAACCCATAACTGTCCCACTGCTGGGCACGGGTCTCCTCTCACAGCGTGAGGGGTATAGGCCATAGTCCACCACGCTGGCCAAGTGCGGATTGGTGCGAATTTAACTTAATCCAAACATTTAGCAGTTTCACCTCAAATCCTGCACGTTTAATTTAAGTAGCCGACGAACAAGCATACGACCCATCTAAGTGATCACTGATGCGTTGCAAATGGCATTGGAAATATAGCTACGGGAGATCTTGCGCCCGGCGAGGTGTCATGCCTAGGGAGTTGCCGGGCTCCTACTGTTTGTGTTCGGAGTTTGTAGTGTAGAAAACTTCAATAGCGTGATTCAGTATTGGAGTGGATTGGAGTGTGGACTGTGGAGTTTTTATATATATTATGTACCTATGTGAACTCAGCCCTGTCCTCACAGGTGTGGGACATTGGTGGCCAGCCTCGCTTCCGCTCCATGTGGGAGCGGTATTGCAGAGGTGTTAACGCTATTGTGTGAGTAGTACTATAGTTCTTCATTGTTAATTAATAATAGTCAACGGACATAAAGTTCACACTTTCTACGGCACGTACGTACGGTGCAACGCATACAGACGGGCGGATCTCTGAATCTGAAAAAGTTGAAGGGTGAGAGTTTGGAGTAGCGATGAAGTTATGAGAGTAAGCTACAGTCATACATATTTTACAACAATATAACTTATCAATTTACTTATAAGTCTATTTTGTATGTAGTAGTTATAGCATATTGTATTGTAGTGTGTAGCTAAGTCACCTTAATATATAAGTTAGGTTAAGCAAACATTCAAAGAGTACTAATAAAGACTTCATACGAACAAGACGTATTTCACTCAAACCGAACCTGCACACGTCATCACATGGCGACCCTGCCTGGCCGGTGCGCTTGTGGCGAACCGCGTCACATGCGTACCGGAGGGCATAATTATGCAGATAATTAAAACAAGAAGACGAAAGATGAATAACAAAAAAAAAATAAAGTTAATTAGATAATAGAAAAATGGGACTGACAAATAAATATATACCGGCTGAAGAAATATTCATTATAATATGGCAACAACAGAAGACAGTGACTTTCAAGGGAAAAAAATGGAAAGAAAGAAGAAAAACGTAACACAATGGTAGGAGATTATCTTCTCCATTTATATTTTGAGGCAGACCAACGCCAAGCAGCAGCATCGTCGTTTTGATCCAGTTGCAGTTCAGGTGTTCCCGTTATTCCAATCGGAGTTGGAAGGCAATTTGGTGATGGTGTGTGATTCAAAGTGTGTCAGTGCAGTGAAAAACGGAAAATGTGGCGAAGTTACGGTATAACACTTATCAGCGGTCAGTTCGTAAACTATTTCAGTATAAGTACTTATTTTTTGTGTGTTTAAAAAGTTTTTTTATTAATTTTGGTAACATGTAAAAGGTTTACAAACGTTAAGTTTTAAAAATGATTAATATAAAGCAATTTAGTAACAATTAAGTATCTACTAATGTATTAAAAAAAAAATGTTGAGTTTTTCACAGTAATTGCATATAAGTGTATATTATATCCAGTAAACAGTAAGTCATATACGATAATATTTGAAACAATCCTTTTGATATAAAAGTAATAAGTTATTCCATTTTAGAAATCAGTTTCATAACACAAGTAAACTCTAATTTCGCTGACATATCGATCGCATCCGTATGGGAATGGAATGTTTGTCACCGAGGACTCGGATTGCGATGATGCAAATGCGGTGTCTTATTGCAATAAACTTTTGTAACTATGTTATTTTAAGACTTCTAAAGTGTATTGAATGATATTTAAATAAGTTTATGACAAGTTTTTTTGAAATTACGTGTAAGACATCCCCATTGTACTTTGTTACATAGATGTTGAGTTCTCAAAGAATAGGAAAAATGGGTTTTGAATTTGTCATATGACCCATTTAAACTATAATAATGTATTATGAACGGAAGAATTTCGAAAGGAATGAAAGTATTGATCTTTGGTTGAATTTCTTCGTAAGTTAGTATTTTTGCTAATGAACGGGATTGATCACCCGAGAGTTAAGAAAATATCTAACGTATGGATGAAAAACTTTGACTGTTAGTAAAGATTTTAATTTGGGTGTTTACCTGTTAATAAATATTTTAGAATGTGGAGATATTATGTGGAAATATGTGACACCATTTTCTTGATCATGCTGTACGCGAGACGTCTGTGTGAAAGAGTGGTTCAATATTTTATAAAATGAAGAAATATTTTATGAAGAGGAGGAAAGAAAGAAACAAATATAAATGTTATTGTATTATGTAACCATTGTCTTGATCGTGTTGTACGCGAGTCGTCTACGCGAAAGAAATGTGTGAAAAAGAATTAAGTGATGTACTGCAAAAAAGATGAAAGTAAAATAAATTTTAATGAAGATAATGAATAATTGCAAAGAGATAATTGATCATGTGAAATAATATGAATGTAAGGACTAAAGGGAATGAAATTAACGGATATTGACAAATGGCCACACAAGGACAAGACTTTAAAATAAATTGGACTAAGACATAATTACCCGGATTTGAATATGTTTTATTTTATACTAACTATAACCTTATGACATTTAATTTTTACTTTTATTGATACTTAATTAGAAGTCTTAGCACACATTATACCTACTTACTGAATTTAATATTGTAAAAAAAAAATTAAAACTGCATGTTTAATTTTTCTTTAAATAGCCCCCGGAGGTGTAGTGTGTAGCTAAGTCACCTTAATATATAAGTTAGGTTAAGCAAACATTCAAAGAGTACTAATAAAGACTTCATACGAACAAGACGTATTTCACTCAAACCGAACCTGCACACGTCATCACAGTATTGATAGCTTTTTCCTAACTTATGTTGTAATTATAAAACAAATTGTAATATCATACATAGCTTAGGTTAGTGGTCGGTGACGTCACTCGGTCCCATTTGTAACCCTGCACGCACAAGTTTTCAAGGTTATGATCGTAATACTAATTATTTAATTAACGTCGAAGTAGGATAACGTGGCGTTGGTAGCAATAGCAACCTAGCACAGTAACTAAATATAACATTATTAAGAACTTTTCTTTGTTAATGTTTTCAAAGTTGTGTGAAATGCGTTGTCTGTTACGGCCTTAACATTTTTCAATATGATAGGATAGGAGGGAGGTATGTGTTGTGATCATTGTTATGTATCGCATCATAAAGGAGTGCGCACATTACATCAACTCTACTTTACCTCGGTTTCAATTTAACTCATCAGGAAAGGATTGAAATATGAGCTTTATTTTTTGTTTTTAATCGACTTCAAAAAAGGTGGAGGTTCTCAATTCGACTGTATTTGTGTGGTACCTCATTACTTTTCTGGGTGTACTGATCTTGATGATTCTTTTTATATTCGAAAGCTGGTGCTTGTCATGTGGTCCCATTTAAATTTGAGCGAGAACCGACGAGTAGTTCCCTAATAATGCGTATGACTTGGACTACGCTGATGATGTTCTCGTTTTAGTACTTGGCGATTGAACAATTTTTGAAGGAGGTTTCCGTATGAATTATTAACGGTTGAACGGTCTGTTTTGTTCAGTTCGGGACAAGTGGAGAGCTGTAGTGCTGCGCGCCTCCCCCTTACAGCATGTATGACCACGACTGCTCTGCCAAGAGTATACGAATAAGAGGAAGGTCTGTTGTGTTTACGTTGTGCATTGTGCAGGTACATGGTGGACGCGGCGGACCCGGACAAGATCGAGGCGTCGCGCAACGAGCTGCACAGCCTGCTCGAGAAGCAGCAGCTCACCGGCATCCCGGTGCTGGTGCTCGGCAACAAGCGCGACCTGCCGCACGCGCTCGACGAGCACGGTCTCATCGAGCGGATGTCAGTAGCTCGCCATTTCGCTCTCTCTCATGCATTCGCCATCCTCGCCATCTCCCTCTGTATCATGCACTCGCCATCCTCGCCATGGCCCTCTCTCTCATGCACTCGCCATCTCCCTCTCTCTCTCATGCACTCGCCATCTCCCTCTCTCGCTCTTGCTCTTGTCATCCTCGCCATCTCCCACTCTTGTTCTACTATGTATTGACTTGGCTACGATCCCACCTACTGGCTGTTTGCCGATACTATCGATTGCAAATATTTAGATTTTATTCTTAACAAGTGCGACCTGCCGCACGCAGTCATCGAGCGGATGTCAGTCTCTCTCTCTCTTACTCGCCATCTCTGTCTGTTTTCTTACTAAGTATAATGGTGCGTTTAGATCGCGCGAGCATAGCCGCCCGGCGCGCGTCGCGGATGTTCGCGACTTTGATACATGCCAAAAAACCACAAACGTCTAGCGCACGCCGTCTAAACGCCCCATAAGGTAGCGCTTAACTACAATCACCAGATGCTGGCGGTGTGCCAATACTATCTTACTAATTGCAAGACTGTCTGTCTCTACCTTCGGCTCCTTAGAATGAGTGGGAGAGTTCATTAATCATTTATGGAACATCGTAATATCATTAATGGTATTACGGTAAAACTATCAGCCATCAATTCAGCCACCCACCTTGGTCGTTCAAAGTGTGATTGACCTGAAACTGACTGACGCGATAAAATAATTACGCCTTGCAGGAACCTGTCGGCGATTCAGGACCGCGAGATATGTTGCTACTCCATCTCGTGCAAGGAAAAGGATAACATCGACATCACGTTGCAATGGCTCATCTCGCACAGTAAGTCGGGCGCCGCGCGCTAGGCCTAGGCCTGCCCTCCCGACGCTCTCACCTGGGCCTAACTCGTCCCGCGGTCAATCAATTAATTATTTTTCGAGGATATGTAAGTATCTCGGCCGTAGGGGAAGGGTACGAGGATTTCGGTTGCTTTATATTTTTATCGAGCAATATTATCCTCGACTCAATGTTTTTTAAACTCACAACTTAAATTTGCATGCAATAGAGTCCATAATTAAATATATCGACCTCGTTAATGCGAAATGTCAGAACTCGGCGAGCTCTAAATTGTAACTTTCAACAGAAGATGGCGTTACCTTGCATAATGAAGTACACGTGAACTATTGTTAAGTATGCTTACGTTAAAGTTATTTTCAGACCAATTACTGTAATGTGATTTTAGCTTGTGTGTTTAAGCTTAGTTTTTTGAGTGGGTAGTGAGTTTGAATTGAGTACCTAATTTTGTTGGATGGCGCCTAAACTCGTATCCTCGCTCTACGGTTTGAACATGTTACTAGAGTTATTGATTAATCACTGTTTGTTTGTGTGACTTTAGCGGGATCACCCCGCAAGTTTCAATTAATAAGCCGTGAAAACATTGATAACTTGAAAAAGTGTCGTTGGACAAAACTCGCCTTTTTCAACGTATCTTCTAGTTATATTATTTTCATGATGCAATGTCAGTTGTCGGTCCGTCACGCCTTTTAGTGACTGTGACCTCTGTAACATTTCCTTCGAATCCAAATTTGTTATTTATAGTCTAGATATAGATTGATTTGTAAATCTCAACTGTCGTCCTGAATCTAGTGAAAACGTTGCTTAAAATAATATATAACATTTCTAGCACATTTTACTAATAAATCGCACGTTGTATTTTAAAAATTACAATAAAAATATGAACGCTCATATTATCATAATATAACACCCATAAACGCCCAGTCAATTATTATCATTCAACAATATGTACGTCCAAACAGATTACAGAATATAAGTTGTAGCCATACGAATAGAATTGTTCCTTATGCATTCCCGTGCACAATATTTAGTTTAGTTGTTACCACAACCCAGTGTTTTAGTCAACTTTAACTAAATTGTAAGTTCAAGTTCACAATATTCATACAAGTTTAGATATTAGCACCATATTTCAGCCACAGCGTGGATTTCGTTATTATTCGTGTTTTTCTAATCTGTATTCACTGCTAAGAAAGTCTTAATTTCGGGTGAAGATTTTTTACGTTTTAATTACACCAATCGTTTACTTTTGTTGAATCAATCAAATTTATGTACTTTAGTTTTTGAAGTGAAAACTTCTATAGTATGACGCGCAAATGAAATGAAACGGAAACGAAAAAGAGACAGACACATTTTTACGTGGTAGAAAATGAGATAGGAAGCATCGGCAAAATGGCGGCTTACGTAAGCAAAGCAAAACATCAATATTTGGACTGACGGTATTTGGTTTTTTAAGTTTCACTTCTAGCACGTGTGAATTGCACACATTTTTTTATAATGCTCTGTAAATTAATCGACACCTACTAAACCTACTTTACTATTTTATATTCCTCTCACGCCATGTCCTCTTCTATTCTTGCTCTGTGGTATGTAAGCAGTACTGTAGTGAAGTCGCGAATACAACATTTTTGTGCAACGTTTTTATTAGAAGCGGGCCTCTTTTCACGCGAAGTTTTTCACTATTTTCACTCGTAGCTAGTTCGATATGATATGAAGTATAGGATGTTAAAGTTTGATACAGATAGCTCAGTAGCTATGTTATGTACCTTACGCTAGAGGAATTTAGGTTCCGTATGTCGGCACTGACGTCACTGTCGAAAGGTTGCAAGTGTACCTACGCTGATGTACGAGACGGCTGAAGTTATTATGTATTTATATATAAAGCTGTTTGGCAACAGCGAGCTAAAAGGTTAACTTTTTAATGGAGCTTACACGTTACGAAGTTGGGTTTTTGTAAAGCTTGTTGAATAAAGGTAGGTACGATAATTATACGACCAAATTTAATCAGCTCTTGCTCGTAGAATCATATGAAGTACTATTGGTTAGTTGTACACTTTTGGTGTGTTTTGTCCAATTACCAGGGTTTTACGTAGCTCTTTTACATTTGCCCTAAATTATCGTGTCATTTATTTTGCGTTCTCTATTAGGTATGCAGCGCGTGCCGTTTATAAAATGTGTCAAAATTAAGAACTGTTTATTTCTTTAGCTTGCGATCGTATTAAGTGATTATTTCTTTAACTCACGACCATAATACATAATTTTTATTGGGTGGAAATTTAATTAGAGCATTAAATATGGAAAGTGAAAACACGGAAGGTACATCAGATAGGTTAAATTGATGTTTCGATTTTATAACAAGCATGTAAGTGTAAGTTTACATTAAAAGCGCAACCTTGGCTCCGGGGCCCAAGACTGCCAATTAAAAAATGCTGCAATTGCATCGCATTTGAATATTTTTACGCATTTTGTATAAGAAATGTGTCAAACTATTCTAACACGACGCAATAAGCAATTATAAATGTGCAGATTGAAGCCCTTGTTGTGGTGGGCTGTTTCACAGCTACAGTCGATGGACTAAAGTCATGCAGTTCTTAATAGTTTAAAGTGTTGCATGCTTCATACGACTATAGTCCGCATTATTTAATGGACAAGTCTAGTCTAACAATTACGCTGTCTAATTGTAAACTGATTTAGTATTTGTCTTTGAAAAGTAACATGCATGTAGATAGTATACATAAAATGCATATTTCAAAATATTGTATATTGTTATATCAATGCTGCCAACATTGCTTAGTTGTAAAAACTAATGTAATATAATATAAAAATGCATATCTACAGCACAATTAGATTCAACATCTGTATTAAATGTTAACAACATAATTAAAGTTATTTTTTATAGATAAATAATAAATCGTTAGACATTTGTTGGAAACGGGGGCATTACTTGGTTTTCGACAAAATATTAAAATTGATTACGAAAATTATGACAGGAATCTGTTTCTGTCTCAGTCGTTTAGCTGGTTAAGGAGTGTGAGAGAGAATTCGGAACAAATGTTATTTGAACTGTTTATAGTTTTGTTCGAAAACTAAACAGTGCCAGTTTGGGAGTATACAAAATCTGTAATGCGGCGGCGGGGGGGTGAAAGTAGACTTCTGTCGATGTTACCGACAAACATTTGTTTAGGGATGACGTCACGCACATCCTTGTCATACTCATACTGTATATTATATGTACTACACTAGTCTTATCCACAGCCTAGAATAGCACACACTGCACAGGCGTTCTCATGAATATTTTTAATTTTTTGTCAGACTTGCTAAAATTTTATAATAGTCATCAAATATCATATAAAAGGTATAAAATGTGACAGTTGCTCTCAATAAATAATGTTAGCTCTCAACAAACAATTACAGCCTTCGACAAATAGATGTGCTGGGGCCCTATTTAGTATATAAAATGTGTCAAAACTATTTAGACACGACGCAATCGAAGCATTTATACATAGCAGACATGGGCCCCTGAAAGGTTGTATGTTTTTAACTTCTGCATATCAATATTTATCTCGCGTCTTACATAAGATTGTAATACGGCTGAAGCACTGTTTGCCAGTAACATAGACAAATGTAATACTTTCAGTTATCAGAACACTACCCTCGGGTTGCGCCGTAAAGAATTGTATATACGTATTATAGTCTAGTTTCTCTAATTGTATTAGCATTATATAATATATAAATATTTCTCATGTATTGTTAGCTAAAATTAAGTTTTAAGTATGTATGTTATAGACTAATTCCACTCGATCTATCGCTGTATATAAATGAATGGAACAATTATTTTGTGTTAGTCGTATATTTATAATTTTTGTTTGTATAGCATCGTTGGCGACGCTGGACAGAGGTCATGAATGTGATGATCATATTTAATGAAAAATAACCATAACCAATGTTCTGTAGGGAGTAATGATTGATTATGGTTAAGACACTCGCAAGTTAGATTTTCCGAGGTCTGCTTGACCTCTGTTCCGAGATTTGGTCGACGGAAAAATATCTCGCTCGCTAATCGCAAGGAATATTGTTTTATTGAACTGATTGATTTAGCCCGCTCGTTCAAATAGTAATGTTACACGCGAACGACATTGACAACCTTCAATGAAAATATCCAATTCAAAATCATTTAGTCATAGGTTTTGGTTGGTACATTTGTAATTTTTTGCGTCTACCGTCGTTTCGCAAAGATGCTGTATAATAGAGAACAAACGACAAAATTAACTCCTCAGCACATTTTATTGAATAGTTACACGACAAAATTTAAACCTGGTTGAGACATTATTTCCAGGCGTCCTTGTCTTTAATAAACTAGCCTGTAATGTAAAAACCTATACCTGGAAGCTGTGCTTTTACTGATATTTTCCAGGTCATCTATTTTCTTGGAATCGTTTTGACAATATTTCAGCGAACGGGCTATCTCGGTTCAGTGACTTCTATTCGCTTAGGGAAATTTATGTAGCTTATATATTATGTTCACTAGCTAAGGTTTTAGTGTGTCTCTAATTTAGCAGTTATGTTTTGTTCCACTAGTTTTAATACGGATGTAACGTTAGGCGAGCGTGGATAGATATCTCAAATGTTTTGGATAGATAGCGCGGCGGTCGAATGTATGTGCAAGTTTTATTTTACAATTGCACAGAACGCCAAAAATATTGCCTGAAATAATTTACTATTTATTACTATGGACATCGAGTCTCATACTAAAATCGCGAAAAAAACGTCCCAGTCACAGCCATCGCGAGAATAGAAATGTGAACAAGGTAATTTAAACATTGAAATCATTACGTCACGGTTTAATTTCGATTGCAGTCGATTGTAGCTCTTTTTGAGTTTTGTAGCTCATTAGGCTCGGACATTTTTTAGCGCGGACCTGTAGTCCATGTCCATAGTAATAATAAGTCAACGCCTGAAAAGTTAACTTTTTAAATTTTTACTGCGATTTATTTGTGTTATTTAATTCAAATTAACTAAAAGTTATACACTGGCTCTCTCTCGGCGGTAATTTCCTGTTTAGGTGTAGATCATGTTGATTTATTTATAAAAATACTTTGTAGGAAATTTTAACAGAGATAAAAAAAATATTTTATTAGCTGGTTGCTACTTTTGTGTTCTGATTCCATGGATTGTAAGATTGCTATATATATCTGTATAATATTTTTTTCTTATCTGTTGTTAGATTAGCTTTGGGAGCAGAATGTGTATGAAAATATTTGAGATATCTGCGTATCTGTTATATTGTCAAGGTGCGTTATTGTCACGGCTGTAACATATTCTCTTTTCTATGACGATGACACAAATCAATATAGTGGTGGAAAAATATTAAATTATGTTAAAGAAGTTGTTGTTTATTTCCTTGTGTACGTAACGATAGGTACTCCCGATTATATTAGGTGATTTGTAAGATTTATAGGGGATACTCAGTACTCGATTCTCGTTACAAATATCTAATTAAAAAGGGTGCTTAAAATTTGACCTAATTATCCATTAAAAACCAACATTATGGACAATCGGAGCGTAACTTTAACTTCACCTGGGATTGAAGATAGATAAAGTATTTTTATAAAGAATTGAGAAAAAATTTATTAAAAACATTTATTATAATTTGTGATGTTGATTACAAAAAATAAACCCCGTAACGGGACTATACGAAATAGACAAGTTAAATATAGTTTCGATGCGTACTTATTAAAATATTTTGAATTGAAGTTGATACATCTGGCTAACTAACCTACTTACATACATTAAGTATCATTAGTAAAAATTATAACTTAATTGTTATAATTTTTACATTCAAATTATATTCCATCCCACCATTTTTCAAAGTTTGTTTTGTGACGAATGCATAATGGCTAAAAGGAATATAATAAATATTTAATCAAAAATTAAGGCACATTGAACATTTTTATTTTCTAACAGTATATTTTTTAAATATTTTACGGTGCGTTTAGACGACTCTCTAAAGGTTTCATAGCTGTTGGTGTCACTGAATAAACGCGCGAAAATTTCTGTTTCTCCACTCTGTCAATCATGACAATATATTTTATTTTTATAGTAGAAATGAAGGCCAAGCCATCATTGTTAATGTTTACCTTATAGCTGCACCTGTATCACAGTCTCGTTTAGTTTATTTTTTATGTTTGGGTCAGTATTAAAAATTCTATAACATCCACCAAGAATTGTTTGGTTTTGATCATTGACTTATTATGGTTTAATGTAGTAAGTCTTAAAACGTAAATTAACAAAATTTAAAAAACTGAAATTTGTCGCCTAACAATAAAGTCACAAATCATCAAATATTATTTTATACTTACGACTAATTGCCACAAATTGCGTCATTGTGATACCTCTTAAAATTGGTTGGTTTGGTGTTAATAGCGAACTAAACAAAATAAAATAATTACTGAATTCAAAAATAGTACAGTAAGTAAATGCTCATTATTTCAATTATAAATGCCAGCTGAATTGGTGTTACCACTATAATCTAAACATATTTTAACTATGAAGTTTTAACGCTAATTGCATATCAATTTTAGCTTACATACATTATAATTTTTTTCATCAGTCTTGACATCACTGCCATTAGGCAGGTAACAATTTAAAACACATAATATAGGAATGTCCTACTGCTGGGCCCCTCTCATGGAGTACAGGACAGTTCAGATAGGCAGACTTCACACGTTTGAAAACATGGAGAACTCTTAGGTTAATTTAGTACAGTGAGGGAATCCATCGTTCACTGAGTCTGCAGTGTCTGCACTCACCTTCATGGCAAAAGCGGGCTTTAACGTAACGTTCGTTAAAGCCCGGTACGTTACATTACTTATTGCCATTAATATGAATGAAATTTTTCCATCAGTCGTCGAGAATAGCCATGTATCAGGGAGCAATACAATTCAATACAATACAATTATAAACAGGAACACTTATAATTCACAGCCACTCCTATTCTCGAAAGCGACATCTAGCGAAAACTAATGAAAAGAGAGCAAATTATCAACCGTAACCTCATTGGGACACTGCAACGGCCCCACAGCGACAGAGTTCACTCCAAACGACAGTCCGTTCAAGTCATCGAACGCCGTGCGGCTCTGCTCAGCCTTCTGCATTTCCAGTTTCGACACTCTATCGTCGAGAAGGGTCATTTTATCAGTTAGCGCGTCCATCTTTTCCGACAGATTCTTCACGAGCTCAATCAAGTTACTCACCCGGTCATCGTTTGCCGCGGCTGCGCTTTGCACTACCAATTCCTGCCGGCTAACTGACGAGCTTGCGCCAGAGTTGGGAGCAAGTTGGTCCTGATAGAACTTCGACTCCTTGAATTCCTTCAGTTCTCCGGGTGTCAGGAGATATGCGACCACTTTGTCGACATCATTCGCTTCGATGCTGTTGAGAACTGCCTTCAGTTTCCCCGCGTACAGCTCCTGTAGGGTCGGCTTGAGGCCCGCTATGAGGTTGTTCCTCTTGTTCCAGTAGTAAGGAATGTTGCACGCGACGATCGCGTCGTGCAACTCCTGCACCATGCACCGAAATGTGATACTCAGCTTCGTCTCCCAGTACTTGCGGTCCGTTTTGTCTATCTTCCACAGAAACAGCGTTTTTATGTAGTAGCTGGCGATGGCTTTCATGCCGAGCGCGTCTCGAAGCTTCTTTATCTGGAAAGAAGTTGTCCTGTTAGCACAAATACACTTTAAAACGAATGAAGGAAGGGGAGAGTTGTCGGTTGGTGATTGCTTATGGATGAATTTCTAGAGTGCTTCCATGCTTTGGAGGATATTTCAAGTCGTAGGCTTGGTTGTTAACGTTTAGGGAGTCTTTGAGCCATGTCAGGCATCTACACTATCAACATCCTCCACTATCCTTACTCATACTAGTATGCTCATACTTGAGAATGCTTGGTGAATTCTCAAGTATGAGTAAACTGGCCAGTGCCTTACAGTGGATGGCTAAAATGAGTTGAAGTAATATTCATTCAGGACAGTTTTTTTACACACAACCCTATATTATCGTATTTGCAGTTAAATAGCGCTCATTTTGATATAAGATCTATGTATTAAGAAGACAGAGAAGCTTTACCAGTCGGATGGTGTTCTTGAGCTGCTGGCAGCCCTTCATCATCTCCTTCTCGAACTCCTGGAAGGAGAGCCTCCAGCAGCGGTTGCGGATCCTCTCGTCCTGAATGCACTTGTTTGGTTTCGGCACCACCAGCCACTCGCGCACCTGACTGCCCTCTATGGTTCTGCAATGATGACCATACTGATAGGAAGGGTTACCGACATTCATCTATCCATAATTCTTGGATAAGTTAATGTATAAAGTAAAAACACCATTTAAACTTCTTAGTAGTTCTTTTTCATTTTTTTCACCCGTTTGTTCTCTCTTAATGCACCATCCCAAAAAGGTGGTAGATTTACAAAGTTAGGTTACACTTTGAACAGAGTTAAGCAAGCTGGCAGTTCCCAAGACGAAATAAACGAATAGAATCCAAACTCACCTGTACCCCTTCGGCCAACGCGGCGTCATGAACCGTATAACCGGCACCAAGTCCACGTCGAGGTGGAAGGCGTCCCCCGCCGCGCCGCGCACGTGCAGCGTGTACGCGGGCCCGCTGGACTTGTACCGCAACTCGTACACCACCCCGTGCACGTCCACGCGCCCGTCCATCTCGTTGATGGCCTTCTGCACGATGCTGTGCATCCACTGCCGGAACTTGTTCTGCAGAAAGTATTTGTCGGCGTCGCGCCAGTCTCGCGTCACCTTAAACAATTTTAATGATATTGGAGTTTTCCTTTTTATCATAATCATAATCAAAATTAGTAATACATGGTCAACGGTGTTGGTTTCATTTCACTATTATTTATTCTGTACTGTAGTTAATATCTTTTATTTAATATATTGTGTTACTGTTTGTTGATTCTTGAAAATAAAACAAAAAATAAATACACAACAATAATATCTGACAACTAAATTTTCGTTTAGCAGACAGGATAATTTAGATCAGAACACTGAGAATACACAAGAAGCGATCGTATGGTTGGAGTAGCGACCTCTTCCAGACAACCTTTCGGGTGGAGGACACGGTATACAGTAGTGACAATAGGTTATCGCTACTTAGACCCAGAGTAGTACCTTGTGGCGTGTCTCCCATTCTTTCTGCTTGTCGAGGTTGTCGAACGGCTTGGTGATCCTCATCCTGACGAAGCCGGGCTCGTCGTTCTCCACTGTGATGCCGTTCTCGCCGTCCTCGTAGCAGATGGGCAGTTTGATCACGATATCCATGTCGAACTCGTCCAACTTGGACACTTTGATCCCGTCGTACACGCTGCCTGCGTACATCACCTGGGAGTCAACGTTCACTTGTCATCACACGTTCCATCACATTTCACACATGTCCACACACGTTTCTATTTCCGTACATACGTAGTTACGCAGTACTTAAGTACTGAAAGATATTAAAACTAAATAGATAGATACGTTACTTTTATACTACGCAAGTTGCACTTTTGGATCCGCTCCGATAACATTATTGTAACTATGGATGCAGAGGCGCATTCATGTTTTTTTTTTTTTTTTTTTTATTGATATAAGGCAGCAAACTAGCATGCAGCACCACCTTCCGCTGCCGCCCATGACAACTGTGACCGACTTAGAACAAGACTCATATATGGGGACTGGGATAGTTAGTCCGGTTAGGTGACGGTGTTAGAACATAAGTTGGTTAGTTTGTAAGTATCAGGACTAGGACAGGGACTGTTAGTGAATGTTAGTCCTGTTAGTGTGGAGGGAATGTGGAGGGAATCATATACTATACTTTATCCTTTACTCTAAAGGAATATTATTTGTTAAGATTTTATTTAGTACACACACACACTCATTTCTATTATTGATAATATATTTCAAATGGTTATTGTGAAATTTCCTGATGATTTTTAAAATTAAATTGACTAGCGGACAAGGCCATTAAACTATAACAAACGAAAATGAAAACTGGCATTTCAAAAATTCAAAAGACTCACTATTTCTCCAAAAGTATGTGTGCATGGAATAAAAAAAAAAATTCATTCTCAAGCTTTAGATTAAATGAATAATACAAACAGTACAAAAGGTTTGTATTTTACAAGGGAGCAACAGAGTTAAGAATCCTGCTTGTGGTATGGAGGATTCTAGGGCATTTTAAAATAAGAATGACTAAGGCTGCCCCATACTACAATTAATACATCCCCCTCAAATTTAACTCTTTAGGAAACATATTTTCAAAAACCTTTTATATGTCATTTATGGATGCATATCAGTTTGCCAACATCAATGTAATTAATTATAGCCCATCTCATCTTATTACTTAATACATACCTGAGTTGCATATTGGTTAAAAAAACTGCACTGTTCTCCCATTTTTTGTTTGACCTGCTCGAACACACTCTTGAACACCTCCTGAGACCGTTTCAAGTCATTGTCCTTCAGTGCCACAAACTGCTTGAACACTTCTGCCAGATACACATCCAGGTTTTTATATTTCCCCGACATTATTCTGAAACAGTGCTGTTTAATTGTTAATAAGTTATAGTATTAGTCATTATGTTTTTACTCATCAGTACAATCTTATATTAGTTAATTAAAGGTAAATAATTATTTATTGAAAAATTGATTTATTTATTTGATTTGTAATAATTTTCCTCTATGATGTTTTTGTTTAGATGCAATTTTTGCAATCCAAATTTTTTATCAAAGATCTATAATTAATTGGCAAGTATGAGTATATGTACCAGATAATAATATTGTATGTGTATAAGTTTTTGTGAAAAAGTTGTGTGAAATCTGTTGGTGAGTCAAATAAATAAATATTTTGTGCTACGTGTTTTTTTTTTTTTTTATTCCTGTTTGTATGTTCTTTGGTGTACAAACAATAAAGAATTTATCCATCTAATAATTCAACATATAAAATGTCACATAATTTCTTTAATAACTGAAGTACTACTGTTTTTAATGCTTTTTTGGTCTCTTCTCTGTACATATTTATAAAGTAATAACATTAAGAATTAAGATACATATTATGTTCCCACTGCTCCAACATTGTATTGGTATTTATTTATTTATTCTTCATTGTAACAGCCTTAAGCTAGGTTTACAAGGAGCGGACTTAATGCATAATGGCATTCTATCTATCACCCTGAGAGTTGATAACACCTCACATTGTAAAATGTTCTCAGAGGTAATTGCAGTCTGTCTGCCACATGACTAGGGAGACAGAAGATAATCAGATGAGACCTCTCATACTTAATAATTTTAATAAACTCTCTGTAAGTTTTTCTTTATTTTAATGGCTGTCAAATGAACACTGAAGCTATTTGGTATTTGGTCATCGTCTTCCTTGGACCATGCAAGGGAGAAGGCAGAGAGAAAGCATTGACTCAAGCCCAAAGAAGGCACATAACAAGTTGTTCAGTGACCAGCTTAAGTAAGAGCCAGATGATGAAGATGGTAGCCAGCTAGGCAGCTTTCACGGATATATATACCTGTAATGTTATTTAATATTTTAATAATGATCCCACCACCAAGCAGAGGAGCAGCTGTCTGTCACCTCTGCCAGTACAAATGTTCTGTGCTCTGCCGACAATCTGTCAATCAGTAGCCACACCAATACAGAAAAATATACCTTTATGTACTGTAAACGAAATGTTACAAAATTTAACAACATTTCATTAGCTTCAGTCTTAGAATAATGATTTGAGTATCACTCACGATAAGAAGGAAAATCAATAATTATGTATGTTTGTCCAACCAATTCTCAGAAAATACGTGGGTCGGTTACGATTTAGATTAAACTCACTAAATGTTTCTGACAGCATTTTTTTCTGTAACTATTTCAAAATATTTGGCAGCATTCCTACCTAATTTGTATATGTGAATCTTATAGCGTAGCCGTAGCCGTTTCTCAGACGGACAAGGAAGAATGCCGGTCTTGGTCTGGTTGCCACCTTGCGACAATGATGTTATTATACTTTTATTTAAACTTATTAATTTAATAAAAAGCTCATTGGGTTGCCAGCTCACAGAACACTTTTTAGTTTAGTACCTACTATTAAGGACTGCGCACAGTACAACGACTCCACGACCGACAGACGAAAACGCGACTAAAACCTTGACAAAGCTAACATTCAATTATGAGCCTTATATCTTTGAAAGTAAGGTTGAATTTCGAACTTATACTTAAAAGCCCTGTACGGCCCCTCCCCGCCCTACACCCATAGCCGTTCCGTTTCGAGACCAACGCGTCGACGTTGCGTTGACGACTCACCGTAGACGAGTAGTCCACGCGTCGACCGACACAATGACGTAATGTACCTAGAACGGAACGTCGGAGTTGAAACGGAGTGGAGACGGAGTCGAGTTGACGTCGATGAAGCGTTGATCGCGGAACAGAACGTCGGAGTTGAAACGGAGTGGAGTCGGAGTGGAGTTGACGTCGAGTTGGTGTAATGTGCGCACTCCTTCACTCGTCTGGTCGGTGTATACGGTATTTTATGCGATGGTAGAGTCCCAACCATAAACAAAACAAAGTATAGCAATTCAAGCCACAGATTCCTTTCGATTATCAGATAACACCACGGATTACACATGATACACTTTTAACATAGTATATTACAAGTATAGTATAGTACAAGTCGTGCAATCGCATACTTTTGCCTTACTTGTGACGTTCACTGTAAACGTTTAGGTATTTTTGTTTTGTGTTGATATACCTACCTATAACATTACTAATTTAGTTGAAATAACTTCTTTGCTTTGATTTTATTTTTAATGACATGGGGGGTGGGGGAGTCTGGATAGTGATTACGTCAGTAGTATATATTTTTTACTTTATAGCTCCAATCCAATCTCGGACTTTCCTTGCCGTTTTCATGTCATGCTGTTCTTCATTTCTCGTTGCTTCGTTGCGCATATCATCATTGTATAAAAGTCTATGAGAGAGAACGAATGATGTTATGATAATTATGAATAGTCACAAATATGTAAAACGGTTTTTACATTAAATAAGATAATGCTTGGCTACAATCCCACCTGATGGTAAGTGGCGATGAAGTCAAAGTTGAACGCACTAACTTTTATAAGCCTATCACTCACTCTCTCAGTCCACTCTATCTATTCTAGCTTCACTCTACTATCTATCACTCTATCTTCACTCTATCTTCACTCTATCTTCACTCTATCTTCACTCTATCTACACTCTATCTATTCTAGCTTCAAGTTGTTGACGGCGCGGCGCGGCGGCGGCGGGGTGTTTTCACAATAAAATTGTTCTCGTGCACGAATATTCGGCCAAGTATCTAAAAGAGGCTTGATAACACAAAACAGAGAGACAAATAGGAGGTACAACAATACTACATATTTATATCGTTACATGAGCAAGTAGCAGGTATTATATGCATTACTCTGTTATGTTCTAATTGTCTATACTCGAGAAATCCCTGAAAAGTAAATAAACTATTGGGGATTCCTATAAATGTTATGGCAGTAAAATAAAAAGGTAAAATACATAACACTACAGTAATTAATATGTAGTTAACTGCGCTTATTGGATACTCTATTACCTAGCTTATTTACGTACATATCCAGACCTAGTATAAGCTTAATAATATTGAGAGATCAGCAAAATGAAAATCTTTAAATTACTAAAATATTATTTATTATTACGATAGCAACTTTGTCCCAAGGGACATTACAGGGAATAGCCAACTAAACATCAATGCAACGTTAAGGAACCAATGATTATTTTATAAATGCACTGATTGCGACAGTATCACAATCAGTACGTTACAATTTACATACGTGAGGTACGGACGGAGTCTCTCGTCTCATATATTTATTATATAAAATTTAGTAAAAAATCTAATCTATGGTCTCTTGTGCGACTTGTGCGAGGCTGTGTATTATAGACTTAGCCTTCTATTTTTCTCGTCGTAATTCTCAACTCTCAAGACCCTGAAGTCAGGTAAGTAATTATATTAGGGAAAGTAATAATTAATATATAATAAGTAAATAGTGATGCGCCCAAAGATCAATAATCTCATTGGATGTACCTTAATTATCCATAGTAAGGGGTTATTGTTACAAACTGATCTTGGGATATTGATTGTGAATGAATCTTCAATTGAATGAAGAGTCGATGCAGCGACGGTAGGAAAAATAATTTAAGTAGGTTTATATAATAGATTAAGTGAAAATCCTATATCGACATAAAAATTTATTGCGTGTTAGTTTATGCGGATATTACGCAATACGTTTATCAACCCTCTCAAACTTTACAATGCTGCGTAGCGCGCCACCCCAAATAAACCTTATTAAGACCTTACATGGCTAGATGGCGTAAGTGTACTTTGATATTTTAAAAAGTTTTTGATTGCAAAAAGGTTCGATAATTTTCAACTAGATGCCGGTACCAAAATGTCTTCTAAATCACGCCGTTGAGACTTCATGCACACTAACCCCCCATGACATCCATAAAGTAAAACTGCGTCCTCTGACAAACGCAACCCCAAATGTAACTTTTTATTTGACTATTAGGCACAGCTATCAGGGTGTAGGGACATACATAATTATAAGTAGCATGAAAGGCCGTATCAGCGATTTTGTATGCGAGGGACCAGTTAGTTACTGCGCGCTAACTGGCACGAGTGGACGGTTGCTCGGGGCCTTAGGGAATTGTTGAATAAAAAGTAATTAACGTTTGTCCGGGACTTTATTTCGGCGGCAGTAACTCTCGGTATAAGGCAAGGTAGGGCCCACATAGATACATCAGAACACGCTTCCGAAATCGTAATCTAGCACTCTTACAGGATTTTAAATTGATAAGACACTTGGTCTTACATTGGTGACCCCGACGTGATTTGAACACGCAACTTTCTGAAATACTGCGCGCTAACTGGCACGAGTGGACGGTTGCTCGGGGCCTTAGGGAATTGTTGAATAAAAAGTAATTAACGTTTGTCCGGGACTTTAATTTCGGCGGCAGTAACTCTCAGTATAGGGCAAGGTAGGGCACACATAGATACATCAGAACACGCTTCCGAAATCGTAATCTAGCACTCTTACAGGATTTTACATTGATAAGACACTTGGTCTTACAAGGGCTTTTATTATGGCATCATTTCGATATCTCTAATAGTGTGACTGATCCCTTAAGGTGACACGTAGGTTACTCTTGACTTGTATACTCTTAGTAAATGATCATTATATACAACATTTTCCTTTGCGGCACACAGTGTGTCAAAAAATGGAGAAAAATAGTGGCAATAATCGTACGAGAAGAAATAAAGGGCACTCTCTCGAGTCTCGAATAAATTGGATTTTTCTGTTTTGTTCCATACAAATTTAATTTAAAAAAAAACTCAGTGTTATTATCGCCAGAGATGCGTAAATATGATAATGTTATGGCTTCCTATAAGATTCTATTGTTATTTTCCGAAGGAAAATCAAAAATTTATAACATAAGAGCCCTAAGTCTATGAAGACCCGATTTTCGTCCCACTGTGCGGCATTTCTATAGGTACTTATGTCTTATAATTTGGGTGATACCTTCGGATTCTACCTGCGTTACTCTGTACCTTAAATTTTTATGTGGGGTCAAGGAGGCAACAGTGACTCCATATCTCAACAGTGGGATAGCCGGATGTGACTCTGTTGTTACAGATAGCCGCGCAATGAACAATAACACTAGAGACAAACAGAGGGGTCGGCGAGGGGAGGGCGAAGACCAGGAGGACGGCGGTCCATCGTGGTGGGCGATAGGTTTGGGCGTAGCGGCCGGGGTCGCGACCGTCGCTGGCGGTATTTACATGCTCAAACAATCAGAAGAGTCCCAGGAACGCGAGGCAAGCCAGACAAGCCAGAAAAGCCACAGCGACCATTCGGTACCGCAGGGTGAAGGCGGTAGCTACAAAAACGAAGTTAAGATAGAGAACATTTTTGAGTAAGTGTGCTTACTGTTGGTTTTTGTAAAGCTGATAAAGAAAAAAAATTAATTGCAACTGTCATACTATTGTCGTTATAAATACGTGAAATGTATTGCTGAAAACATGATTACTTAGTTCATTTGATTTTAGTAAGTCAGTCAACAGAACCGTTAAATTATATGTGTCGTTAGTTGTTGACGCTTCTTGGCATCTAGCGTCTCACGAGCCCTACCTAGGGCCACATGCCATTCGATCTGCCTTGCATATCCCTATCAATATGTGAACACATGCAAAGTTTCAGCTACATGTAAAAAATTATGTATAAGCACGTATATGTCTATATGACGCATATAGCCATAAACACCACACGGCTGTGTGGTCGGTAAATAATACGTAACGCCTTAAATCAATTTGAGTAAATTTTAATTGATGCTTTACAAACGGCACTATGAAAGCGCTACCCCGACCCGCTCATCAACGTCAACGACTCCATCCAGCTCGACATCGCCACCTCCAAGATCATGGATTTCATGAAGTTCGAGTCAGGTGGGTCTCCCTTGCACTGGACGGGACGCTGTGGTGCCAGCCCCCCTTGGTAGTTTGCAGCCCTCTGGTCATCGTGTTTAATCTTGACGATGTGTAAATTATTTACACTTACATAATTCGGTTTTGTATTCCAGTTCAGTATCGCGACTGGCAATATCTCCTAGGCCTTCGGTCAACAACCTAAACTCCTTACTCAACGATATCCACGTGAGATACATCGCTATCAAGAAGGAAGATTTTGCTCATCGTTACGAAGTGTTGACGAATGTCTTCAACAAGTTACACGGGTCTATGAAGGCAATCGACCCTTACTACGAGCGGTATTCTAGCCGGGTAAGTTTCCATTATGGCGTCCTTCAAGGATGAATCCTCGGTCCTTCAATTTTCTTACCATAATTATGAGATTGCATGGAAGTCCGAATTCATGGTAAAGACCAGCAGTATTATGAAAGTATTCATTCTGAAAATGATCAGTTTTTTAATGATATACGAGTAGATAGAACCTACTGGTGTGTTAAAATATAATAATAGATAACATATTTTATATTAGGTGTGTACAAAGAGCTTCACACAGGCGTGCCTTGCTTGATCGTAATCCAGAATCGATTGGTTAGAACGACTTCTTAGTGATACAATAAGGTGGGCTACAAGGTCTACACTTACATTGAAAATGAATCTTCGTATACCCTGATTGTCAGCTTGCAATTCTTACTTGTTCTTTGTTTCAGCTGATATTTAGACCGGAAGAATTCGAAATGTACATCATGATACGCTTGCCTGTCAATATCAACGAAAATTACCGAGACCCTGAGGAGAGTGACATCGTCATCCAGCCCCAACACGCTAGCTTCGTGCAGCTCCGTGCCGGGGTCCAGTACAGAAACATTTTATTCGGAGACGACGTAGATTGTCTCATTAACAGAACGGCTTTCCAGTGGCTTGACGACGAACACTATATTTTGCGATCGAAATTCATTTCGTGGTTCCAGAGCGTCCTAGATCGAGCGCTGAACAATCTTCAGAAGAGCGTGAGAATAAACGGAGACGAGTACAAAATAACTACGTGTTTTAAGGATGGCGCGTTTACGTTGTGGATAACTAGCGCTTCAGGGTTTAGAATTGAGGTGAATCTTGTCCCGTCGCTGAAGTTTTCCGAAGAGCGCTGGCTCGGCAGGAGCAAGGCGTATCGAGAGATCCCGTCCGGCTGCGACGTAGATTACTGGATGGCGGTCCCGAAGCCAAACAAGTTTGGAGCTAACAGCTTCGACGACGAACGCTCTTGGCATCTAGATTTGCACGAACAAGAAAAGAAGTTTATTCACAATTCGTTTCATTTGCGTCAGGCCATGCGCTTGGTGAGTGACAAACTGGACTAACAATTGATCTTTTGGTTTCTTTGTGGTAGGTATAAAAGGCCCTCAATAATAGTTTTTCTCTATCTTCCATATACTCAGACAGCGATCAGTTACGTTTTTATGATTTTTTCTTATGGAATTAAGGTAGCAAACGTCTCAAACGAGCATGAAGAATCACCTTCCGCTGCCGCCCATGACAACTATGACCGAATTAGAACAAGACTCAAATCAGGACTGGGATATATTTAGTCCGGTTAGGAGAGGGTGTTAGAACATTAGCTGGTTAGTTTTTTTTCGTAAGTAGGACGACTGGGACAAGGATTGTTAGCAAAGTTAGTTTTGTTAGTTATTGTTAGTAATAGTCCAGTTAGTAGTTGTTAGTAAGAGTCTCTTTATAAGTCGGTCACAGATGTGCTACCCCTGAGATGGTCCCTTCTAGAAAAGTGTAGCCGGTATGATATGTATAGATTAGTAAAAACTTGTTCTACTGTGTATTGAAAAAACACAATGCCATATTGCCGGTGGGGAATCGAACCCGGGACCCCTCGCTTCGTAGGCAGGGTCATGAGCCACTGTACTGACTACCAACTTGAATACTGATTTTAAGAAAATGTTCTAAAATTATTTAAATTTGATTAACTATGTCAAAATTCCTAAAAATGATCTGAGCTGAAATACTCACTGGTAGCGTCAGATAGGTGTGGTGGTTAAGATCTCAGGTTACATACAATTTTACTCTTTCTCATTTAAATAATATCTCCCTCTCTATTGCAGCTGAAGAAACTACGCGACGCGCAGCAGATGACACACATTGAGAACTATCATATCGAGACATTCTTTTTGTTGAAATGCGAGACATTCGAGAAATCATTTTGGCAGCAAGACATAGCTACCGTTTTCAAAGTGATCTTGCAAGAGTTTTGCGAGGCACTCGAGGAAAATAAGATAAGTTTCTTCTGGAAGAAATCTCACAATTTGATAGAGCAAGTTCCTCAGGATATTTTGAATGGATACGTAAGGAAGTTAGCTGTGTTAAACAGCGCGTTGGAATCAGACAGTAACTACATGCTGGCCGCAGAGTATCTTCTGACCGATGATGAATGCGCTGGATATAAAGGCCTGTTGGAGAGGTGTTCTTAAGCGTATTATCGCTAACTCTGCGCTCTCTGGCTCAACCCTTAACTGATCTCACATAATAATTTTATATTCAATTAGAATCTGTTTAATTAATGTATTCAGTGTAAATTTACTCTTAAAAAACATATTTAAATTTAAGTTATTTATTTCATTTTATTCTTCATCTTCTTAGGTACATTACCTAATTCCCAATCTATATTTATAAAACTTTGTTACTGAGTGACTGACAGACAACGGACAGCCGAAACTACTGAACTAGAACTACTGAAGAGAGGATTTTTGGAAATTCCCCACCTAACGGGATATAAAAGGGGATAAACTGTTTATTTGGATTTGGTGGGCGTAGCCGCGGGGGAATGCTCCCCTGAATACAATATTTATAAACACTGGTTTTCTAAAACTCATTAAATAAATACCTAATCTATACATATTTTTATTCTTGTTTGTTCAGCGTGTGCAATAATTTTATCTTGATGACAACTTAAACGGTCTTACTGACCGAATTGCCGATTTTGAATATTCCTGTTATTTTAGAATGTTCCGGATCGTCATGTACGCCTGGTATGGGTATTTAATTTTGTAATTGAATTAAGTTAAACAATAATGAATGAATGTAATGAATATTTAATAATCAATTAAGCGATGTTCTTGTTAGGTACCATTGTGTTGTGCCTTGCCGACAGACGGTGCCCATATTGTGCTTTGTGTAAAAATGATTTCTTTGATGGTTTTTAGCTATAGGTAATGTTGGCTTGGTATTTTAAAGTAATATTTTTGGAACTTCATAGTATTTCCAATAGATTCACAGTTATAATACCTAATATTAGAATAAATAACATAGATTTCGAGTCACTAATGGCTAAATGAGAAATTTCAAACGACAATAAATAAGATAAAGCAAAGCTCGTCTTTCAATCATATTATTCTTTTCTTTGAATGAAGTTGATGTACCTAATGTACGCAGACATTTAACAAGACTTACAGGACATTCGAATATCTACGATGCACAGGCACTTTGCATCGGAAATAGTTATTTATCACACGGACGAAAATCACATTATTGAATAAATTACATACATTGCATTGGTTGGAAGTTGAGGAACCCAGCAACTTCTATTCAGAGACCTGGCCGCTTTCCTCGTAGTTCAGCATTCTGCACCACGGGCAGGCGAGGTCGGTGCTGACTCGAAGATGTTTAAGTCCATAACCTCCATAGTAACCCGCGCAATAGGTTAGATCGGCTATACTTACCTAATGTCTGGTAGGAGTGTCACATGTTGTATGGTTTGACATGAGCAGTCACGAGTCGCGACAGCAAAGGAATACATTTATGTGACAGATATATAATTCTTAGTTGGTGATGCAATTTCAATAACGGGAAACTTGGAGCGTGGTGTGAGTGTAAGATCATTTATTATGATGTAGGTATTTATGATTTGACGACCCGTGTGGCGCAAGGGTTTCCAAACCGGACCACCGTTCAAACGGTCCTGTCGATTCCCAGCGAAGTGCAAAATTTGAAGAAAAGAGTTTACAGTTCTCGTCTTTGTGTGTTGTCCACGGCACACAGGGAATCCTGGCGTAAGGCTATGAGTGTGTAGTGTAGGCCAGGGTTATGTAATGACTTATGATGAACCATTCATATTAAATACATCGTCATAGTGTAGCGTGGTGGTGAGATGAGCAGTCGCGACGTCTGGGTGCCGGTGGTGGCGGGCGTGGTGCTGGGCGCCGGGCTGCTGCTGGCGCTGTACCAGCTCTACATGAAGGAGCCCCGGCGCGAAAAGCCAGCGGTTTCCGTCCCTTCCGCATGCTCGTGCGAGCTGGGCTCTGAGAATGTGGTACGTTACTAACTACGGTAGACAGAGACACTGTTCTGTGTTCCTTATCGCTTAGGAGCTGTAGTTTTAATCGGGCGCCATGAATAATGCATCTATGCAATTAAATCGTGATACGGAATGGGATCTTTCCATCCATTCTTCCATACTCAACCGTCAAATGTTTTGAAGTAGGTATTTTTTCTGAAGTACGAAAGCCGAAAGTATGTTCGACGTATCGACGTAACACGTTTTCCATAGACACATTGATTACATAGACACATTATTCCTTTAGTTAGATTATAACACGTGATCACTGACTTTGTTAGTAGCTCTTTTGCATGGTCGATACTGAAAAAGTCTCAAGTCGTCGCTTGGTGGGAATCTAGAAATCTTAAGTTAATTAAGGTCAGCTCTAGGTCTGTACCTAACTGTTCCATTGATTCCCCTCACAATCTCACATAATATCAAACTCGATCATCAACTTGAACGTAGTGATTTATTTTTTATTTACATAACAGGTGTTGCTTTAATTATTATCTACTCACTTTATTCATAACAAAGATTCTCTCTTGCCATTACAGTGCAAAATTCATCCTCACAGAAGAAAATATCCATCTGAACAGTAGAAGAAGATCTTAAGCCAGTAACTGTGCCCGGTACAGATCAAATGATAATTAAACTATCGAAGATGTCCGTTATGAAACAGATGATGAGTTCACATGGGTGCAGTAGTGTGTATCGGAGAAATATTATGAAAGAAGAAAAATAGAAAAGTACTACGCCGGCGACGCCGACGCCGGCTACATTTTATAGAGGCGACCATCTCAGTCTTCAAGGGTAGCAACACATCTGTAACCGAATTATAACGAGACTCTTACTAACATTTACTAACTGGACTATTACTAACAATAACCAACAGGACTAACATCCACTAACAGTCCTGTCCCAGTCCTAATACTTACAATCTAACCAACTAATGTTCTAACACCGTCACCCAACCGGACTAACTATCCCAGTCCCCATATGAGTCTTGTTCTAAGTCGGTCACAGTTGTCATGGGCGGCAGCGGAAGGTGGTGCTGCATGCTCGTTTGCTACCTTAAATCAATTAAAAAAATGTAACTTCGTAGAGTCGGACACTGAGAGGCCACAAGCTAACTTTGGACAAAAGTTTAAGTTGGTTTCGATCGTTCAAGTTATTGTTTGTTAGCAACAACGAACAGGGTCTTGTCTTGTCTTACCTACTGAACCCGATATATCTATGGTAGTTATTAGTTACGTATGATAACAAATACTATTATGTATTGTTATAATAGATCTACGAGTAGGATATCAAATCAACACATCATAGGTACTACCATAATGATAAAACATTATAAGCTGTTTACATTGTAATTTCATGAATTCTGATAATGTGGGTACATTATCTACCTACTCTCTATGTAATGTCAAATATAAAAAAATATTATATTTTTGTTATTTTTAATACGACTAGCTGGTCATACAAACTTGTATCCTTGACGGGATATTTCAAAAATTCTTTTTCGGTGCTTCCTTATACTATGTATTATGTAGGTACGTAAATACATATTTAAAAGTTGTTTCCTTAAATTACTCAAGTGCTTACCTACTATATATAATTATGGCGACTAATATTGGATACTACAGATTCAAAATAATTAAAATTTTAAAAACCCAACTTAAGGCTTTTTGCTACTATGAAACAAGCGGAAATTAAGTATTTTTATAAAACTATTAGCTGACCGGGCAAACGTTGTCCTAAAACATATTATATTATTTTTATCTCCAACTTGCCCCAATTTTGAAGCTACACCTCAAGAATTTATTTTCACGCGCGTTAGTTTTTAATTTTGCGATAACTCCTAAGACTTAGGAGAAGTTTTTAATTTTGCGATAACTCCTAAGACTTAGGAGTTATCGCAAAATTAAAAACTTCTTAAATCGCAAAATTATAAACTATCTTAGGACCTAAGATATTCATTTAAAATTCAGAGGTACCCAAACATTTTTTCTCATAGACCGCTTTCAAAATTTTGCCGGTGCCTCCTTCAGCTTCTGTTTTCTAGAAGCAAAGTGCATCTAGGTTCTATTTTGTGGTTGTATACCTACAATAAAAAAATCCGTAGAGTAGCCATCAGCTTAGCCAGATGCTACGATCTCTGTCTGTGGCCTCATTGATTAATTATTTACAATATGATTACAATCAATATCTATGGATTACAATATTTTGATGTATGATGTCAAAGCAACGTCAGATAAGAAACATGGATGTTTTATTTCACTGCACCCGCGGCATGCTCTCGTGGTATGAATGAAAGTTGGTCTTATTTACATTTGCAAGGGCTTTTAAAATAGTTGGAAGTACCAGTGGTATTGAAGAATATTAAGTAGGTGTTTATAGAAATATTATATAGGTAAACACAGAACGTACAGAGAACAGTTAGAACGAGTGTATGTATTATTTTGTATCCGGACGTATTTCCCTGGACTCCCTGGAGCGACCTACTTGGCCCGTGCACAGACTGGTAATCGGGCTGCTTCGAACTAACGAACTCAATGATATTGATATTATAAGTAAAAAGAATATAAGAAGTATCCTCTTATGAAACTGCATGATGTTAGCCTAGCGCATGCAATGCTAGCAATCTGTCCTTGGTTCATAAGCATAAGACTAACCGATTAATATCCAGTGACCAGTTACATCTCTTGTTCACAACTTACCTATAAGAGAATAGCAGATTCAATGTTGTGTATGAAGTTTAATGGGTATTATGCTGACACATAATGGTTTCAGGCGCCAGGTTGACACCTGTAATCTCAACCCCTTTTTATTTTATTTAAACAAGTAGTATATATTTAAACAAAGGTAGGTAAGTCGGAGATGACGTCGTCGCTCATTTATGTGCGTTCTACAGTGCATACGAACAGTCGGTGGAACGACGAGGGTGAACATTTATCGTTCTCTATATATGGTCAGAGTGCGGTGTGGTGTTGAGATGAGCAGTCGCGACGCCTGGGTGCCGGTGGTGGCGGGCGTGGTGCTGGGCGCCGGGCTGCTGCTGGCGCTGTACCAGCTGTTCCGGACAGACCAAACCAAACCCAAGTTTGAGAATCAGCAAGTAGGAGCGCCCTTCAAGTGCACTTGCACGTCCAGCGGCAAGAGTATTGTGCGTAACGGATTACGTTTTTAAATGTCTTCATTAGTTGAATCAGAGCTAACACTGATAGCTCATTTTTGTAGTCAATATTGTACGGTGCTGTAGTGGCTACTGAAGCGAGGGGTACCTGGTTCAATTTCCATCCGGAGCAGATAAATATTATGTGATAGATAAATGTTTGTTCTCGGGTTAATGGGTGTTGTGTCTCGGGTTGGGTTGTCCACGTCACCCGCGACTCAGGGAACCTTAGTGCTTGCGTACAAGTATTTTAGCGTTATGTTGGAACCATTTGTCGATTAAGCACGCATGCGAGGTGCTGGAGTTTTCTGCAGTTACTCCCTACATGCCGTGGAACGACAGAGATGCGCCAAAACGGCCGGTCATGCGCGGAGTCTAAGTATTCTCCGATTCCGATAAGTCAGTAGCTAAGCGCTATTGTTGAATAGCGCGTAGCGATGCGTTAGATTCTTTTGCGACTAATCCGACTACGCATAGCACTTTCTAGTCTAGGTATACGATTAGCATACTTTCAGATCAATCGCCAATTTTGTCATTGCAGTGCCAACTTCATGGTCGGAAGGGTGAGTAACACAAGCATTAAGAGCGAAGAAAGAAGAAAAAAGACGTTTCCTAAAGTTGTCACCTCAAAATACGATTGTCAAGTTTGTGTCAAATTCATGTAAACTACGGAGACATGGAGCACCCACCCCAACCACCTGAATAGCAATAGACCACAAAGATTCCCCAACACGAAATGCAGAATACAATGTTTCATCTGAATACTAAATAACCATGTGCGACTGGTGAGTCTGTCTATATAGCATGTCTCAATCTTACCATGCTTATAACTTGATAGCATAGGTAGGTACTTATAGGTACCAAAGGTATTTATGGCCATTAGCATTTAGGTAGTTTTAGACCACCTGTATTCAGTATACCTGATATATCGTAAATAATTAGGTAGTCACAATTTCCGGGGGAGAACCTCATACTCATGATGTTAAATTGGGGCGCATTGAAAACAGGCGCTCGGTCTACGTATGGATAATTAACTAGTTACAATTTTCATTTTTCTTTCTACATAATGCTAGAGCAAAAAAAACGAAAGTATAGTATGGCTGGTTACCACCACGGTAGGTAATAGTATCATACAATATTGTGACTCGGCCCTGTGACCTGTCCTTGAGATAAATGCTTACATCCCCGGGTGCTAGGCCTGTCTCTTTCTAGTAGTAGGGAATGGAGTAGGTAAGTTATATGTCACACGCTTCCTGATTACAAACTCACACGTTCGATCGTCCCTAACTCCCTACGGCGTAGCTGCGGCTGTTGCGTGCCGAGTGTGACCGTTTGTATGAAGATGGAATCCTTTATGATACTTTTACGCTCTCGCTCGAGTTAATCTCCAAACGACACCGTCTTGTTCCGGCCGGAGGCCAGGGAGCCAGTAGATACTTCTTTCTTCATTTGTCTTTCTTGACCGGCAATGCATTGCTGATGCCTTTGGTGTTACTGATTTTCAAGGGTGGAGGTCACCGTTCACCATCGCTCGCTTGTTTACCGACTATTTGATTTGATTTACAGGAAATTCAAAATAATTTATTAATTGACCTACCTAGGTATCACTGATATACATACTATGTACATCAGTTTTTCTACCGCCGTATCACAAAGGTGCTTTCCTCCTCATCACATCTATACTATAGGTACTTCTATTTAATACAAAGATATGCCTACACTTTTAACCTTAGCGAAACTAGTTTTAGAGCTGGTGATTTCCATGCTTTCTTTAAAATCCGTCCTATCGGCTTTCAGTGCTGAAGAGTTGGAAAGACGTGAGCGGGCCGAAGCCGAACAATTGGAGAATGAACTGGCAGCGTTGCGACCGCAGTCCGGCTCGGGGTTCTTCAGCAACTTATTCGGCAAGTCCCTTCCGTGGGGGAGTGGGGGAGTGGAGGGGAGTCGGGGAGGGGAGGGGGATCCGAGGGTCGGAGGGGGAGGCTGGCTACCCCTTCCCCTCGGAGGGGCCGGCTGGCTGCCCCTCTCCCTCGGAGGAGACGGCTGGCTGCCCTTCCTCGGGGGCACCACCGTTTTCCTAGGACTCCTGGGATTCTTGTTCAAGAAATTCGGCAACAATTTATTTAACCTAAAAATGAACTTTGCCAAGAAGAGCAGTAAACCAGACCCTTGTGATGGAAAATATGAAGTTCCAAAAAAACCTGTAAGATTTTTTAGTTATGTACCTGCACCTTCCAAAATTACTTCCTTGGACGGTATTATTTATTTAAAGTAGGTTAAGTAGTTAAGTTAATTATGTTATTAGTTCTCCATTATTCCGCACTAGAGCAGCATGGTGCAGTATGCTCTACGACTCGTGCTTAGTAACTGGGCATGGACACCGACAACACAGCCCATAGACGCCTAATGTTTGATTTTCCGTATTGAATGCATTCTGGAAACTAGTTGAAGTAACACGAAGCGGGGTGACTGGCTAATTCAACGCCGTGATTGGCTAATTTAAGGCCACACGAAACGTTGGAAAGAAATAGATTAATTTAAGCAACGGGAAAGAATGAGCGGCACGAATTTATATTGTTACTATAATCCAGATGTGTTAACAGTAGCCATTCGCCCGTTATTATCGTGAATTTAACGAAAAATGTATTAAATTTCTAAAATAAAAGTAGCCTAAGTTAATCCTTATTACATCAGCTACCTGCCAGTGAACCTCCCGTCAAAATCGGTCCAGCCGTTCCAGAGATTAACCGGAACAAACAGACACGGCAGACAGACATAATATGCATTTAGTAAAATGTAACAGACGCTCAAATTTTATTTATTTGTATAGATACATAATACAGTCTAATGTATTGTTTCAGCCACCGCCTCCCAAGGAGTTCAAGCCGTGTCAATGTAATTCATAGACCTAATAAATATGTACCATAACAAACATAATATTGTTTTATTCATTTTTCTTCTTAGTCGTTCACTTGTGGCAGAGTGGTCGTGGTCATGTCGTGGTCGATTCTCGTGTCGCGGGTGTTTTTGGCGGAGTGAGAGCAAGTGTTGATATTTGAGTGCGTCACAGATTTTATGAGGTCGTGTTGGAGAGCGCCCGCGTGATCGTTAATTAGGTTTACTCTAAGCTGCCCTTTACAACGTATCATCGCAACCCACAACTGTCCCACCGCTGGTCTTGGGTGGTCACAGTGCGAGGAGTGCAGCCCACCGTCCACCACGCTGACCAAACGCAGATTGGGCATCACACATTATGGAGAACTCTTAGGCGACCTCAAGATGGTTTTCTTCACCGAAGCAAGTGACAATTAATTTCTAATACGTGCCAAATTCGAATCCAACCTACAACCTCTAGTTTATCACTGCTGTGTATTTCGTATAAGTATTTAATGTGGGTATACATAAAAGAAACGCAACACTGAAACAAAATATATTTAATACCACCTTTCATTTTTACAAATTATCTTCGCAACTGCCTCCATCGGCTGTGAATAACTATTTCAAAACCGGGTACATGTATGTAAACACACAACCGTTGTAACAAAATGCTCTAAGTAAACGTTAGTGCCTTAAAACAAGGAACGTTAGGATCTATATCGTACAAGAAAACTTATTTCGATACGAGGACACACACGAGCGGTCTCGGGACGATCAACGAGTGTAGTGTCTCTTCGTCAGCTAGATAAATTATAAATAATAATCTCTAAATAAAATACTATTAACATCGATTTCGTGGACATAAATTTGGATTACAAAACAAAATAAATAACCTCTAAAAATAATTTACAAAAAAAAAATATCTAATTTTTGTAACAATGTCTCCAGTCCAAACCGCTCGTGTCATGCGTGTTAAATCTAGAAATATTACAAAAATAACTAGACCTAAATGTTCTGTAATTGATATGCTTGACGCGGTGTAACCTGCTCGACAAAACGGGCCCGAGTTTAATGGCAGCCCGCCTCTCTCAACTGACTTGGTTACATTTTATTTGAGGAAGTTACACCCTCTCCTTGCTATTTAAATTTATGTAAATGTCGCTTTCAGCAACAAAATAAATATGTATAAAATGATTTTTAATTATTAATTATTGCTCAGTACCACGAATTAATATAATAATATTTTCACTCGTTACACCTTTTCAATATGGCGACATTTACACAAACTGTCGCGTACAGCCCGCACGTCGTCCAAACGGCGCGGGCGGCGAGTCCCCGTATATTGCACATTATCTACACATTAATATGGTTTATCGTATCAACAGGTACATCTGGCAAATATATTATTACTTCTAAATTATTTAATTTAATTCTTAAATTATACAAACACCTCGACGGAACTCAACGGAGTCGAGAATGTCTACGGCTGCCGTAAGCACGACACTGCACGTTGCACGGCCGTAACCGAATAAAGTATAACATTAAGACACATGAATTGGACGTCCACACGCTTACTATATCTGTCGCAGACAAATAATGAAAACGAAAATTTAATCAGATCCCTTATGTAGTGATTTAACTAAGTCTCCGTTTTAATCATTCCCTGCGACATATCGATTGGTTGTAGGAATCGAGCCTCTATGGGCACAGTAATTGTATAACAAATGGGATATAATGGCAACATATTATTTCCAAAAATGGATCAAAAAATTATCTTCAGTAACAGTTCTAATATGCCAAATAACGTTCAACAGCGATCATGTTACTAACATACATATTATTATTACCTGATACAAACTATGATTCATTAATAATTACCTTTCAATTAACACAAAACAGGGCATCAGTCAAACTTATACGTAGACTATCTCGAGTAAAATTTTATGTATAAGTTATCGGTTACAACGTTTCTAATATAATAACATTGTTTTAGATCGTGTCATTTAGTACATTAAATACAATTTAAACATACATAAATACTATTAGACTATTATTATCAGTGTTGTTTTTGACGTTAATTATTATTAAGTAGATAGATATTTAAGCACGGACCGCAGTAAATAATACATGGAGGTATCGAAACTTTATATAATAGGTACATAAAGGCTTTTTAAATTTCTTATTTTTTTTAATTTAAAGGTCTTTAAAGGTGACTGACGAACGTAATTAAGAACGCGTCTAATTCATATATGAAATGAACGAAGTCTTATTACTGTTAGGACCTAGTCTTACACTAGAATGGCGACTTATGATCGCGAGCGTGACGTGTAAAACCTTACTGTTAATTATTTTTAAATTTTCAGCGATAGTTTATTGTCCGGCGAGGAAATTTATCATAAACATTAGTTAAACTCGTTCCAACATTAATTTGGCAACATTATGCTATCAATAATCAAACTGGGTATAATTTACGACATACAACATTAAAAAATACAAAAATACTCAGTGGTGTAAGTATGGAAAGAAATGCAAATTATATTTTAATATTCAATTTATATCTTAACATCTCTCGTTAGGAGTACAACCATAAATAATTACAATTTGTGGGAAAAGGCGACCAACATTAAGATCTGTCCACACACATGAGTACCGTAACGTGACGTGTCGGTGAAAAATATTATTTTCATTTCCCATGGTCACATTCAGTTCTGTTTCTGTCCGTGACGTCAATAGTCATCAGTGATGTACCGACGTTATCGATGATTTCTTTCGGAGAATATGTTGAGTGAGACGGACGCAGAATTAAAAAAAAAACAGACGAGAAACGAACTGTTCAGCTCGTTCGCATGATTCGCATTCTATTATATTGTGACTATAAATTTTAAATATGATAATATGAAACGAAATTATACAAAAATGATTTAATCATTTTAATTTTAATCGGCACTGACACAGTAGGAATCCGAACGTGATCACGGTAACATAACGGTACGATACTGTCCCGCGTCGGCACCGATGTGTGTGGATAGACCCTAAACAGTATATATACGTATGTATGTATGTACGTTCGTCCAATTGGGGACTGAAACTCACCAACTACTAATATAGAACGTAATAATATCAAATGCTCGAAGCGTTTAAACATACGGAGATGGAATCGAGAAGCCACTACGTACACTACACATTTTACGGTGACGTTTGGACGGACGAATAATTGCTCATAAACATTCGGAAACAATATTAGACTGTTGTTCTTGTCAACTCGGGATTGAATTATGTTGTAACTTTGAACACAATTTAAAAAAAATAATGTGCATACGTCAATAAGTTGGTTTAATTGTGGTTAAAATAAAATTAAAACACTAATAGAAGCCACTGGGTTCAAAGTTACAATGATATTCAAAGTGACCCGGGTTGACTGTATCTCACAACACGAGCCAGCGATCTGCCGAGCCGTAGACTGAAAGAGTATAGACATATGGATGCCATCTATCTCACTCGCACAAGAAGAACAACTTGCGCCGATGACACGATAAAAACGAGACAGAATGATAATATTTTTATCTCACTCTGCGGAGATTTTTTCAAGGAAAGCACAATTGCTTACATACAAATTTGACAGCTGATGTCGAATAATTGTCCTATCACATACAATTATACTTTCTCGTGCTGTCTCATGTTGGTCACGCCCACCAGATGTCTATATACATATATCTATCTCTGTCTACTGCGACGCATGATGGTAGGCTCAGTGGTTCAATGGATGCGGACAATACAATAATTATACTATATAACCGCAATAGTGTTGACATATACAGACAGGCTGTCATTCAACCTCAAACATGTATTTCAATATAACGAACTGTATTGGCAGTATAAGAAAAATGCGATTTTAAATTATATAAATACACCAAGAATTACATGGACTAAAAGATTATAATTCTTGCTACAGCATTTATTACATTTTATTACAATTTTAATTTAAAACCTTTAAATAACACACAATGGACCGTACGACCGAACATGACAATACGAATCGTTCCAAGTTCTGACACCAACTTTGCAATGGAAGAGCGACTGTAACTTAAGGATACTTAAGTTTCAAGATGGATACTTTCTCTGTAAATAATATTAATTTTATATATTTTTTGGCACTGGATTTATTGTTATTTTGAATATTATAATATTCTCGCAGTTAATAAACATGTAATATTCATCACATAAACGGATATTTCTGTTCGAGCTAAATTATATTAAAAATACCGTATATACAACATCAATACCCTGGTGATAATTTTATCCGTCGTCTAAATTAAACCCCCTTCAAATATATATTTATATATCTATCGAATAAACGTTACAACCCTATTTACAAAAATATTTATCATTCAATATTTAATTTATTTTAATATTGGTTACTTTGACGAGGCGGAAATAGGTGATTTTAAATACAATTAAACATTTACATTGCCCGATGTATTTTTACTGATTGTATTGTTAATTGAACTGTACTGTATTTTGTAAAATTTTAATAATAACAAACATACAGTGCAGTGATTTGCAGTCTTAATATGTATTTTGCTCGTCACAATAGCCGATACCGTATAAAGTCACATCGATATTTACCGCAGTTCAACTGCAGTTCCAACGAATGGCTCACACTGATTCAATTGAGTGTAGTTGAAAATTATTATTCTCATTCCTGGATCACAACTAGTCGTTTATTTAGGTCTGTCAGCAAAGCAAATATATGATTTTCACTTCAACCCGCCCTCATACACTGTAAATTATCTATATAATCCAATTAAGATTAACTGCTTTGATCATAAATTTGCACGAAATAATTATTGTGAGAAAGCTTTGTTGTCTTACTTAATTTTATGACAACGTTTGCGATAGGCGTTATTTTTTTAAAGTAACAGATTGAGCGCCGGGTTGAGTTCGGTGATTGCAGAATGTATTTTTGTATACAATGGTTCAATTGTATTTTTTTTTAATATAATTTTTCTAATACATTATCCCGTTTACTATTTAACCTAAATAATTTGACTAGGTACACCTCAACTATTTTGCATTCGGAATTAATTTTAATGTATTAAAAGTTCTGTATTAAAGTACCAACTACGTATGTGACGGATTCGTTGACTCCCACGACACAGCACGCAATTAGTCTTACGATAATAATTAGTTAATGGACAATGTCCCGTCATATTATTTTTACAAACACATCGGCGACTATTTACGTTCGGGTCAGACACGAGATAAGGAAAGAAATGCTGTACACATTAAGATGACGTTTAACAATTTATGACGTTAACTTTATTCACTAAATACAAATTATGATTTTATAGTAACGCGATAATCAGTACACAGTACAATGTTGCCACCTTCAAAAAGTACAAAAGTTACTTTTTTGACAGCGGTAAAGTACCTGCGAGCGCATCTAGTACACACCCGAACTGGCAAGTTATATTATAATACTGTATAAGTTATAAATATTAACCGAATCGAATAAAACTTAAAATTTAATATTTACATTACACCGACAACGTCCACTGTCGAATGGGATTTCGACATGTTTCAATGGGTTCTACAAACAACCATAGTTGCCTTATCTCAAATACACTTTCACACTGACGCCGCTTTATATAATCTTTATTAACTATTCAAATACTTATTACACGATAAAATTTGGTTGTTTCATCCACAATGAAAGGCAAATTTTAATCGTGTACTTCAGTATTGATCGAAGGTCAGTTTATATCCGATAACTTTACAGGGAACATGCACGTAAATTAAGTCAACGTACGATTAATCTGATTTATAATTATTATTAATTTTGCTTTAAAATTAACACACCATTGTACCTAATTACAGAGTTGATTTGACGTCGCTGAGCGCTGATTGGTGCTTTAGTAGATAAAAGGTTTAATTTTATTTTGTTATGATTTTTTGTAGTAGCCATGTTAAATAACGGCATAATTGCCGTAAAAAAAATCCTAAAGGTAATCAACACGCATGTTCCCCATTCAAAAACTTAGTTCACTTAAGGTACCATTCCACAATCGCGACAGTCGACAGACGTCAAGCATGTAACAACTGTCCAGCACGCTATCGTCTGCCGCGTCGACGCAGCCCCACTTACTCCTCAACGACGACGTCCCAGCTACGGCTTCTTGTCAAACAGCGGCAACTTCGAGCGGACGGCGCCCTCGCAGACGAGCAGCCGCTGCGCCGCGTGCCGCACGTCCACGACGACGCCCCCGCCGCCGCCCCCCCCGGCGCCAGCGCCCCCCGCGCCGCGCGCGCCGCGCCCCCCCGCGCGCTCGAAGTACTCCACGATGCGCGCTATCTGCGCGGAGCGCGCGCCGCGGCCGGGCCGCTCCTCGTACACGCTGTCCGAGCCGAGCGACGCGACGTCCTCCGAGCTGTCCGTGTACACGCTCGACCTGTTGCACGCGGACAGCGGACGCGTTCTGAAATTGAAGCCGATGTTTGAGCATACGTTTTTATTGACCTATCACTTGGTATAAGAGTATTACTACCAACTTTACAGTGGTGGCATAGAAAAAAAAATTGTGCGGTCGGGGGACCCCCGTCACGAACGATGTTCCTTACGTTTTTTCTTCGACTCCATAAATGTACTTAAAAACTGTACAACCGTTTGTTGAGGTTATATGATAAAAAATATCGTGTGCAATCCGATAGAAGTGAAACCAAGAAACTAGAATATCAGTATTATAAACGTAATATAGTGATTTTTGTAACAACGCCTGCAAGCAGCGCAGTACTGTGCTATCTACTTAAAAAAAATACTGTAGATGGCGTACAGCACTATTAAAAACACAACATACGGCATTTCGTTACGTGACGATTTCTACTTAATCGCACTATCCGTAAGCCGCGTTAAGCAACTTCGTTCCAAGCAAGCCAGCAGCGTACCTCGCCGCGGGGTTGTCGGCGCAGCAGCACCGCGACAGCACGTGGTACTCGCCGCTCTCCTCCGTGTCGAGCAGGCCGCAGAGGAAGGGCGAGCGCTCGGCGGCGGGCGGCGCGGGCGGCTCCGGCGCGCGCCGGCGCAGCGCGCGCTCGTACATGAGCACGCAGTCCGCGCACGCGCGCAGCGGCGCCCGCTCGGCGTCCTCGCGCCGCCACCACCAGCAGCGCGCGCACCCCATCAGCGAGCACGGGCACATCGCGCCGTAGCTCGCGTGCCCGCACAGCTCCTCGTTGGCCACCGAGAAAATGCCGCTCTCGCACGAGCCGCGGCGGCGGAGCGACCCGCTCGACTCGCTCTTGAACTCGAACGCGAGCTTCGGGTCGCGGCGGGGCGTCGGCGAGGGCGGCAGCGAGGAGGAGCGCGGCTCGTCGTCGGGCGGCGGCGGCGCGGGCGGCGGCGGCGGCGGGTCACCGCTGGAGCAGCGCAGCGCGGCGACCGGTTCGAGGATCTTGTGCACGCCGCGGAAGGTGTGCAGCGCGCGGCGCGGCGGGCGCGGCGCGGCGTGCGAGTCGCGCAGAAGCATGATGTGCGCGAGGCGGTGCAGGCGCGCGAGCCGCGGCGGCGCGGCGGCGGCGGGCGGCGCGCACGGCAGCGCGCTGGCCGAGCGGTGCGGTGGTGGGCCGGGTGCGCCCGACCGCCACGCCCACTCCAGCTCGGAGAGCGACCGCCGGTGTGCGACGCCGTCTGCAGTTATGAAATAAATGTATTCGGCATTGACTCTCACAAACACTTGCGACGCGAACCTGTACATTATAGTTGTGCTGTTCGGGTGGACAATCATGTAAGAACGAGAGGAATAATACCTGTCGTTTGTACTAATACAATTCTACCGATTGATCAAAGTGTAAATAAGGTATAGTTATCCGCGTGGCGGTGGCATGGTACTCACGGTGGTGGTGGTGCAGATGGTGGGGGTGGTGCGGGCGGTGCGGGCTGCCCTCGGAGCGCAGCCGCTGCGGGCGGCGCCAGGCGGCGGGCCCGGGGCACGAGCGCGGCCCGGACGAGTCCGCGGAATCGCTGCTCAGTGAAAAACAAACAATATACACATTTTATATCCACACACACACACATGCAAACGCATACGTACGCGTACTTGTACGCACGCAAGCACGCACTAATCAAACAGAATACTTATTTCATATACCCCTCACACTGTGAGAGGAGACCCGTGCCCAGCAGTAGGACAGTTATGGGTTGTGATGATGATGATGATGATGACTTATTTCATATACGTATTTATCAATACACTTATGAACGTTGTACGTACGTAATACGCTTATAAATATTTTTGCACCTACCACCGTATACACACGCCATAATAAAGAAAAAAGAAATGGCGAAAGCAACTCCTCATTCCTCCCCCCCTTTTAAAAACGCCATTGCCAATACTGTCCGCATCGCGCGCGCCAGCGTGGCCCACGCTCACCTGTCGTAGGAGCCGTTGGGCGTGTGGCAGCGCCAGGCGGCGTCGTCCAGGCCCTCCTTCACCTCGGCGAGCTTGTTCACTATCTCGGGGAATAGCGGACGCGCCTTCGCTTCGTACTGGGAACAATTCATTCACGTTATTGTTATACAATTATAGACGAATAGAATTATAAGATGACGACGATTGGTAGTGACTCTGCTTGTGAAGCGAGGGATCCTGGATTTGATTCCCAGCAAAACGAAAATTTGAATAAGTTTAAATTTTTATTGTCGGTCTGGATATTATGTAAGTTTTTGTCTTAGTTAGTAACTACACAAATAAATTTGAACTTTATCCATTAGCGCATAGGGTTCAAATTGCTCGGTATACTTTTTACCGACAAACCGCCGCTCTTTCAGTGGAAATGGACCTTAAAACGATGTCAATAAGGTACGTAATAACGTAATGTAATGTCTCACAATGCAGCAGTTGAACGCGAGCCGCAGGAAGTCGGGCAGCGTGTTCTCGTCGCAGAGCTCCACGAACGCCATGTAGTTGAGGCCGAAGTTGTCCGTGCGCGGCAACACGTCCGGGTCGGCGTCCACCTGGCGCACACACAGACACGCACATGTATACAGGGTGACGTCAGCATACACACACCATATGAATGAAGTTTACTCCAAGTTGCTTTTTTACAAACGCTTTTCGGAACTCAAACTACGTCATCGCTTGCAGTGTTTACACGCCAATGTATCAGTATTCATGGGCAATTAGTGATCACTTGTCATGAGGTTTTATTCTTTAATAATAATAAAATAAAAGAGTGGAATGTTTAACCTGTACATTCTAAACAAAATACCCAATTATAATACACAAACACCAAAACCAAGCGCATTGCAATCTTACTAAACTTTCTTCGTAATCATTTGAAGTATGCAACAACATCCTGTATAAATTTACAGCTTTAATGACTTTTCCATTCAATATAAGCTAAGTTTAGGCTCACCCTGGCGATCAGTTGGCACAGTATGATTCCGTAGGAGAAGATGTCGGATCGGTTGTCGTACCACCGGCCGCGGAGGCACTCCGGCGACATCCACCACGGCGAGCCGACGGACGGCAGCCGGTAGCCGTTGCTGAAACCGTTGTTTACATCATTATAGTTCCTACGTCCGTCAAGAGATGGCGCTACTAAATTTATTAAATTTTAATAATACATAACTCAATGTCAGAATATACTAAGGTGATTCGAATCCAGAAGAGCATTTTGTTATATCGATTCAAATGTCATGCCACGAAATCACCAGTTACCAGTAACCATCACCATACCGAGGTGATTATCGAGGACTAACGACTAGACGTTCCCGATCAACAATAAAATATCAAATCGTTTGCGTAACAACAACACGTGTTACGAGAGGGCATAAAAAACCGCACAAATGAGATCCAATCCACGCATCTCCGTACAAAGAGAAGGGTGACGTTACGACACGACACGACAGCTCGCGATGAAACGGCCGTACCTGACAAATGACCCGTTCCGTCACGACACGACGCCGGAGCGGCACGCGAGTTCGCGTGACATTTTCCCGGACCGTGTGTGCGATCGAGACGGCATGTGCGCTGACGCCTTAATTGCCAGTTATGCACATCCATACACGCACTTCAACGTCAGTTGGGAACGCGTACGATAGCACAAGAGGATGGATAAGCGATAACATCATGTCTAGATTTAATTGTATACGGCAGTTTGAAGCGTTAGGTAACATTTCTATGTTACCTAATACTCAAAAAATATTATATAAAAAATAATATATGTCAATGATTAAATATGATAATTTAATATTAATTTAAATTAAATATTACCTAATAATGTTTTATTGTTTTGATAATGCCGAATAAAGTGCACAGTCTTCGACTGTACCCTTCGGGGTAACATTAAGAGAGAGAAAGAAGAGTTATAAAAAAAACTGTAACCGCCGCATAATTATTAGGTAAGACATCACACAGTACTTTTAGTGATAATAGTTTGAAAATAAATTGTTTTAATTCCGAAAATTATTTCAATAAGTTAAGAAAGATTCTATATAACAAACAAACTAAAAACGTTAGACGCAAGAAATCTGTATAACTACCCCCAACTAATGGTCAAACGAGGCCCTTAGCACACACTACTAGGAACTATTAATTCGACGTAATAATTTTTGTATTAGCTACCGTGGCTACAAGTTAATAATAGGTACGCCAAAGAAAACGCTCTTAATTCATACGCGCGTAGTAACCTATCCATTTACAGTCCTTTGGAACTGACAGCACGTACCAAGGCATCATAGGTTCCGTCGGTTCAATAATGGTAGGCACTGATTAAAAATTTTCCGCCGGTTCTAATGACATTCGCAATGAATTTTAAATCTCAGTATTCAATCAGTTACGGCATTGTGGACCACCTGCGTCGAATCGAACTGAAATTATGTTCATTAGGGTAATAAAGGCACTCGTACACGGAAATATATTAATATATCCTTGCTGTGGTTGCTTAAGCAAATCTGTGCTCTTTTTTTATGTAGGTGTGTTTTATTTATTTACATCAGAATTATTGCGGCAGAAGTATCAGTCGAATTTACAAAAAAACAAGAATTTAAAATACTAAGATGGCTGACCACCAAATTTTCTAGCTTGTGTAGCGAGACTGGGTAGGCTTTAATATTAATTCATTTAATAATTATGTTACATGTATTTGTCGTTCATATACCTATCAAATACCTACATATAAATTTTAATATTGCTTAAGCAATTTGAAAATTTATATTAATTATTATCACTTGCTTCGGTGAATGAAAACATCGTGAAGAAACCTGCACACCTGAGAGTTCTCCACAATGTTCATAAAGGTGTGTGAAGTCCGCCAATCAGTACTCGGCCAACGTGGTGAACTACGGCCTGTACCCCTCACATTGTGAGAGGAGACTTGGGTTGCAATGATGATGATGAATTGGATGAGTTAGAGTATGCTGGATAAGGTACTTACACGGAGGGGGGTATCTTGGCGGCGAGACCGAAGTCGGCCACCACCGCCGTATATTCACCGTCCGAGATCTTCTTTAATAATACGTTCTGGAAATATCGTAACACACACGTAAATATCTATAACAAATTTTTTTGTTGTAGGTACACCAAATCGACATTTAATTTCAAGTAAGTACAACGAGGGGCGATCTCATCATTTAAGAAGCGACCCCTTTCAAGGGATTTAAATATGAGACTAAAAATAATTTTACAAAACAAAAAACCGACTTCAAAATCAACAAGTAATAAATTTGAGGTTTCCCCTCGATTTCTTTAGGATACCATCATCAGATCCTGGTTTCCTTATCATCATACCATTTCTAAGTATTCTCTAGTCTAAATAAAATCAAATAAATAAAAATTATGACTCGTGTTTCGGCTGGGGGTTTTAGACCTAATTTCTACTCTGTCCTGTTTTGGCCGGCTACTCTGATGCTTTTAGGGCGCCCTGAGAACGTCGGCGACCACTTACTTAACTTACTCCTTAACACTTAAAATACTCCTATAATAAATCTGATTATTTACAAATTAATTTTAATTTAAAACTTTTTTCTTCCTCTCAAATTTAAATGATTACATCAGCACAAACTTTAGCATACAACAAAACCACCAAACAACCGAACAACTCCCGCTCTAAACCCGAAATCGTACCTTCGCGGTGAGATCCCGATGGAAGACGCCCAGCGCGTGCAGGTAGGCCATCCCGCGCGCGATGTCCGCCGCTAGAGCGACCCGCTGCGGCTGCGGCAGCGGCTCCTCCACCCGGCCCAGGATCAGCTGCTCCAGCGAGCCCCCCTCCATGTACTCCGTCAGCGCGTGCAGCTGGCCCTCGTGCACGCACACGCCCATGAACCTGGAACGATACCATGAGCCTGTGTTACACTAGCCGCACGCTTGCAACAATCTAACGGAAGAATTCTATACCTCTACTAGAACAACAGTGAGGAGTAGGATCAGCAGGAAGTGGTGAATCGAGGTGTACACCTCTGCGGCTCTACGAGCCGAGGTGAGCGGTGGTCAGCTGGTGCTGTGGTGCGGTGAGGAGAGAAAGAGAATAGGAGAGGAGGGATATGATTAGGAGGTAGTCTTCCAAAGTTTTCTGGCCAGTGACCCTACAAAATGTTACTGGCCAGCGACCAGGACGTCTTGGAGAATAGACAGATGATTAGTAAAAAACAAGTGAAGAGGGTCAAGATTTGCAATACGGAAACTAATTCGTAAAACCGTATGCATTTTAATGTATGCAGTTGAACACAACACTTCTGCCTAGGCTACACATGACAACATCACATATTTAGGTATGTTTTTATAACGTACAATCATCATTATAATATATCATAAACATAATTATTACTGTAAACTTAGTAGTATAACCACTCTAATGATACAATTTTATTATCCTATCAAAGGCGAATGTTGGTAAAGTTCATCTAAATCGTGGTATCATCCAAGTACAGCAAAGAGAACTCTATCGCCTATGGCATACAGTACTCATTAGTTTACAAATGTCAGAATATATAGGTACCCTGGACCAATAAAATTTGCATTACTAATTAGTCTAATTACAACTACATACTGTTTCTGTATACGAATGTGTGGTAAAAATTGTGTTTATTTTAAGGACTAATATAGTACCTACTCATAATTTCTGAACACTATTTAGATATAAAAGGCGAGGGGATATGCATGTGTTGCACGCAGCTTTCCTTGCTATTCATTTCAAAGGAAACTGAAACTCTGAATTTATTTACAATCTCATAATTTTCCCACATTGCTGTTTCATTGCTATTAATGTTAATTCTACGGAAACGATTAGTACAAATATGACCTTTCTTGATACATTAAATTATCAGGATTTTCAATTATACGGATGCCTCCTGACAACAATTAGTCCGGTTAATAGTTTTTACTATAGGTAATACATTTTTGGAGAGATTGTTCACATCAGAGAACATTTGATATTCTCAATTATTATCTATTCTAATTTTATATTATATTTTATTAGATTGACATTCATTTGAAATCATTGACTGCATGAATAATGTGACATTTTATATCGTGACATTTTACTTGAAAATTATAAGTTTAAATTATTAAATAGAGATTAATTAATATGTTAATGTTATCTTAAGGCATATACATAAATAGCAAATAATTTATTGTAAATAAATATAATACCTATATAAATAATAAACTGATGTTAATCAGGCCTTTACAAGAATCTTGAGTATTGACCATTATTAGCCGTTAACAGTGGAGAGTGGAGCTTGGTGGCGCAAAAAAATTGCGAGTGAATTTGCAACAATGGCATTTGGTTGCAATTCCAACGATAAATAATTGCAATGACGGAGGCGGCGAAGCGCAAACGCGCCGCGAAAGTAATTGGAAACGAAGATTGATACCGCGAACTTGATTAGACGTAATTCGGGCAGCGGCCGCCGAGCTGTAGGGTCGTTCAGAAATGGTCATCAGGCAAATATTTCGTACAAAATACAAAAAGAGACTTGCCAAGAGTGAGCCTCCTACCGTGCGTTAATTTCGTCGATAAAAAACGAGTTCCTTGTATGAGGACCTTTTCTAATTTTTTACTTTTTTATTTTTTGGAATTGTTGTAATAACGGCCATAACACATTTAGTAAAAAAAAAATCTTTAGGTGTGGATCCCTAAAAACGGACTGCAATAAAAACGCCCAACGGACTTACTTACAGCCTGTAAAATATACACCTGAAATATTTTCTGCTTTCCAAGATATTTAACTGGGTACCTACTCAGTGTTTTCGTAAAAAGTTTCCTGTAAACAACGAAGGCAAAGGAGGCTATAAATGTTGTTTAGACTTAAATATCACGTAGTCTGAGCGAAAGAGCCCTCCCCTTTCTGGTGGTTTATTATCGTGTATTTACTTTAGTATCTTAAAAACATTTGCAAACAAACAACTTTATAAATAAGAAGTTTTCAGTTCTTTGTACTTTCGAACCCATGTACTTTCGAACTTTGACAGCGCTGAAGGAATCAATTGCGAGAGAGAGGAATCAATCTCAAGTGATGAGAAAAAACATCCCCGTATTCAAAAAATCACGCGGTAATATTTCTCTTTAGTTTAAAATATTAGTTCTCAGTGCGAATAAAAAACGAATAAAACGATCAAATCAGACGTGACTTTTCCGAAGATATACGACCACTCAAATTCAGACACAATCAAAATTCACAAACGTGCACGAAGGATCTTGTGACATTGAGTCTGAAATACTCTTGTTACACCATAAATAATGGCAAACCCGACTATCCAGTCTTTGTTCAGCAATAATAAATTACCACGTTCACCCAATGACTCCTTACTGCTCTTTGGCATTGCCTCTTGACTTCTAGTACCTAAGTACAAGATATGCTTCTTGAGAGAATTCCCTGAGCCGTACAAAATTTCATATAATAAAATTTTTGTTGCTAATGTTATGAACCCAGTCAAAAAGTATCTTAATGACGGTAAAAAGGGAGTTTAAAGGACTCGACGTCAAGAACTCATCTCTGTAACGTAACAAAAAAACCTGTAGGTCAGTTGCGAGTGTTAAACCCAACCTACCAAACAACAGGTCCCCACTCCTCGAGTTCAATTCCCGTCGGGGATGGCCAATTTTGTGTTCATGAGACAGATAAATGATCACGTGTCGTGAGTTTTTGTGATATCTTATTTGTGTTCGTCCATGCTACACAGCTAGTGACTAGTCCTCCTAGTGCGGTGGTTGCGAGTGTGCGTTTATTCAAGAACACATCTGCATAATGTAGCAATAAAAAATGCTACGTCAAAACAAACAGTGGTGGGTTCCGTAATCGAGACAAATAATTTTATATTTTTTCTCATCGTCGTAATAGTCAGTCGAAAGTTACAAGGGTTGGTTGATAGGTGAAACAGCGTTCAATCGTATTCCTAGCCTAGCGCTAACTTACAATTTGTAAAAAAAGATCGAATATTTATTGAAGAGACTGCCTACCAATGAGATACGTGCAACATTGTGGCAGACTTGGATTGTATTGATGGAATGTGTCCGGAACAGTGAGAAGAGAAGACAGTTGGACATTATTGCGACCAAAGACAGTTGGACATTATTGCGACCACACCGACGCGACCCTACCCTATAATACCAATCTGCCGGAGATATTATCCGCTTCCACAGAGTGTAGGGTACACAAGCAATGAAAGTAGAGGCTTTTTATGTGTTTGGTACGATGCAATAAAAAAAGTCATAAAATACAAGGGGGTTCCCCCACCTCAAAAAATCTTTCATAATAATGTAATTATAGTAGTACGAGTAAGAGTAAAACAATTTATTGTAGTCTTATTCAACCAGTAGATGTAGTACTAACACAATTGGACATATTTAAAATAATGGTCCGATTGAGAGAACCACTGGCAAAAAAGTGCCCTTGGTTCGACCGGTAGAACTTTTCGATCGGACCACGGGCAATAAACCTTCATTTTTATGTGTACCGCCACGGAACCCTAAAAAAAGATCCAACCCAATCGTCAGCGAGGAGCGATAATCTGTTGGAGATCACGCTACAAGACCGATGTCAAGGCCCGACGGGCAATCAATGCAAATTGCCAATTAAAAGCATCGCGTGCCGACGGGTACGCGAGGGCTCAATTATAATATAACTACCAATAAAAATAAATCCATACAACAATTAATACACGCAAGACGGTCGACGGTGAAAGCGCGTTCCTAGGAAGTTTCGTCATGATCACAAACGTAGTAAACATAATACGATTTATCGAAAACAAATACGATATAATGTATTACGTTAATCGCGAACCACTTCTTACCAATAAACTAATAATAAAAAAAGTTCAATATTTTAATTTAGAATCGTACACCGGATTACCTTAAGTGCATAATTAAACATGTCAGCATCTAAACATTTCCGCGTTCTATTAAAATGAATCAAGTTTTTAAATAAAAAAGTAGCTTGATTAAGTGTCTTGGAGTATGTATTTAATATATTCTTAATTGAGACTTGTGTGAAACGGAAGGCGAAAACGTAACAAATGGGGCCAATTAATAATGAAATAAAACAACAATCTTATAAGATTTGCTCACCTGATAACGTGTCGTAAGTAGAGTGAGATTTTTTTATTATTAAAATATGTATTTTGACGTTCACGTTAAAATGTAATAAATAAATATCAAATAATTTTAGTATTGTGAGTTCGCTGGACTATTTTACCTAACACCCACCGTGAATCCGACATTGGTTCTCTACCTGTCTATCTAGAATCAATCGTAAAATAGTTTTCAACGTGTTAAAAACCAATCCTATAACCCACAAACACAATAATAAAATTACAAAACTATTTCCTACAATTTACACAATTAATAAAAAAAATCAAAAATTAATATCTCAGCATGGCTGAAGTTTATTTAATAATACAGAAAAATAAGAAAATAAAATAATAAAAAATTTAAATGCTATGGAGCTCGAAAAAGATTTATTATTATTATTATTATAAATAGCCTACAAATGTACAGAGGAGCAGTCACCTGTTTATGGTTATGCTTATGGTAACTGGTCAGCGTCGCCCATAGACATCAGTAACACCACCTATATTTTGATTATTTTGTGGTAACGCCAACGGCATCATGAATACGTTGTCTGACAATTTTGGTAATAATAATGACTTAGTTTTTAATAACACTGATTATACAATCATCACGCCTACCATCAAGCAGTGGGACCGGCTTATGCCACCCCTTACGACACCCTGGTCTGATCTGAAGTCATGGGTCTAGGATTAGTGCCTATTTCCGGCTGCCCCAATAAGACCGACATGATTTATATGACAGATGAAGGTTTGACCTCGGGTCGTGAGTGTTTGTGATGTGTTAATTGTCTATGTATGCCACTATTGCAGTGATGTAAGTGTACGAGTGTTTATTTGTTATTCAAGAGATTAATGACTAATCACTTTTGGAGCGTCTCCGGCGCGCGGGAAATAGTGCGGCCGTCATTAATAAATTATCGTTACAAAACCGGCGAGAATGCGGGCTAACGTATTACGTATGCGAAAGTAAAGTCGTGACGTCCTAGTTGGGATGTGAAATTGCTAAACAATCGCGACAGATGAGCATTGTTTTTATTTCCGATGATAAGGAGCGAGCAGGAAATGAAGCGAAATGCGAGACAGTGCGCGCCATTGTCTCCGGCGGTGGGTGAGATTTCGTAACAAACGTTACGTATCCATCTCCGGCTGGAGATCGTGAATGGAGATGACGCTGAAACGGAGATGGGACAAAGTCACGAAGTGTGTAGATTTTACGAATGAACACGTCTATTGATCGTTAGTGTTCCGATTCACCTGAAAGCGGATGTGGAAGTCGAACTGAATCACGATTAGCTTCCCTTAGTGAAGAAAAACAAACAGGACAGCATTTCATCTCAGAGATATCAAACGTAACGTTGAGCATAAAACGGGAAGCGTGGTTAATCTCAGCACCGCAAATATTTCAATGCAAAGTGACGTCAACTCCACGGTATGTTTACTGTCACTGGATGGATGGATGGAACAGTATCCAAACATCGATTATCATAAACAATAATTAAATCAGACTGCAGTGTGTGAGTGTGGAGTGAATGTTCTTGGTCAAGAGGAACCTCGAGCCGAGGATTGACGGAGCGGGTCGTTGTGCGATAAATAAATACCGACGGCCTTGTTTGCCGATCGTACCTGGATGTGCAAATGCAAACGTCTTTCACTCACCCAATTATTTGCACCTTTTTAACAATTCAAGAGCTATCCATATTCACTCTACATTTATACATATAGTAAAACTGTTACAGATTGATGTCTGTACACGGAAGGGATTTCAGGAAAGCTATTACTGGGGTTAGTTGTCTAAGCAGTAGATCCCATATGATTATAGAATCTGTATGATTTTGGTTTGTTCGGTGGTTCCTGCTAACCTTAGAAACGACTTTACCGATTCGGCTGCGGATACAAAGCCAATACTGTTTGGTTGCAATGTTGAGCTAGTTTCTAATATTTCGTTGACCTACATGGCGTGAAAGTGGAGTTTTTCCTAACATTGATTTCGGAGTGGTAACCTGTCGACAGTGATACGGAAAACCCATTTTCCTTTATAAGGGGAGCAAGGAAAGTTGTCAACGTTGTTGCCGTCGTGAGGTACGACGATCGTTGCGCTGATCATAATGTATGTTTAGGTAAGTAGATTAACCTAATTTCTACATCATATAAATGTGCCACTGTTGGACACTTGTGATCATGATAGAGAATTAAGGTCATAGACCCCTGCTGGCCTAGTGCTGATCGGTAAACTTCTCATACTTTAGAGAACAATATGGAGATTTTTTTTTATTTAACGCTACACACTCGTAGCCCCACAATAGGATTACCTGTGTCGTGGGTGCCATGGACAACACGCAAGACAAGAACACACACACCCAGACCAAGAACGGAAATTTAAATTCATCATTCAAATTTCCGCCTCGCTAGGAATCGAACCCAGGACCCTTAGAACGGCGATCCGGCGTGTTAACCATTGCGCCGTCCGGGTCGTCAAATATCCTCTTCTCAGATATCCTGGAGTCTTTCGTTTTTTTTATGAAACTAAGGCAGTAAACGAGCATGCAGCAGCCCCTCCGGTGCCGACTATAACAACTGTGACCGACCTAAAACAAGACTCAAATGGGGACTAGGATAGTTAGTCCATTAGTTTGTTAGTTAGTCCTGTTAGTTGTTGTTAGCCCAGTTAGTAATTAAAACTCAAACTCAAATAATTTATTTCATGTAGGTATGATACATACACTTATGAACGTCAATTTTTTGCATTTACCACCGTCTCGCTAAGGTGCCTTTAAATATTGAATTTTTAAATCTTTGAGGAGAAAAGAAACGGCGAAAGAAACTCCTCGGCACATCTTTTTAAAAAGTCAGTTTTAAAGTGTCAGTAAGTCTTGTTCTAACCGGAACACAATATTCGTTAACACAATTATTACACGTTAGAAATGATACTAAGTACAAGTCCATAAATATTTGAATTTTAACGTAAATTATTTTCACAAAACTGTCTTTTAAACCTTTTTAATAGGCGTTTAATCAATTCGTTAAACCTTGTTAGACGAAGGCTTTGTCAGCTGGCGAACGAAGGCAGACAAAGCTGTAATAATAATAATTTACAATAACCACAATCAACGTTTTATTACGATGTTATAAATGCTTCGCAACAATTGTTCGGGCCGAGATGAATTATATCAGATGTTATACAAAATTACAGAATGAAGCGCGACTTAAATAACTTAAACAATGTTTAATTACATAGAACAAACAAAATAAGATTTCAAACAATCTGAAAGCTAAACAAATGAAAAGCGAACGATCGATTGCGCGAACAATGACGTTATTCGAAACGTTTCGAAAGTAATTGAAGTAATAAACTTTAAGATTGTCTTGTACAAGTATATAGAACCGACGAGATTGAACTATTGTGTAACAAAAAGGTTTAAAATCTGAAATCTCAGTCTCATCAGTCACCAAATAAGTTAATAAAACATCGACTATATCAACTACACGTTTTAAAAATAGTCATAGTTAGAATTTCATAACTTTACAGACAAAAAATGGAATTTCAATTGGATTTACTTATATTTATGTAGGTTAATCTTAAAGTGGCAGACACAAACTGTATCAAATATATTTTACAAATCATTTGTAAAACATTGAATGCTTATCGTATACAAAAATGGATCACAATAATACATTTTAAATATAATTTTATGTGTAAAAGTATATTTAAAATAATATCAATAATTGCCATAGTGAATCAATAATAAATAACGCCACACAGTACACACTCATAGCCCCCACTATAATTCCCTGTGTCGTGGGTGCCACACACAAGACAAGGACACACGCACGCTGACACAAATTTAAGCTCATCAATCAAATTTCCGCCTCGCTGGGAATCGAACCCAAGACCCTTGCAACGGCCCGCGGCGATCCGGCGTGGTACTGGTAATCATTGCGTCATACGGGTCATCAACGAATGGCATTGCGATATAACTCACCCGAGGATGTTGGGGTGTTTCAGTTTGTTCATGAGCTGCACCTCCCGCAGCATGTTCGGCCTGTTGGCCCGCTGCTGGTTCATCTTCAGCACCATCACCTTGCCGGACGTCTTGTGTGTAACCTGCGGATGGAGAAAATGGGGTCAAGGCTTTGTACTGATATTCCAGGTATTTACATATAACTGCCTAACATGCCTTCCACCAATCCGCACTGGAGCAGCGTGGTGGAGTATGCTCTAGGCCTCCTCAGTTATGAAGAGAGACCCGTGCTCAGTAGTGGGCCATTAATAGTTAAGCCACATATACCTATTGACAATACGTCACATGAGTCTTAGGGTCATCAAATAGGTCAAAACCTAAATCACGCCATCGAAGTTTTCTGTAAACTCATCGCCTAGCTTAGTAGATTTCTTTCCCTTTGCTTCAATATAAAGGATGCTTGAAGGACCGTATAGATGATGCGATTTGTACTTGGCGAGGTACCAAATCATCAAAGATTCCATTAATGCGCGTGAAAACGCTACGCGCGGCCACCTAATTGGAATGTAAAATGTACGAGTATGGGAAAATATTCACTGCAACGTAAGCGCGCTAGGTAGATTGCGCGACCATTTTACTTCCACGACAACACGATGTGCACACAAAATGCAATCCGCACAGAATCTGATATCTCGTGTGTTATCGAGAATGTGCGTCGCAGCCGCTAGCCAAACATCCCGGGCCGTTAAAGCCGCCGCGGCCCGCGTCATCTTCCAAGATAACAGAACTGTCTTAACTAAATACGCCCAAGTAAACACGCCTCTGTCTGATTCATGTTTGTTTTGCGCATTTTTTAACAAATTGCGAGGGATATGTGTATACGACATTGAAAAAAACAACTCGTAAAGTAAGAACTGCGCTACAGTTAATTAATTATCCAAGGTGAGAAGAAAAAGAAATGTCAGTCGCATAAGATCGTTGCTAGACAACCTCCACCAAATGTGTAAGAAAAGGACCCGATCATTATGTAAAGTTGTGGTGTCCAACGCTCAGCTCCTGGATCTGCAAATGAACAGACAGCCATCTTATGGTATTTATTCACCGTTTCTACACATTTGGTTCTCAGGCTATCTCAGGGCTAGGGACTTCTACATCATCGAATAAATTGCATTTTATTGTAGTTAATTTCCTTTAAGAAGCTTCATATACAGTTGCTACAAATAAAAAAACAAGTAAAACAGTTCCTTATAGAAAGCAATACCCATTTACGAGTCCATGTCCGTCCCTGAACTGTAGTATATTCTCCACTTTTCTATGAAAACAACATATTTTGATCAACAAAATTTGTGACCTTCCGGATTACGACATCTCCTTACTTCTAAACAATGTAGGCGGCGTGGTATGTTCGAAGAAATTGATTTACGTAAATAAATACAGGCACGTTCATAATAGGAAATAAATTTCTACATTTCATTAACAAATTTCATCACCCGTGGACGATAGACCGACTAATACATATTTGCAAACATTGCCTGGCAATGTTTGTTTGTCCAGGGTCCTGTTGTCAATGGCCTTGGGGAAGTCGCGTACTAAGTAACTAGATTCGAACCCACGTGATTTTCATTTGCTTCGCTGAAAATAGTCGTTTACCTACGAGTAGGTACGTATCCAGTTCAGTATGTTTCGAACCTACCTTCCAAGCAACAGGTTTAGGGTTCATCATTCGCTTGGAATCAGGCAGAAATTTATGTAGGAGATAATATAGTGTGTCACCGTTCCAGAGGATCCTAGAGAAATTAATGTGTGGGCATCAAAATATTAAGGTGGTAAAAACGCAACAGAAGCCGGCCTTTGCTTAGTGGAAAGGCTGTAGCCCAGCTGACTAGCCACCACCCGCAGCAGAGAAGAGAGCAGACGCAGAGAGAGAGAAGCAGAGCTAGAGAGTCAGTGTTTCCCTTTCTCTCCTCCGCTTTATTTTTTTACCGGCAACGGATTACTGATAACAATGGGCGACGGTGACAACTCACCATCAGGAGGAGCATTTGAATAGAAAACAAAGGAAACATTTATTTATTTATGTTAAACATGTAGGTACTTCCGGTAAAAAGAGTAAAAAAAAATCGGCCCTAAATAAAGTGTCATCATAGTAAATTAACCCAACGAATAGTATCCGCAAACAATTACCGTTTGTCGCACAGAATCACAAAAGCAAAATCATGAAATACATACACCACGTGACATCCGTGAAGTTTGATAACGACACGTGGGCTACACGACGATAAAATGCACGACATTCCAATATTTTTATTTCCACCAATAACAATAAAATAGTCACAGTAAAACAGATATGATTATCAAAATGTGACGTTATACAACCTTCAAGTAAATGTTACGTTTGTTCTTTATTACATGAATTATTACTTTATGTAGTACCTAGATTATTCACGGTGCAGCAATGAATCTAATAATAAAGACTGCAGCTAAAACATTCATAGCCAATCTCGTTTACGCAGGCCTCTCAGGAGAACTTGACCTATGAACAACAACTCGTTGTCCCGGGGTAAACTCGTTAATATAAACCGACCTACATCTACAAATAAAATACACGTTTCCCTCATCGTATCAGCGTCCAATGCTGCCCAAGTGGCAACATGACAGACCTCACATTGCCCCTCATCGATTATATTTTACTCAAGAAATCAGTAAACTCGAAGTCACGGTCTGTGGTTACAGTCCACCTACCACCCTTCATCCATTACTCAGCCTATGAAAGTACACTGCGGGGCAAAGACCTTTCATAACTTATGCCATTGGGTTATTTAAATGATAAGGAGACTTTGAATGAATAGTGTTTTTTAGTACACAGCCGATTAGCAAGCAGACGAGCCACTTGACGGCAAGTGGTTACCGTCGCCCATGAAATGTCGTCAACAAAGATCAGAGAAGAAAGAATATTTTATAAAGTTGGTGAAGTATAAACATCCCCGAAACGAGCTCACAATAGGCACCGCCCGTGCATATTTAAAACAGTCTGCGTAAACGAACGAGCACGAACGGTTAATTCGAGCGGCAATCTAGATATCTAGATATTCCGATGTAGTCTGGAACAAGGTTTGACCTAGTTGCACTCATATACGTAAACAGTGGCGTTGTTTACAATGGGATATATTAATAGATGCACTCAAGTACAGGTGTTACTGTTAGATTGATACACTCGGTTCGGGTTTAGGAAGCCGCAATGTGTATCAGTTTCGTTAAACAATGTTTGTTGGACCTTGTTTAGAACATCTTGCAAATTACGGCTAAAGTTATCGATGACTAGCTAATAGGTTCATTTTGATGAATAGAAATAAAAAACCGGCCATATTCAGTCTCTTCTTAGTTTACTTTACTTTAGGTGTGACAATTAAACTATTAAAACCCTGTCAACAACCAGTCGACTTTAACGCAGTCCGCATTACCTCACGGCATATTTGTAACTGCTTCATCAAACCTAACTGCAATCTTTAGGTACGTCCACTTACTTTCCTACTCATTTTCATTACAATGTGGCGATGATAATAGCATCGCCACATTACCGTCGATAAACAACGCGTGTCACGGTTGAACGGCGGCGGCGGACGGTGCGATTGCTAGAAACCGCCACATTCCGCTGTTTAGATACAGAATGGCAATAATGCGATTTGTTCAGCTCCGAACGTTTCCTGCCTTAAAACGATATTCTGGTGACACAACACACACTTCGTCACACCATATCCATTCATCGCCACGGTGACGTGTCCTATGACCACCTTTAATATTTTCAGCTTAATCAAAACTATTTCTAGATGGAGCTTCACACTATGTGAGCTCACGCGCCTTTAACTTGGCTTTGTCTTACGCTCGCGTGGCGTCATTTAGAGGCTAATAGTTAGTGACAATTTTTTCATACGCTTTGTTTTAGAAACCCTCAATCGAGAATTTAACCAAAGTTCCTTCGCTATGACAGGGTTCCACTAACACTAACTGAGTTGAAGGATCAGTTCTTATTTCTCTTTTCACATCGACGTACAATAAAAGTCAACACACCCTATCGTACGAACACAGCCGACCAGGACGATCGCAATTCGACGGCAAAAAAATCCCACATACTTCCCCACCCGGCTCTAAATCACTGCAGTCGTCAGAATCGCTACAAAAACATCGACACGATTTCGGGCGCACAATAACATACCCTCGGTGGTAAAGTCGCGTCGGATATGGCCGGTGGAACAAAAACCATACCATACACGGCCGATACGCAAACCGGTCGGAAAGCACGCACCGTCCTTGGTATGCACTGCGACTGACTGCGACGTGTCCAAGGCTAGATTTCGTTACTCGCGAGCCCTTGTGAACGTTGTGCAAAGTTATTGTTCAGTAACCCTAGCGACTCCTTGAATTGAATTGAACCAGCGACCTCGCTTGACAAGGATGTCAAGCGATGTCTCTGGTTCAATTTCCATTCGACTAAAAGTATTAACATCTAACACAAGATCATCTAAAAATCGTAACCTTAAGTAACAAAACGGAAATCATGCATAAATTGCAACGTTATTTAGAACTTTAGAAGGGTTTACTAGTAAACGCTGAGTGGGCGCTTAATAAGAGAAGTTATATGCATATCATAACGCGTTTTTAACTCTGGCTACCTTCTAATCACAAACACGAAGAACATTTATGGGGAAGCAGTCGAAAATCTATTTGAATATAACTAATAGAATCTGGTGATCATTTCTACAATTAAAACAAATGACGATTGTGGCCTTTCGGCTGTTTGTTCTGGTAGTCTCACCGGCACACCAAGATCCCGTGTTCGGCATCCGTGATCCGTCCAAGGACAAATCTGTGACAGTAATAAATGTTTGTCATCAGTTACCATTTTTGATATTATTATCTACCTACTTTAAATTTGTATGCCAAAAAAAAGTCTCAAGAAAGGAAATTGTAGTGTAACTATGTACAATTGTACATATGTGTGAGCGTCAATGCAGCACACTTTTATAATAACAATAAATCACAAGCAGCGTCCGCTCTACTACAACCAAATTGTACACTGTCAATTAATAAAGAGTGTGTACAAACAAACCGCTCCCACTCCTAACACCGACATCACATAAACACATCGCTAAACGGACCCGACCACCCGACTCAAAACTACAAACATTATGTCATCCTCAATTTATAACAATACGGAAGCTGTGACCAAAGCAAGCTACATTTATTAGAACGGTATTTCGCCAATCGCAATATATTAAAGTTATTGACAACAAATTAATCCTAATTTGGTGAATATTATTATTATGAACCTATACTGTAAAAGTTCTATAATTTTTGAAAGCAATTTATTTATTTGTTTCACTTAAAACGTCTAGCTACCATACTTTTAAAAGGGTTAACATATCCGCGTAAGGGTCAGAAAAAACAACAACAATTTTTTATTGTACATAGTTATAATAAACTAAGTCAACTTGTATTGACACAATGTCAATTATTAAGGACGTGACCTTAAAGTAAGTAAGCATATGCATACACTCGACAGCCTTCAGTAGCTATTGTAGTCAGTGGATTAGGGTTCGTCTTTAACGGGTCGGAGACTTTAAGCAACCCTCTGGAAATTATAGCCAACGAAAACCAAATAACTCCTCAATTTACGACCGTACTCAGTTTTGCATTCTGTATACAACGATTGACATGATAAAGAGTTCTTAAATAGATCAGTCTCACGGGGTCACGGGTAACCTCTTAACACAGGCCGACACAAGACCTTGAAACCACATAATTATACTCGTACAGTACAGTTCAAAGTTCGCAATGAGCTCCCAGAATATCAACGCCAATTGAATCGACCCCCGGCCGGGGAAAGATAAATCCGGGATCTCATAAACGTTGGCAGGGGAGGATCAACTTCGTCCAACTACATGAACGCAGAAATAAATTTCCAACGGGGTTCGGTCGCCAGTGAAATTTACATAATTATCATTCGGCGCGCCGGGCGTCGCGGCGAATGTAATACAGGCTTCCTTTGACCCTAAACTATCTCGTTCACCGATACTCAACCTTTCACGATCTTTCTCGTCGACACTATCAACTTAACAACATACTCGTAATCATTTTGAAAACATAAATACTTTTAGGGCAAAATTAGTACCGATACTAATTTAACCAATTATTTAGTCTTCTTTATATTCATAGGGATACATACGAGTATGCTGAATATAATTTTTAATAAAATAAACAATTTTGAACAATTAAATGTGCCTACTTCAAAATTGGTTTTTCATCTTTTGCGTTATGTTAAGATTATTTGAGTTAAGAGTTTTCGGATACGTTTTTCCATGAAAGCACAATATTTTTTTTAATTCATTGCTCAAAACCAAATGATCGGCGGAAATGAAACGTGCAGTTTTGACATAAAAATAAAACAAAAGTGTACTTGTTTAAAATTTTAACGACACGAGATTATAGGTTCTCGTTAATTTAATAACGTCAATCAACTGACAACTCCTGAGGTTGACTACCTGTAACTATTGCTAAGTAACTACAGCGCATGGATCGAGTACAGAATGCTGATCGAATCTTGCATTTTGAGTTGCTGAGAAATTGCCTAGGAGCTCTATGATTTGGGTCACCAGTCACCAGTGACCAGTGGCGGCAGCGCGAGCCAACACGCCAACGTCGCCAGTCGTCAACGAATGGTAACAAAACGTCAACGGGACAACAATTACCTGGACAATATTAAACTGCTCACGACAAACATTTCATAAATATACCAATTGAAATGATCGAATAATTGCAAATGTACACCTATACAAAGCAAAACGATTGTCAATTATGAAATCACGAACGAAATTCGTGAATAAATTTTTTCGTAAAACATATTACGTTTGGATTTATTACTGTAATTTATTTTAACGAATATCGTTAATTATCAATGAAAATGATAATAACCATGCTATAGGTAGGTTCGTGTTGGCATTAAGTGGATTTAATTAAGAATATTCATTACGAAGCAAAATTATATGACGTAAAACTTCGCAAAAAATAGTAAGATACAACTCATGTAATGATTCTCATTAAATTATATTTGTTTTTACAGTATTAAGTTCCTAAATATAATAATAATTTCGTCACAGTTAAAAACTATAAATTCAGTACTTAATTTAATTGAAGCCGTAAATTATCATAATAAAATGCGTTTTTAAATGAACATTGAATAAATGTTGAAAACTAAGCAATAACAACTTAGAAGAAAATATTCAGCCGTTCCGGGAAATCTTTGCCTTGCGCATCTTTTTTGCTATTTCATTAAATTGATACTCAGTTTTTATCCAACAATATTTACTACATCCAAAATCATATGAAACTACAGTTTCGGATATCGGCTAGTTCACGGATATGATTACGGAGTTACAAATACATTAATACAAAATCAGTAAACAAATTTGATAAAATCGAATGCTATTGCCGTTTGTCACGTACGAAGCCCTCGCACGGTAGTCGTGACTGACGGAGTGACGGAATTGTAGGTACCTGCTTCACAATGCATCAACATCTAGCGACTTTCAACAAAGGCTTCCCGATCCTGCGACTTTGTCGACAATTTACTGCTAACATTTTGAGAGTTTTACATCGGAGAACTATAACTTTTGAAGCTGCATGACATTTACATTTAATGACATTTACATTACATTAAATGAAAGTTTAGGTAGGTAGGTAAAAGGTAGGAGAAGATAGGTATCGCCGTACACAAATCATCACCATCACGACTTTAATAACAATCCAAATGCTGGGTCCAGGTCTGTTCACCATGAAGACAACACAGTCCACCACGATAGCTAAGCATAAATTCGCAGAGTTTAAAAGCCTTTGAAAAAACGAAGAATTCTCAGTAATGCAAATTTCCTCAAATCTTTTGCGCCTGACACATATTCTATGACTACTTATTCAATTTGATTAAGTCCTCAATCTTAATAATTTCTAAATTTTCAACAAATACAGAACACTCTAAATATCTAAACACAAAACCCTTGAACAACGTATGTTCATGTAAAGCGGATAAACAACCTGCGAATCAACTGGAATTGAAAAAATATCCAAATCAAATTTACAAGCACATCTAAGTGAGTTATAGATATCGTGAGAATTTTTAAATTATACCCATAATTTTTAAATTTTATGTTTCGAAATTTATAACTTCTGTCTTCTTTTGCTTCAAAATACGAATTACTAAGCTGATTCAAGAAATCACGAGTCTTTGCCCAAATATACAACTGGACCAGTCTAAGCGTACGTTTTAACGAGCAAATCGAACAACGGTGGAACTCTCGGCGTCGGCGGGCTATTCAAATAAGGTCCATCAGTCGGACACTAAGCATAATGAATATCTTGTAATTTCTGAGGCGCGCTGCGCATTGATGTCCATATACGAACCAAATCTCCTTACATTTTGCACGCTGCGCTCTTTACCATATACAAACGGAACGGGCCCTCGAGGTAGTGCCACATCTTCGACGTTTGGTACAAAAGTAGCGTTATTTTTCTGTCAAACGTTCACATTGATTACGTTTGCTTCAATTAAAAATGAAGTTTAAAATTGACTACTGCGGAATGTTGGTCCATAATCCCATGATCAACAACTTTTTATAATTTTTAAATCACTTTTTAGCCAAGTTACTAATGTACCTACAACTTTATAGTACTACATCTAATTTAAATAGATCTGAATTTAACCGAATTTATCTAGAATATCTTAGTTGTAAGATTCGTCGGCCACCTTATATTGTAACCGATACGCAAAGTAGTAATGGTATGATCGTTTATACCAAAAAATATTATTTATTTTAATGGCCAACCTCTGGTGGTATTGGTTAAGCAATCATACTCGTATACTCATATGAAAATAAAATCAGCATATTTTTCACGCACAATAAAATTATCTTAACGTACAATTAACCAGCTCGATGCGGCGCCACCTTTAGCTGCTACTACCTCGTCTATTGAATCCTTTGAGATTTGATTTCGTGACACATTTGATTAATCGCCCATGTTATGCTTTTTTGCTCGAGTCGAAGATAATTCCCAGTGCTATGCCGATGCTAGGGTACGTTGCCCCTTGAACAAAGTCGATGTATGCCTCTGCTCAGGTTTCATCATTGATTTGTTGTTCAACTTTAATATTGACCGCAATTTTGATGCTGTGTTTACAGTTAATGCTTAATGTTGATCTATACAGATTGTGGTATGAAATTATGTTCATGAATCGCAAAGTCATAGTTTAAATCAGAAGTTATTATTCAGATTGAAAACTTACACTTATTCATTTTAGAGTTTTGTAATGAACAATGTGTTTTCGAAATCTGTTTTATTAGGCAAAATTGGCTTCCTTCAGACCGAATATACACAGGATCGTAGATGTCAGTTTAAGTTAACATTAATTTGCAACTTTGTAACAGTTCGGTTACATAATATGTGTTAATGTAAATTAGTGTAGTGCGCGAAATATATTAAAAAAATAGGTTGTTACCCAAAGATCATGTGCCATATTGTGCTTTTTAAATGATGGCTCACTTTTGTTGACCAAGATACATTGACTTATTATTACTATGCCAAGATATTATTGACTAGGCAGTAGAGTCAGCTTTAAGTAATCTAAATGTTTAGTCGAAGCAAACGTATAATTTATATCCTCAAATCGGAGCGTTGCCGGCTACCAATGGGATGGACGGTCGGGGCATAAAATAGCGCCAAGTAACGGGCGTCGCATCGTAAAGATATGAGATAACCCATAAGTACCGACAATCCCACGGCAAAACTATTGTGCTCGATCGAGCTGCTTGAGAGGCAATTTTTCACAACATTAAAGGCTCTTGCATTTTAGACAGCAAAAGGACTAGTTAAATATAACAAAACATTGTAACGGTTGAACTTATTCTTAGCAAAGATAAAAGATAAATCAATATTCTCAGTCATCCAGTTGCTAGATAAGAGAATTCCGATGTCAATATCCACTTATAAATATAATTGAGATTGTTCTTTGGTTAAGAGTTATTTATTTAGGTAATCATCTAACATAACACGCTAATGGCAATGGGCAGATACCAAATATTTACGTTGTATAAAACGCAAACACTTCATTGATGAAACTCGGCACAATGAAGATAGAAGATAGAGGCTCGTATGAAACGCGTTATTGAAACTGATATAAATGCGAAAATCCATTCGAAAATGCATCGGAAAAGTTTAAACTCCGCTAAAATTTTACATTGCACGGGGTTTTGTTTACGACTACTGGGAAATCGAAAGGTTGCAGTTTGTCTTATAGGGGCGTGTACAGTGCATTTGACTTAACTATATTGAAACGTTTTAAAAACGGTAAGAATGTAACGAACGTACGTGAGGTTTTCGATTGAGACACCAAGAGTAGAGCCTAGTCAAAATATAAAAGGCACTGCCATATGGACAATGTTACAGAAAATATAATATAGAAATTATACCGTGGCCAAACCTAATTAAACAAATTATTAAGCCGTAAGAGGCATACAACAATTACTTAACATCTGCATGTAAGGAACTAATCACAATCACCAAAAACTAATTTCCAGATTTTTTAAGGATAAGGATATTCTTCTTCCGAGGTAAAACAATATTAATTACCTAATTGTAATTCTTAAACTCTTAAATTCAATATTCAAGTAGTTTATTCTAATATACGCAAGCGAAACTGCGCGCAGCGGCTAATATCTGCTATAATTATAACTATCAAAAAAAATCCAGTCCTAAAATGCTCAAACGATTAACTACCATTAGTCACCAATTTAACTTTGCCCAAACTTAGCCAATCAATTGCAATCAGCTCAAGTCGCAGAAAAGTTAGAATTCTTCAAGCAGGTTTAAATTGGCCTACAGTTCGTGTACATCGCAACAAACAAGTTTAAATAAAACGTAAACGCAAATAACTCTGTTACACATCAAATTCACCTTTACAAGTGTTCTAAAACGAACGTGGCACACTCATCGTAAGGTGGCGGTTCGCGGCCGAGACCGAGACAAGCGACCGAGACAGTAGACCGAGACAGTAGACCGCGATCGGCACTTGACCATAGGTAATGTATAGGCGACAACTCGCGACCGAGACCGAGACAGTCTGTCGCGCCTATACAAAGTGACGGTCGCGGTCTCCTGTCTCGGTCTCCTGTCTCGGTCTCGGCCGCGAACCACTACCTTTACACATCAAATTCACCTTTACAAGTGTTCTAAAACGAACGTGGCACACTCATCTTACATTTAAAGAACATCCTTCCGCTACAGAGGTGATGCGGCGCGGCGACGGCAGCCGCAGTCGGCACACATCGGCTATTCCTGTCCAGCTAAAAATACTGGCATTCAACATGGCGACGCAGCCGATGCAGTTTTTATGCATCTCGCCAAATATTTCACTGTTGGACACTCCACTGTCAAAAAGTTCCTCTTTCCCCGTAGGGTTGCCGATGTTGGATGCGACAAACTTAGTTGGACACCGTTGGATTTGAAACTAATAGACGAGACTATTTAGTTGGTAATGGCCCTGGCATGTGAAAGTTCTATATTGATTGGCGCATACCCACATTTAGGTGAGTGATAAAATATACAAATTGTATGTGTGATAGATTGATAGATAGATATACTGATTATAGCGTATGTGTCCTGGTAACACCCCGTACCCTTAATGATGGTACTAATCCCGAATCGTATCCTCAAATTCACGTACGTAATATAGGTATTACATATTATGTACATTCATTAATTATTGCTCTATGTCATTGTGCTAAAATATACGAGGAACACGCGGGTTTCATAGATTTTCCATTCGCTTCAATGACTGCTCACGTAAACTTAACTAATTGATTACTAATAATAAAAAAATGAAATTAATCGAAATTCAAGTTGTTAAAACAATATTTAATGAGCACAAATTACAAATTACGTTTATTGGTTATACCTGCAATTAATAAATCTGTTAACATATTTTGGTAAACAAAAGAATACTTAATTGATTCGAAAAAAGCGAACTGGCATTACATTAATTATCTGAAACATTTCCGTAATTAAACTTTTGTTTCGGATGTCGATTATTTTTATACAACGCTGATATCCCTGTCGGTAGCCCTGGCCGAAGGGCGAGAGGCGCTGTGCTCACATGAGTAACAACCATACAGAGGGCCTCTTACACGTAGAGTAACCGTTTTACTACTACAAATCGTGGTTATGAACGTAACCAGTTAGCATGTCGATAATGGGCGTTCTTCATTACACTGTTTAATTTGTAGGTATATATTTAAAACTAGTAAAGGATAATTATGTACGAGTTCATGGGAACTTATTTATTACTTAATTAATTTATTATTTATAATATCCGAAATTCGGGGGAAAATACGAGATGACTGCAAACAACGATGTTAATTTATTTATTTGTTATTTATTAAAAAGTAAAAAAGTGCGAAATTTTAAGTATTTTTAAATTAATATTATTATAATGTGATATTCTATGTCTAAGTTGTTGTTATCCCGAAACAAAAATAAGTAAGCAGTAACATTAAGTGAAATAAGTAAGCTTATATTAAGTTAACACTCTGTAAAGTTTCATCGCTCAGGCGCCTCGCCGTGGTCAAGCGTGAGGTGCCGCATTCCGGCGCGTCTGGCGCGGTTATCTTTGCCCCGAGTGAATCTCATTGCAAATTGATTAAGCGGAACTCTGATTCCGTAGATAATTCTAGTCTTTATCGGCACAGGCACGCCAAATAGTTTTTTGGTTCGTTCACTTTCGGTCACTCGCGAGGGCCAACAAAGAAAACGTCTCGTCGCTACAATTAGTTTTCGCAGAATTGGCTCCGCTTTAATTTCAAGTATCAAATCTGTGCTGGCCGTCGTGCTGTTTTATACAAGATACATTAATTGTTTGTAAATGAATTGCATAATATGCATAATTACCAAGAAGATGTGCTATGCTACTGGGAATAAACCCTGTAGAGTAGACCAACTGGTATCTACGAGTATCAATTCGAGTATAAATTCTGGCCGGAGTAAATTTGTCGATGTCGACTGTTCCAGAGGCCACCCTTGCTATCCCTTTCACCAAAGCGTAGACTATAAAACCAAAACTCTGATCTTACCAAAACACATCTCCATTTTGTTCCATGTTTCGTCATGCAGTGACAAACGATATTTCATCAAATAAATAATACTCAACTGACTACCTACAGACACAAGTCACAGGATATAATTCTAAGTTGGCTCAAGTTACGAGCTGACCGTATAATAAATACACCGTTCAGTAGGTAAAAACTTTAACCGCGAAGTTAAGATCGTCCGAGCCAGAGAGAGTTCGCGGAGAAAATATCAATTAGGAATTAAGCACGCCCGATGTAATTGAATTTAAAATTTGTAAGCATTACGTTAATAAAACGTTTTATGTTATACTACTTAAATCACACATTTATTAAAATTTGTAATATTGATCAATACAGCTCGGATTTTGACACGATAGTACGTACGTACCTACTGATTTCACTTACATTCCTAATTAATCGTAAATGTCATCCCCTAAATTATTAGTATTAATATTAACTACAGATACAGTCTTAAATAAAAAACAAAACAAAGAAGAATGCTGGGGCATCCTAACGAAAATAACGATACTGATAATGATTTGTTTCGATATACACGTCATCTTCCATTGAAGGTAGTTAGTTGTTGTTGTTGCAATAACAAACATTTCGCGTATTGAGTGAACTGCGTACGTAAAAATGTTACCTACTTGTATTTGCAATGCCACGAGAGTGCGGCCTACAAATCTGGTATTCCGCTCGGATTTATATTTATTCGAATGCACACGGAGCCGGAGATTTACAGGCACATGGAATCGTGATTGTGTATTCAATTAATTTGGTCACTGGAATTTCACAATGTTAAACGTTTAGCACAGATTATAAAATACATTCTGTGCTGGCATTCACTGGCAATTATATACCATCTGGCACAGTTGCGGAACTAATTTGGTTTCATGTATGATTGTAACGATCTATGCAGGCTAGGAAACAACTAACTAGACTAACTTAAGACATCACTTATTTTTTTATTGACAACTGCTGTGGTTTATTTCGCCATAACAAGTTTATCATACAACTACTGTATTATTTGAAGCTGCTCATACATAATTATATGTGCAGCCAATCTTAATAATGGATTATTTGTCACTACTGACAAGTGATCTTCTGCTTAGCTGCACACCAATTTCTAGACATTTAAATCCAGAGCCATTTTACTGAATTCATACATGAGTTCTCATTAGCATCGGTGACATGATGTTACATCATAAAGTTCTCTTCAATGCAGAACTCTAATTATTGTATCTACTTTATAAGCATAAAAGCCTAATGACAACATATAAACTGCCATTTAAATGCACCGTTCGAATCCTGTAGACAAAGGAATAGTAATTTCATCTAGGCATTTCATTATAGTTGCCTCTTTGAGATATTGATCTGAACTAGGTAGGATCTGCTTCTTGATATCTATCTAGTGACTAGACTCCTGGATCTTAGGTGAACGCAAATGCATTTTCTACACTATGCCCAAATGCCTCGTCTTGAGGACCGAATTGCCGAATTTTCTATACTTATAGAAAACGTGTCGACCACTTGACCGTCCAGCAATCCTATCATCATCATATCAATAATCATCATCATCAAGTTCATCTGTTAAATAATTAACAACACACACACACAATTAGCGGCGCTATCGTTTACACGGGCAAGTCACTCGGCGGCGTGGCGCGGCGTTAATACGGTATGGAACGTTTGAAATTCCTGTTGGAATTAGTCCGACACCGCATTCCTCGCTAACAGCTTTAATAATATTGACTCGGCTCGAGTTATCCTCGCAAAAGTAAACCAAACACTCGAGTGAAATCCCGTTGTCCATTCTCCGTTCCGTCGTCTTCGTCTCACCGTAATGTCCGTAATAGACATGCATTCCGCTTTAGCCGGGAATTCTGCGCGTACGCACGCCATTTGTCTTGCCACTATATATTGATGTTGAGCAAAAGCAACCCCAAGCACATCTAGTTACATTTCAAATTGGCTAAACCAAATTGCGCGGTTCAAACGGTCCTTAACGATGTTACATTCGTCTCGATTTCTGCTTATTATATTGATACCACAACCATCGTTTATATTGCTCTGTGGTCGATGTCGACTTGGCAAAGTCGTGGCTTTGTTTGTCTTTTGGATGCCCATCGTACGTTTCAATAAAGTATGTTAAGTTATTTTAATTCTCTGTGTGCTAAACATTTGAATGGCAATAAAGTACGTAGAAATTAATCTTAAATTTTATTTATATCCTCAAGTTCTTTCTGACTGGTAAATGGCACTAGTCTTTTCCAAATGGGCCTGCAACATTCATTTCACAATTATTATTTTTTGAAAAAATGTGACCTTTGTTACATTTTATTATCTCCAATATAAAAAAAAAATCTTAGATGTAAGTAAAACCACAGGTTTTATAAGAAACATTACTACATAATTATATATTGTATCTAACACACTGTATTAGAAAAATTCATTACAGCTTTTGTTTTGTTTGCAAAACATCGCATGGTACATATCTAGATTAATTCTAAGGTCAGGGTTTAAATTAATCCGGACGGCGTAATGGGGGTTGTTTATGTAAGCCTAGAAGCCAAATGGATCTAATTACCGAAGTAGTTTGTAACGGCATTAGACCGTTTTCAGATCGAATGGCCGATGCCGTATCGTCGTCGGACGCCGCGCCGGCAGACGACACTCGATAACGGTCTTATCGATCTCTCTCCATTTTCACGATCCACCGATCTTAGTAAACGTTACAAAATGATCAAGTATAAATAAATGCAACATACATTGTGCATTTCATCATCATCCGTAACTGTCCCACGAGAGAACTTTCACATGCAAGGGGTACAGGCCATAGTCCACCACGCTGGCCAAGTGCCGATTTGCGGACTTGACACACCTTTACAGAAGTAAGTGATAGATACTGAAATTCTACTAGAATTAACTAACTGTTACAGCCGATAGCACATCCGTAATGCCTTCAGTGTTGGTAAACCATATTTGACTTACAAATTTTACAAATTTTTATTTGACCTCAATGCTCGGTTTTACTAAGTAGAAGACAATGTTTAAGTGACCTGTGATATAAATGTGTTTGGATGGTCAGTACTTACCAACACGTTATCTGTCTTACCAGCTGTTACTATAACAAACTGCATAAATGTCTAATAGCCGCTAATTCATTAAAAGGCGCGTTACAACCAAATTTCACGCGGGCGAAGCTGTGGACTGAAAGCTTGTATATAGTATTCAGTCTGAAACTGTAATACCACCTTCCTCGCGTTTTCTTTTCCGATTACCGATACCGGAGTGAGTTTTGGCGTGGAAATGCTAACTGTACCAACTATTCAGTTGGCAATACCCGATGCGGTTCTGGCATGCACACCAATGCGGCGATGCGGCCCACACTCGCCGCAGCGGTCCCGATGCCTTAATGAATACACTGGGCAGACTTAGCTACATTTTGCCTGCAAGCCTGTGATTTGATTTATGGTGAACAGACTAATTTGAATTGAATATTTAATTAGGACCGTTTAAACTATGAAATATTACAAGCTCGACTTTATGTTAGAATTAAATGACTGTTTTTGATGTAAAAAATAAAAACTTAGCAGGTAACTATGATCGACTGTAACATTATAAATGACCACTTCGCACGCGGATTCATACGCGGATAGGATTTTAAAAATTCTTGCTTTCTTTATTTTTGTTTCTGACGGTCATCAATAGAACTTCAGAGTCATATCGTTTAATTAAACCTTTCACTGTTCGTAGAAATCAAAACTTTACGCCCACCTCATCTGTTAACATCTTAGACACAAACATTGACAAAAGGCGAACATTGAGAAGCGTTTCTCACGGTGACCACCAACAAGATCTTTTATATTACGTAGCAAGATCTCAGTGGAAATCCGACATCGTGAAATTAATTAGAAAAATCTTAAATACGTAACATGGCTTTAGTTAAGTTTACTGTTTAATAGATGGCAATTAAAGATTGATTATTTTATATTATTGCAATTCAATATGGCACACAATGAGAGGGGTACAGCTTATAGGTAGGCCATATTTCATCAACCACGAACAATTTTAACATGATTACTTCCTGTGGCTAATATTTGACGATGAGTAAACTGCAAGACTGAAGCCATTGGCACTTTGAATGAGGTGTTCAGTGACGATCCGAACAGCCGATCACCAGCGCCGAACTGGGAGGCTACAGGCAAAACGACACATTACCCGTTACTCGCGCAACAGCGTCGTATCTACGGAGTTCAATTCCAGAAAACAGTTACACGACAAATAGTATATTTTAGTAAATCCAGACATAATCGAAATTAATAAGGTGTACGGTTGTAAATCCTTTTAGAGGTTAATAGCTGTACTATTAAACTGTCGTATTGTTATCGGTTCATCCCACGTGTACGAAATTTAAACAATTGGGAAATTCGATAGTAAATAAAAAAATAATTAAAACATGCATTCATAGGTCAAGGTACAGTACAAAGTCGTAAAGCGTGTAAAACACTCATACAAATCGAGGTACACAGTTATACGCGGAATTACAGCCTATGATTTTTATTGAAAGATCCATGTCAGCCGGCCGTGGGAGACAGTTGAGTTTAGTAGAAAGTGTTCATACTGATCAGAAACAACATTAAGAAGAACGCTTGCGATTGCTTATCAATCCATACTTGATATTATAATGCGAAAATGTTTGTCTGTTTGGTTGTTTGGTTGTTCTTCTTTCACGTCAAAATACAGCAACATAACGAAATGATCTTTGGTGCGGACATAGCTGAAAGGCTGGGCGGTGATATAGACTTCATTTTCCGCGGAAAAATATCTCTTTTCCCCGGGAAAATACTTTCACCAAGACATAAGAAAAATAATAAATAATAAAATGATTATGTAAGCCGGCTGGGAATCAAACCCGAGACAAATATTGTCATTAGAATTCGGACCGCAAGTGAGTCTAGAGCAAGATTTAATACCATAACATACGGATCACATTTGACCGCCTTCTAGTTCTAATTTATGCTTACGGTACCCAAAACAATACTCAAATATGAATTGTATGCGTAAGTTGGGAAATTTATTGGTACTCGTGCGTGGCTCCCGCGGGGGCCGGCGACACGAGACACAATCATAACCTGTGTCGTCAGTGTTGTAAGTTGTACCGCGTTGACACAACGGTATTCGATTCGTGATCGGGAGATAAGCGCTGCGGGGGCTATTCTGGTATCAAATAAAGGATTTATTAATTAATCTTTCAAAACTCAAACTCAAATCATTTATTTCATGTAGGTGTGATGCATACACTTATGAACGTCAATTTTTTGCATTTACCACCGTTTCGCTAAGGTGCCTTTAAAAATTGAACTTTTTTAAATCTTTGAGGAGAAAAAGAAACGGCGAAAGAAACTCCTCGGCACATCTTTTCAAAAATAATGCTTACTATGCTATTTTAATATAATATAATAATATATAATGTGTGAGGTAGAGCTCCTGGCACTGTTTAATTTAGTTTAATATTATACATATATGTATAATAGAAAAACTGCAAAATTTTAAGACTCGGCAAAATAATTATATATGGCAGTAGAGGATCACTGGCCTATCAGTATTAGAAACAATATTGAAAAAACATTATTCATTTTGTTATTAAAACTTTAAAAAACGTGTTATTAAATTATATGCAAAGGTTTTCGAAAAACGGTACTGTTTTCATTTTTTACAGCAGATGAATTGTTAATATACATATTCACGATGGCGACAACACTTGTCTTCTTATGAATATATTTTGACAATGCACTTCAAATATCATAGAGTTGTTGATCGATATTATCTACAGCGCGAGAATGTATCCGTTAGTCGGCAAGCGAGTAATGCAAGTATCAATGGACGTCCGACCGTGATGGACTAATCTTGACGAGGTTTTGACACGTTTATATTTAGATCTCCGTATCGAGTGTGATATCCGCAATGCTCACTGATAGCCAATATCAATCACAAACAGTAGACTGAAATGTATTTCTATTGGTATTTAAACTGTAACGTAGAGCGGCAGGTCTTTGGCATGAGATGTGATTTCCTTAAAATATACGGTATAGTAGACTTGACCACTTTAAATTTTAAGTGTTCTATAAATTGTTATATTACTTGTATTATTGAAAACGCTTTAAGGGTTTTCGAAGGGTTAATTATCAACTCGAGCGTTTGATGTTGAGGGACAAAGCCCTCTAATGATTCCTTCCACCAAACCTTAATTATTGCTGTTTAAAAAAATCACACCTGAGGCCGAATTTTATTAACGTGCCTTGGCACTGTCTTTTGTAAAACAAAAGCACAAACCGTCGGCGCCGAGTGCAAATCTCATAAGTGCCTAAAACGAAAATTCACAACAGAAAAAAGTTAACCTCATAAGCGTCAAAAACTAAATTTTGCAAAATGTTTTAAGCGCCATTTTGTTTGATTAGTCCTGTAAATATTACTATCATAAATGGCACTATCAAGTATTATACTGACGCTGTTGATTTAAATCTATAAAAAAAACATATTTCGATAAAAATATGCGCTTATCGAAATCGATTCACATGTTTTAATCCAATTCAAAATAATTTAATCATATAAGTATCACTGTCAATACACTTATGTTTATAATAATGTATTATAACAGTTAATACCCATCCAGCTCCCAACTGCATTCGCTTTACCTTAACTCAGACCATTCACAATCACGGCACCTACAAGCCTATGGCTTCATATTATCATGCCTGCATCATGGCATCACAGTGATCTCAACATAGCGCATTTCTTGCTGTCCTCATCAAAATCGGTCCAATAAAAACGAGTCGGACGCCACGTGAACGCCTACAGTCTACACGTCTCGTATTACTCGATTGAAGACACTCCGCCGGTTTCTCGTATTAAACATATTTTCTCCCACATTAGCCGAGCGAAATGAGAGTGCGTTTGTTGTAAGCGCCGCTTTATTATATTTTCACTGCGTATGGATATTTATGGCGAGGCGGCTTTCATTGATGGACGCCAACATCATTATGTAAGCACATTACTAGCATTTATATATTTCGTTCGGTGTATATTACGATATGTTTATTGTTATGAGTCTTATGACTTATGAACTTATGACGATATCAGTTGGGAAGATTATCATCCTTAGTTATGATAATTTTTATCACCACTGTGATGTCTCATTAGTCATCGCAGAGACCGAATCTTCTGACACTTCTCTCGCAGCGTCGGTATTTTTATCATAATACGATGAGTTATTCTCAAACAAAAATAAACGCCGTTCGCGACCAAAAAAAATACAATCAACCAATCAAGACGTAAAAAAATAAAGCACATTCAGCAAAAATATTTATCAATTTCGCTCTGTACCTATATTATAGAGATCACCAAAGGCTAGGCTGCCTTCTTTGGTGATCTCTAATCCAAGCGACCCTAGCTATAACTGTTATAAGTTCGATTCCCGGCCGAGTTTTAGCCATGAATGTCACCTGGATGAATGCCGACCAAAACAAACACAATATCAATAAAAAAAATGTTTATACTTATTTTTCAAACGTTACCTACATCCTCTATCAATATAATACTCATTACTAACGAGAGCTCAAGTCCCAAAAGACTCTAGTGATATCATCGTATCTATTATTGAGCGTCACTCAATGCTGGTAGTTGTAAATAAACATTGTTTATTCGGAGACGGCAGCGATCGTGACCACCTTCTGGCCGGCGAACAATGGCGAGAGGGGCGGGGGGACTGACTCGACTGAGGACGAGCTCGGCGTTTTTGGAGTTTGATGGTAGGGTATTTTCCCAGCTGGCTCGCTACCACCCTCGTTATAAAATTGACATTGACATAATTTACGTGTTTAACTCGCAATGTCGGAGAGCTAATAATAATTCAGATCTTCCTCTACCTCCTTTGTCTGCAACTCGTCGGCGATACTTTGGTGTCGTTGGTGTCCATTGGCAACGCTGTCATCGTAACAAGAGATGGCGCGTCTGGTCTTGTTGGCTATTTATGTAAATAAGGTAGCCATACTTTATCAACCTAAACACTTTCAAATCCATCAAAGAACTATTTGCAGGAATGAAGACTAACAAATAGATGATCCCAGTTGAGCTACGGTAGTTATTGCTTTTCAGTGGTTTTTTTTACTCGAACCTAACAACTGTCCAAAGGGAAATGAATCGGACGAGTTAAAACAGACATTAGAATGCGAGAACAATTTCCACTGCGGATAAATCTGGTTGGATTTAAATGATAAGAGTTATTTTTTTTGTTTATATGCCTCCGCTTGCAATGGATGATGGGCTCACACATTAAAAATATATCACTTACAGCGCTGTAGGCTTACCATGTCGGACTCCCGTTCGAAGAGTCTTGGGTTCGATTCCCAGCAAGGCTGACGTTTTAAGGATGAGTTTAATTTCTGTTCTCGGCTGGGTGTGTTCTTGTCTTTCAAAGGGTCGGTCAAGTCTATTTTATTTCAACCGGTTTATACAAACAATGTACAATAATTTAGAGAAACATTTTTTTGTGATTCTATGACATAGATTTCCCGATGAAGCAAGGTCGGTTACTATTAAATAATATTAATAGCAGTAATACTTTTCTCTGCGACTGTCTATACGGCGTGGAAAGCAAATAACAGCCCCGTTTTCATGTCTATAATGAATGTAGCTGTGGTATGTGATTTTTCTGGAAAAATGTGTTGCAATAAGCGAGCGCCATAAATTATTATCAAACAGAATATATTAGACGCGCGTGTGGTCGCTGCCGCTGGTCGGGGAACTGTTTGCTTTACTTTGTTGCTTTATCCCAGTGATGCTCAAACTTTTTATACTATACGCAATATAGGTTCGTAGAGGTGAAGAGTAACATTTCTAAATATATTGTTTTCAAAATATTTAAAGTTAATATGGGGGCTCTGTAAAGATTATTTTTATTTAAAATATATCTGTATAAATATGTAAAAAAATAATAAAATATGTACCCATTAAAATATTATTTAAAAAATGCAATATTCGCAACGCAGTCCTTCCACCGCAAGAGGCTGTAAGCTCAACCATCAATGGAACAACCTATGTATTTTATTTAAGTAAAAACTACTAGTAAACTAGTCATTGGATTTACAAAGGCTATTTCATAAAAGTATGTGTGTGTTTCCTATAATATACAGTATGTTTAGTTACGTAAAAATAAAACTAACGACTTGCATAGACTACCAACTTAATTTTCATAAATTTTTTCGTCACCGGATAGAGAGCCGCTGTCTCGCCCCATACCGTGGGAGCTCCACACATATTTTGTTTTGTTCGTCGCGATCGTGTTTGAAACGGTTAATGGGATGAAAATTTATAACAGTTATACCCGAGCGATCTCTAATACGTTATCTTACTTAATATTAGATAAGGGATGAAATATTACAGCGGTGACATGCTAGTGGTTTGAAATACAGCTGTCCTCCCGGGTGGTCTGGTTTCGATGTTATATCCGTGGAAGAAATTGTCACTTGATTTTTCAAGGGAAAAGATTATGAGGCAATCTGCACTGTAATAAATACAGTAGACGCACTGTACTTTATTAAAAAAAAACAAAACATTGCACCTGAATGTCAATAATAATAAATAAACCTTTTCATTTATCATTTTACACATAAGTTATTAACATTTTTTTACATAATTTAATTTTATATGACAAATATAAAATTAATTATAATTATGCATTTATACATACATTAAAAAAAATATTGATATGTCGCTTAACGATTTGAATAAATAAGTATGATATTTAATTCAATGAAACACATAATACAAAATTGTAATTTGATAGCTGACCGTCAATACAACATCATAATCAAATATGTACCTACATCAAAAACAATAGACAGCGGATGGTGCCGCGGTGCTGCTAAAACCAAAAACAGTGGCCACTTAGCGGGAGCCGCTATTCCTGTCTCACTCTCATACAGCCAACTATATAAACAAACTCCGAATCATCCCGGTTAATTTGGCGGACTCACTTTGCGTGCATTAAACATAGATCTACCTAAACATGCTCCTCTTACGGGCACATCTGTTCAATCGTCATGCTGCGTGTAAACACGGCGATAATGTCATTTATCTGTGACATAAAAATCTGTCCTGGATGGCAATCGAACCTGTGACTCTCCGCTCCGCTGGTTGGTTGGCACTATTAACTGAATCAGACGTTCAGTATTGAAAAGGATTAAGTTTGCTTTATTAACGCCACTAGCGACAGTTTAATGATTTGAAAGCTGCTTTCCTTTTCTAGATATCCGAGTTTTAATACCACACACTTTTGAATTACGTGTTGATTCGCATATTGAATATAAATTTATTACTCACTTATGAATTTTGAAATTGTCCAAACTTTCAGCAAACTCACCTGTAAAAGAAAAATATATAAATTAGTAATATGTGGACAACCAAACGTATTACTCGCATTTAGATCAAAGCAGCTAATACATAGTTACATATTATGTATAATTTCCAAATAATTTCTAATGAAATTACTGAACATTAATGGAATCCGAACAATGTATTACGTAACGTTAAGTAGACACGTGTCAGCGGTTACTGTAGCGGAACCGATTAGGGATAAACATGTTATTCGAGCCAAGGGCGTGCGATAAGCTAAATCTTCGATCAACTGAAATATGTTGCGGAGATTTCGGTTTTTGGATTCAAACGAACACAACCCGAGGCTTAGCAACTAGATATTACAAAGTAGGTATAAAACTCAGTTCGCAATCGATCGACAACTCATAAGCCGCAATGGCATTATCATGCTGGACTGCCGTTCTAACTTCTAAAGATCCCGGGTTCGAGTGTAGCGTTATTTTTTTTTACGAGTCCGATAAGTTAGTTGACGAGAAATCGTCTCGCATCGCAGGAAACAGCGCACCTAGCTCTGAACGTCCGTTCGTACACGCCGCATTACACTAGTCATTAGCCAAACAAATTGACTTGCAGTGCTGAACGCCGACGCTGATAACTAGAAGTAAATAATCTCTGATTTCATCTTCAGTACCATTAGAAAGTAGTGTACGTCACAAAAGACGATCGACCGTCTTGCAACTAATCATTATCGCACGAGTTTCATATGTCGCGAATGATATGGAATAAGCAAGTAAGTAGCTGCGGGCGATCCAAATCGTTAGACAATATGGTCAATTGGAAAGATAAATAACTACAAGCGCTCATAGCCCGGCGGCTTGCTTCGATACTAAGTGATCGACAAAGTTAAACAACATCGGACGCGGTCGGTAGTTGGATGGGTGACCGCTAGTAGGCAAAAAATTCTTAAGAGTTTCCGTACGGTCCCGGTTGTTAACGTTTGATAGCAGTCGTTAAACCATGTCGGAGGCCTCCGGGCGCCATAAAAAGTTCCGATGCTTGGGTTAGCCACTAACCTCTATCCATCAATCCGCACTGGAGCAGTGTATACTCAAGTGGAGTATACTCAAGGTGTTCTCAGTGATGAGGAGTAATAAGGAGTAACTTAGGCTACTTTTATTTTAGAAATTTAATACCTTTTTTGTTAAATCGCGTGGAATTTATGAAGTCGTGGCATAGCAAGTTTTATAAAAAATACGCCACTTTTCTTTCATTTAATTACCGCCCGACCGACTGGCCGGCAACGCAACGGCGACGCCATTGGCTGATATCCATGGATCCATGGGCGACGGTGACCACTAGCCACTTACCATCAGGTGGCTCGCCGGCCCCGTTTGCCGTCTAATAACATAAAAAAATAATTAAATTAAAATACTGTACTAGTCTTAAGTTAAATATACATACAAAGTGCATCATACTGTGAGCGAGCGCGGCAGCCAATTCACACGATTCGCTCGTCTGTAACGATAGCTGCTGATTTTCAGCGATATTTTCTGGTCATTTTGCTCTCTCCGATCGGCGATTGGCTTTCATTCCACTGATTGAATGTGAGCAAACATCAATATTCAATTCCAGAATTCGTTTTGCCGTCAGTCGTTTAGTCACAGCTCTGGTGGAATTTACCAACGACCAGGGTTATGTCATAAATGTATGCATATGTTATGTACACACGGGTAAGTAGGTTAATAATTGTAACACGGCCAAGATCTGAATTAAATTGAAAGTCATACATAAATAATAACGTTATACACTCACAGCCCCACACTATGATTCCTATGTATGTATCCTGCACACACCTAGACGGAGAACAGGCATTTATACTCATTATTTTAATATACGCCTCGCTGGGAATCAAACCCCCTTTGAACGGCAGTCCGCCATGATGACCATTGCCGCAAACGGGCGTCATGAGGACAGTTTTTCTATGTATTGTGCTATATGAGTAAAACTGATGGGCCATTTGTTCTGGAAAATAAATGATTTCGATTTTTTTCTTTTTTAATTTTCGTGATTTTTTTTCATTTCCTAATATTGTACCGGACGGAAAGACGCGAGCGTTTTTATTTTTAATCCATTCTGTTGTATCACGAGACATACACAAGCCCAAATACAAGTTAATCACCGTGCAACTCTCTATGGGAGCCATTATCTACAACGCTACAAGTTTACAAGTAATCTACCGACCCCATACCGCACAAAAATACCTCGACCACACACGAATGTCACATATAAAATGTAATTTCACTTATGACCACTTGCCCATTGGAGTCTGACATGTAGTGCAGTGACCGGCGCGGCTGTGACGTGTAACACTAGACATCGCACATGTTGAGTGATGTTGGTCGATGTAACATCACACGCGTCACTCGGTGACGCAATTCACACTCACATTTACACATGTAACGCACACGTGGTTGTTATTTAATTCGAAAGAATATTGCCCATTTGAATGGTAGATATAGCTTCATGTTATATTAGATTATTCATCACAAGTATTTGGTAAATATCAAAAGGAGCGCATCGAATTTTAGGCTTTGATGCGATACAAAGTCGTAAATAAATTCAAAAATGTATAATTCAAACTTGCAACTATATTCATAACGTGGTTAAATAAATAAAAGGCCATAATAAAGGCCAAAGGACCACTATGTTACATTTGAAGCCAGCCTCAGATACATTGTTATTTCTAAAAATTTGAAGCTAATATGTCAAAAACGTTTCATGGAAACTCTTTTCTACGGCAGAAAATTAGCGAGGTTGTTGTTATATGCTTAATGCAACCATTCCAACTCTCACAACAATAAAAATACAATGATTTTATTTCATACAGATCTTCAAATCCACGTTACAATAAATCCTCCGCATATTCCGCTACGAATGTTTGCATATTGGATGGGAAAATTTCAAGTATCCAAACACTAGTAACTGCTGAGTGTATCATTTGAGAAGATGTGTATCATGTTTTGGTTTGGGTGTATCGAACTGAAATCAAGTGTCGAGGTTGAAAGAAAAAGACGTAAATTTAATTGTGTGACAAAATTCTAATTGAAACGGATACTTACGATCTTTTCTCTCTTTAAGGCGTACCTATAAATTGGTACGTATGTATATTACCACTGAGGTTGGCATGATCGTATTTAGTTAAAATTTCCATCCAAACGGAGAGTAAAAAAATTGCAAAATAACGGTCGAATCATCAGAAAAAAAGTTGACATATCGAATACACCGAAAAGCCTTCAAATTTCATTTGGAGTTGCGCAAAAATATTGCTACACAAGATCGAGCTACTACCGATCGGACCGACCGAATGATTACATTCGGTCGATCCGATCATTCGGCCCACTCGAGTGGAAGCTTCGAATTCGACTTAACGGTAACATTTATAACATTAAAGTGTTTGTGCAACAAAACGCTTGCGAAACCTACTCGCACTTAGTTACATTAATTATAATCAACATCAGGCTTACTACCGATGGCCGAGTTGCGAATCGAATCGAATTGACTTGATAGAGTCAGATTTGATTGAATTTGATTTCATTTCAATTGGTAGATAGATTCAAATTAAAGCAAGCATACGATCGAACGTAGGCTTCAATAGGTTCAAACTTCGAGCATGAAATATTTAAAATAATATAAAGAAAATGATATAAAGAAAAACAGTCATCTGTGTCAAAATTTGATCAAAAAATTGATATTAAAATTTGTATAATGAAACACGATTAACTATGTAGCAAATTTTTATGCAACATATTCACGCTTACGATGTAATTGAACGCCGCACTACAAATTGATATCCATTGGATTCGATTAGATAGATAGATTCGCGAGTACAGTTTTAAAACGATTTATTACGACTTAAAAGCAAGATTAAAATAATTTCAATTTGTGTTGTTTTCCAATCATTTGGGTAAAAAATATTCATAAATCTAATTACTTGCTGGTATACCAACTCGTTGCCACTTAACAGGGTAAAAAGTAACAGTATTCTCTGAGTTACAGCTAAATATGTAAGAGGCTCCATCCGTCCTTCAACCCAAGCCAATCTCCCCTGCGTATGGAGCACTGCTGACTCTAAAGGTACAACAAGTGTTCCCCTCTCACCTGGAGCGATCTCCTCTGTCAGTGTCAGTGTCGTTCATGAACTGAAAGGACCTTTTCATGCGCACCACAATATAAAAAGCATTTTCCCCGCAATATGAAACTATCAAACTCTCCCCCATTCAATCTCCAGACAATGCTCTGAAGGGATGCGGGGTGAAGTGTCGCTATGCAAATATTTGAACCGGAGATAGAATACGGAACCCTCGACGTTGCGCTATAAAAATGGTACAAAACTGTATAACCGTTTACGGGAGGTCGAAGTTCAGACTATATAATCTTCTAATAAATAATTGTTTTTCTTATATTCATATTACATGTAGAACGCAGTTTTTTAGTTCTCACTAAAAGCAGACGTGGCATCTGATGGAAGTGGTCTGGGTCATCATCACCTATGGGCACGAGAACGCCAGGTTTGTTGTCAATGAAACACTCGCTTTGAAGAAGCACTCTTTTTACACTTTTATGAACCTCACATAATACCTTAGATCTTAACCACAACTAGGAATAGAAAAAAGGAATAGAAATGAGTACATCTAGGTAGGACTACTTGGAACGAACACATCCTAAAATTGGCTTTTAAAGAATTGTTATACGCTCCAGACCAGCTCATTTGTGAGGAGAGGCTCGGGCCCTGCAGCGCGCCGCTAATGAGTCAAAGTCGTAGCCAAAACAACCTTTGTCAGACAGAACCTAACATTTGTTTTGGTAACTTACATCAACTTTTCCCTTATTTTTACTATTTAACCAGTTGGATTTTAGTTTCAACAATTTAACCTTTTCATAAGAGCAAGGAATCAAATCGAATAACGCACCAATAATAATATTAATTAAAGTACCAAAATAAATTATTTTCAAAAGTATGTATGTGCCTATACAAAGTTTTAGCTATGTATTTCGAAAAACTGGTTTTAACAAGCATCTATTGACAAAAAAGACATCTAAGTTTTCAAATTAAAACGACATCTAAGTTAAAACGATTCGAAATATACAATATTAATATTATTACAGTGTTATGGGTTGTGATGATGATGATTAGCTCCTCCATGTGTTGTTCATACCGAAACATTTCGGCGAAGAAATTTTAAAATATAACATTCCATTGTCAAGAAACCTGAAACGTGAAATGTGTCAACGGAGTAAAACACGCGGTATGACCTCCCCAGCAAACAATCTTCCGCGGAAGAGGCCTTTGTTCCACGCCATCAAACAAACAAATTGCCACATGTCATTTTATTCCGAAATTAGGTCGCATTTGCGGTGCTTTCATAAATCTTGTCTTTGAGACTAACAAGAAAAGCTTTGCTAAGGATGCTTGCTACTAACGAGGAACGTAAATATTCAGTTCATCTTATAATATTGATTTCACTGATGTGACATGGTTTTGCCAAGCTAAGAAAAACTCTACGAAGCTAACAATGTTGGTAAGTCATCTACATCAACGAATATCAGGGTAGCATTAACTGGGTAGCATTGTAACTTTAAAAATAAATTTCTTACAATTTTCTCATTTCAATGTACCCATTGACTGAATATACAAAACTTGGAATTATGTAGCAAAATATTTTAAACTGTGATTAATAAATCGGCCTTTATTTTATTGTAATCTCGAAGATGAAGATATTTTAATCAGTGCAATTACTTTCACTGTCCGTGGTCTCGTGACTCAAACACGAATAAGAATACCAAACATGGTTTACGTCGGCCAGCTGTGCACTAGGTAGGTACTTATATTTTTAGTGTTACGGGTCATTTAAGGACAATCAGTTAATCATTGACGATGTGTGTGTAGAGCAGGGGACAGATAATAAATTGGATCATATCCTGCATGTAACGTTGCTATCGGGATTCCTATTATTACAACATAGTCATGTCTAACTAATAACCACCTACTTACATCGAAATAGATATAAAGATTATTGATGAGCAAGGGTTAAGAGTAGAGTAGGATTAAGAGAAGAGGAGAGTAAGGATTTTTCACCAAGAGTTATTGAGATAGTAGACATAGTGAATTCACTTGAAGTTTCTACATTCTTCTGAAGTGGTTTTTTTATTGAGGAACATACAAGTGACGACATCAAAGTGGCCAAGTCTCTTTTGAATATCCCCTCAAACCAAAGTCTTACGAATATTTAGGATAAGTTATTTTCGCGTTGCTTAAATTAATCATTAGAACAAGTTCAAAATAACACAATCTCCAATGTTCTAATAATAAAGTCACAACACCCACATCAGATGCTTACAATTCAGCAACCTCGTAAGGTAAGTAAATTGAACCGTCTGACGCAACGGATACATTCTGCGAGGGCGTGGATGGCGCCCGGACTCCTACGCAACTTCGAAACGCAGGTAATCTGTTATGACGGTACCTACAGACTCGACCGAGTTCCCACTCGAAAATATGCACCAAGACACGTTCTCCGTAGCCACTAGAACAGTATTAGCTACTCTTGTCGCCTCTCGTAAATATACGATCAGATTTTTTCGCCGTTGTACGCCCCATTAGCGGCCCACGGAAGGTCCAGCGCATTGTCCTAGTGTGGATTGTTTAAAGGTTTATAAATGATCTGAGTGGCAATTGCTATTTATTTATTTACTAATGACCCTTGCTTAACATCCCTTCGAAGTTCTCAATAATTAATGTTTGGCTACATATCCAACTCCAAACCGCGTCCAACCATTTCTTACCTTTGCCGCTATAAACCATTCGTTGGCAGTGTTGGCACATGCCGAAATCACTATATAACTTGCAGGCGCATTTGAATCGAAGCCAGTTTTGAAATATTCGCTAGTTAACTGGAACCTCAATGCAACTGACCCCTCATTCTTTCAAAGAAGTAGGTTACTCCAGACTCAACTTTAGTAATTGACCGGGCCATCAAAGAAAGAGTCTTTAACGCGATCGCTTAACTTTTCCAGTTTTACCTGTGGCGAGTCAACGAGGTGCTGAATTTTGCTGACACCGAAATAGAATATAATTATAAGTTTTCTGCAAAGTATAAATCTAAAAGTGCACTTGGCACTATTCCTGTTCTTCAAATAAAATTTTTGGTCAATAATACTATTATAACAGGCACTTCAGTCATCGAAGACTACTTACAATGTTGATCACGTACATCTACCCTATGGGTATTCACACGAACCAAATCTTGTACAAGGATTGATTCGTGGAAACACTTACGCACGATAGAGAGGTAGGAGGTGAAACTACAATTACAAAACAGTAAGAGCCAACATAAATATAGGTATATGTCTATAGAAACATCACGGAGAGCACTAAACTGTAATTTTCCGATGTTAGGTACTTTCCGATGTTTAGATAATTTAAAAATAAGTCAAGCAGCTAGCCTAAACAGAAAAAAGGAATAACTATCACAATGAAGGAGTTTGGATATTGATATGTAGAAATACTTAAAGAATAACTTAGGACGTCTTAAATTAAAAATAATTCCTGCTGGACAAGTAAGTAAGATGCGACCGACAGAATCCATAGAGTATTACTGTATTAATTTCTGCAAATGTCTATACTAATAATAAAAGTAAAATGTAACGTGGGTGAGAGGGTGTAATCATCGCACCATGTAATATCGGATGTGTTTCGATGTAACAATTATAATATTCTACTTTACCACACTATAATATGTACATTGAATATTTAGATAGATAAGAAGACTATTAAGTTATACTAGTGGTCCCAGCGTACTTCGTACCGCAAAAAATGTTTTGGTGATATATCGACAGCAACGCCACCTACCGGGTCCAATTGTGAATCTAAACCATTCTCGGATCCACCTGAAGACACACAAAAAATTTCAACCAAATCGGTCAAGCCGTTTAGGAGGAGTTCAGTCACATACACACGAACACAAGAAATATATATATTAAGATATGATTTGCCTAATATCCAGTTTTGTGAGAATTTAATGTTGTTGTGCAATGCAAACACCTCCACAAATCCGCACTGGAGTGCGGTAAGGCATGCATGCCGGAGTATGTTCTAAGCCTCCTTAGTTAGATGTGTAGAGAGAGACCCTCCCGTGCCCTGCCGTTCGAAGTTTAAAATACATTATCTTATTATTGTCGGATTAAGAACAGACCAAAATACATAAACACAAATAGAAAATCTACAGCGGCGAGTAAACACGTAAAAAAGCAAACAATTTATGTTAATCATTTCCCGGCTTACAATTGGCAAAGAAGTGTAAATATTTATTCGTAAACTTTTCCACTTCGCTGCAGTTGTTATTTTCTTGACACTATTGATCAAACAAGATTTTTGTTCCACTTCAGCGACATACGTTACGAGTTAATTACCATGATGGTAACGGCTAGAAAAACGGAGAGTGCCAAGATTATATAAATTAGTACACATATTTTCACTTTGCCTATTCACTAACTAGGAAGTGTAGTAAGTTCGTAACGTAAAACGAGAAACTAGGATAGGCCATGTGCATCTGTTTATTGAATGAGATTGATTGTAGCAGCAATAAAAAATCAGTAGAAAGTCATAGGGGAGTCATTGGCACCTGACGTTGAGCCAAGCCGAGGCAAGGTCGTCTCGATAATAGCCGGCCATTATGAGTTAACAGTTTGTTTATGTTTTTTTGGTCTTGGCACATGATTAAATGATCTGTACCGGGCGTTTCTATCTTGTGGTCAATTTATGTACTGTCATAATATTAGTAATATTCTAATATGTTTAATGAAAGACACTTAAGATTTGTTTATTGTACTTTTGTCTAAGGTTAGGTAATTAATGTGTTGACACTATCGATTATTTAGATTCATCTTATAATCATTCTTCTTTTTAAGAATTGATTTTAAATTAAAAAAAATGGTTGCCTGTAAAGTCGGTTTTACGGGCGAAGATTTTACGTGACAACGTCTTTTTCTCGGTAGAATATTTATTGATATGAATATAATTAAATTGCGCAATAGGAACAAGGAATTGAATGAAAATAAGAATTGCACAAATTTTAACTATAGAAATATATTTTGTTTACTAAAACATTGTACATGTAAACTTAAACTTAACGCGCCGATTCAATGCGCCTAATTCTCTAGTGCTGCGCGCGCGACAGACCGATCATAGTTGAGTGGGAGAGAGACGCAAGGCATTCGGCGGGCCTCTCTCTCGTTCGGTGACTCATCGTAACGTTACCGAGCGTTACTATTTTTCATAAGTGACTCCCAGCTAACCTAATTTAAGACGTTGTCACGTCAAAATCTTTATAGTATTTAACAACATCTTTAAAACTGATGTTGAATGTCTTGATGTTAACATTTTTACTAGTTAATTTGATTCTTAATTCATAATCTGTAACAGCTAGCATACCAGTTACATAACGACGTAAACAGTAGGTTGTCTGAAGAAAATCGACATCCGACGTTACAATCCACTGATCGTTTTCATTGCCGCACCGACTACGGATGCTCGCGCCTTTTTTTCTCATCCAATTATCATTCGCTTGAGGAATTATAACGTGGAAGCACTCAACGGATTCATGTTGCATGTTTTATTAATGGCCATGGACTCGGTATTAAGTTATGGGCTTTCATTATTACAATTGACCTGTCTAAATTACTTCGCTGCTCGAGTGTTTGCTTCGAGAAAAGAAAGCGTTTCTCTTCCTTCTTCCTTGGCCGACAACACATTGGTGATGTCTTTGGTGTTATGATGTTGGTGATGTCCATGGGAAATGGTGACCGCTTCTGGTAGCTCGTCGGCTCGTTTGTAGTATATTAACATAAAAACTAGAATTTTAAATTTACTTCTATTAAAATGCCATGAGGAACTCTTTCGTTGCAAGAGGGATTAAAGTACCTACTTGGCGTTTTTGTCCTTTTTCATGGTAGGTATAAGCGCTTGTATTCTAATTTGAGATTAGATTTCTAACACGATCTCACTTCATCTTATACTTGATAAAGTTAACGTTACTATATACCCCTTGACCATATCATTGCCATGGACTAAATGAGTAGCGAAATCTGCTCGCTCAATTATGACGTCATCAAAACCATAGGTACTCTAGGATCGACAATGTAATAATATACGAATATCTTCATTACCAACCTATAACTTTCAAATCACAAAATATTTCCTCATTGCATTACCAGCTTCTGCAATTAACCCCTCTATATTTGACCTTGGCTGTCCGCATCGTTCGCGCCGTATCAATTAGTATTGGCTTCATAATTCGATTGCACGGTTGTTGGTTGGCGTTAAGGTATATTTAAATTTAAACAAGTATAGGTTAAAATGTGTACAATCCGCGATGAGTTAAGTTTAAATCATACACTCCTATTTCACTCCATTGCACTCCTGAACGGGCCTGAATATCAAACATGTGAAACATGTGTACAGAACTCAATGTTATAATTAACAACATATTTATATGAATGCAGACGATATAATATAATGGCACGCACGTCTTCGTCAGGTGGTATGTTATATATCATGCGATCGTATTAACTACGACTAGATTAGAAATGCTCCTATTACAGTGCAGTGCGCAATAAATCGCCGACAATTTCAATTGGAGGTGTAACACTTTCACGGTTTACGCAATCGCTCACCTCTCCATCCATCCGTCATACTCACGTCTTATCTTGATACGAACCACAAATATACATATTATATAAAACAACTGCTCCTCTTTATAGAAGAAAGCGATACGAACATCTTATTGGAGTTTATGCCGAGATATATCACAATACTATTCAAATTGGGGTCGTTGATCTTGATTTCGATACAATACTTATTGAGGACATTGAAGTTTGTAAGGTGTGTAGTCAATTCAACACTTATTACACACACGACACCTATTTCAGATATTACTAAGTGGCGCTCATTCAAATAGGTTGAATTTAAAACAATAGATTTATGCATAAACGTGAAGTGTCAACCTACTCAAACTTGAACAAGAATCTTGAACTTAAACATGAATCTACTTTACGCAACAGATCATCACGTGTTATTTTTTAAAATAAGTAAACTGAAAATTTTTGAAAATAACATTAATAAATCAATTCCTTCACCCAAAAAAGTTTCATCGGAATGGTTAGTACGGTTTTCAAGAAAACTAATGTGAAATACAAGAAATGCCCCGCTCGTAAATAATCGCGCTCGTCATAGAAACAAAATTTAACCAGACCTATCAGTTCTCCACAATATTCCCGAAGACGTATTGAAGTCTGCTTACGAGGATTAAGTTCATACCAAGAACAGTGGATTTGGTGGTGGATTTGATGTTAATTTGAAAACAATATTTTCTCCGGCACGGGGCTTGGTCTATAGATAAATAACGCGTAATGCTTCAATACTTATTACTAACTGGCACAACGAAACAATTATGAATTATGATGAAAATAAATGGTAAAATTAGGCACAAAACAAATTTAAGGTTGAATAAGCGGCCCAACGATCAATTTCCGGCGAAGACATCTCCCGCTGAACGAATTATCAAAGTTCGTGATCACATTGTCATTCATGTAAGCGAAGACAACAACGTCTACTTTTCTTGAAATAAAATTTGTTTGCATACAAACGACGGCCGTGACAAGCCAAAGTTCGCGAGACCTTCGTGTATAGCGATTTATATTAGCGACCTTAGGACTATCAGAGTGCAGAACAAACGTGACGACTCGACTTCGTAAGGAAGAACATCAAACGGAAATATTATGTTGTTGTCGTGATTCCAAATAAACATCTTGTCATTGAGGTGACCACATCTAAAATGATTCATATACAACGTGCGAGCAATAGCAACTCGTATAAGGAAACATTTTTTTGAGCAGATGTCTTTATGATCGACATTGAATTATATTTTTCAAGTTCAAACCTCGACGTTACACAAATAATTCTAATATTTTAAGCAGGTAAACTGGTACAAAATCTAATGGACAGCGAAAAAAATATACGTATATGAAACGAAAGCCGGACTAGCAATCTCGTGCAATCCGATTACACAGTAGTAAATAGGGAAGCCCTAGCATATCCTCGAGACTGGGTCAAAGGCATTTGATTGTTCTATGAAAACTTCGCTATTTAGGTATATTGTGTCACATGGAGCTGTGGTACGGTATAAAATAAAAAGAAGTACGAGTATATTACAAAATCCAAAATGTTGTTACAAACACTTTCAATAATGTTTAAGTATGCTATGTACAATATGTAGCGTTTATGTGTAACACTCAATAAAAAAGTACATTACGACAATATCACACGTTGCAACAAAGTTGCCAGGGCTAAGTGTACCGAGACTGAAACTTAATATGAACAATTTACTAGTACAAACACAATCATAAATCAATCAACATCGGGACACCTTGAAATACAATAAATTCTAAGAGGTCAACTTGGTTTGTTACAAAGTACTCAGTATACAATCTATGGGAACGTCATTTTTGGTGTTATGGTCGGGGTGAAGCACATTAATATAGATACGGTTTAGTCTAGGCTGCCATTAGATCTAATGGTTGGGCCACGTTTCGAACAAATGCTATTCAACTTATCGCTAGAGATAGAAAGACTTCCGCTAAACTTAGAGATGCTAATAATTTAGCGAGAAACACAATAGGTCAAGGAGAAACCAATAGTAAAACAAGTCGCTCTAATCTAAATAACGTTGAAAGTTTGTAAGATAATTCGGACATGATTAATAATTCACAGCAACATTGACGCATGGAATATGTCCATTTGACTAATTTATATAAACGGCTCCAGGTGTTATCGTTTATTAATATAATATGTAGTCGCAGATAGTAGACGTCATGATCTATTGCAAGTAAGGACACTATCATTCTTGCACCCTTACACTTAGTAAATTTAAATTATTTAGTTTCAGGGAATTATAAAAACTATGATAAAAAGGTTTTTAATAACATACGAAGATAAAGCTGTTCTGCAGTACCCGTATTTCATTGTTGCAATACTTCTTACAATCTATGGATACTAACAATCTATGGATGTACATAAGTCTGAAATAAACGGTTATTTATTTATTTATGCTCGTTTGCATTCATATAGAACACGTTAGCTGTTTTAAATTAGATGGAATCCCACATCATTGCGACTCCTCTTAGCTTTGAAATATCTCTGGGAGATCCGACATAGGCATTGTTTTGAACTTTGAGACGATTCCCATCACTAAATTACTGTTGCAGAATACATGGCCGTCATTCCGCTGTCAGATTTTTGTCAAACCCTCTCCTTATCTGAGTCAGTTCAAAGCTCGGGTTAATATATCGAAATACTGCAATCATTGAAGGGGACGTTATAGGGAACTAAGAACAATACAAACTGACGAAAGTCGAACTGAAATTGAGGAAAGTCTTGACTCAATAGTATAATTTGGGTTTGAAAATAAACTAGTTGGTAGAAATAAAATAAAATAAACAAGAGACATAAAAATACAAAAGAACTAGTAACAGACGCAGCTTGCTTTAAAACGGTTATGTATTTACAGTCAATACATGATCTACCCTTCCATAGGGTTCTGTGCCCCTCAGGATAAGCACACAATGGACAATAGCACAATATCAGACGTCCTTGCCATGGGGAAGTAGGAAAGAAAACAATGCTAGATTGGAAACGTCAAAGTCAATTAGTTTCCGAGGAGCGGCCTCCTCGAATCGTTGAAACATTAACTTCCGACTACACGTAGGAGCGGTCGTATTGATTCCTGATACAGTCAGAACATTGTAGCTAATAACCGAGATCGTAAAGTTGATCTTGCGAAACTTTATGTGCAAATAAACTGATAGGAGACATACAATGGCACATTCCAACAAATTGATTTCCTGTCAGTATCGATAAAATACGACGCGTCATATTTAGTACCGACTACTCAGATTTACTTGCTTCATTCACGATTCGGGTCTGGGGTTTCTCGCAATGAATTCTGTATGATGTGAAAACAAACAATATACCAGTTGAGGCTCGAAATTAAATCTCAAGACAAGCATTGCCAGTCTTAATAAATGTAACACAGTGAGATAAAATATATTTTTTGCAACAATGAAACTCGTTATATTTATACGGATGGCACAGTAGTTGGAACTTCTTTTATATTCTCAATGGATCCAGTTCAGTACATTATACAAGAAAATGATTCGGAGCATATTTTAGCATTTAGGTTGCACTTCGGCATAAATTATGTTTTTTGATGGCTCGTTAAACGAGTATTGTGTAGCGGCAGTAAAATTTCGTGGTAAAAAGTTTTGTTGAAATTGCGAGGGACATAATGCGGGCTAACGATTCGGCGTTCGCAGTTGGAATACCCGCGTCGGCCCTCGCTGTGACGAAAGCATGCAGCTTTATAAAATCATCAATAAAGCCAACCTCTTCGCAATAATATTCAACTTTCGCAACGAAATTACTGTCGATGTATAAATGCGCCTTTTCCGTGTGGTTCTCACAAAACGTTTGGTGTTCTATAAACGATTCTACACACTTATAATTTACACTATTATCTTTATACATATAAATAGCTTTCCCCCGCGGCTTCGCCTGCCGATTTCCAAAAATCCTTTCTTAGTGCTCACTTGCGTCACTTGAAGAACCCATATACAAAGTATCAACTGAATCCATTGAAGAAATAAAATGTTTGAGTTTATTCCCCTTTTTATCCCGTTAGGGGGAGGGGGGGATTTCCAAAAATCCTTTCTTAGCGCTCCCCACACTCACCAAGGAACATACATGCCAAATTTCAGCTTTTTGCGTTCAGTCGTTTTGTCTGTGCATTGTCTGTTAGTGACTCAGTAACGGAAGAGTGATACTTCTGTCCAAGTGTATACCACTGAACTGTTCCTAAACGTTTGATCGTTTTTGATGATTAAAAGATAAGAATATGTATATGTTGCAGGACAGTCTGCCAGGTCAGCTAATATAATTATAATTAAACAATGCATTAAACATTCATCGAGATTGTCGCAACACAATGAACATACGTTGAACATTTCTATATTTACATTGCAGGACGAGGCAAACGCTCTGGAATAATCAGCGTTGAATGTCGTTATCTGGCATTGATAGAGGCTCTTTGTGTCATTTGTTTGGTTGCAAAACCTTCTCCTCGCACGCATACAACTCAACGATCTGATTGTTGCCTCGTTATCCTTATCAGCTATCAATAGACTAACACACCTGCTTGCGTCTGTTGCTGCACGCGTCATCTTCGCGGAGACGCATAAGTTATAACTTTTTCTGAGTGTTATCATTTTTTATGAAATGAGGGAGCTTCAAAAGACATCTGAGCTCTTTGCAAGTTTCAAGTTATGTGGGGTTCTCACCCTCTAAAACATGGGGGTGTTTCTAGTGGTAGCTATGCGACGTACATATATATATATATCTAGGTTAGAGTCTAGAGAACCTTATACAATGTGAGCACGCTGGTTGCCTTTCCTGCGCTATACCATATTATGGATTCCGTAAAAAATTGTTACTATTCAGGAACACTATTTATAAACCTATGAAAAAATATTGTCAGTGATGTCGTAATCATTTGCTTAAGCTCAAACTACCTCCCATCTGAGTACCTATCCACCTCCAGTAATTATATATCTCAGAAATCAAAACGCATAAAAGACCTGTCGCCTGCGAAATCCATTAAGTGTAATTAATAAGTAATATTATGAATGTACAAACAAGATAAGGCTGATATGAAACTTTTTTAAAGTATATTCGAAGTAATTGGATTTGCGGCTGAAATGTTCGTAATTCGTATATATTGCACTTACCTTTAAATAAGTTTCTCAAGAACAAAGTTTTAGCACTCCCTTATATAGACAATTTAAGTAAATATATAAAATAATTTCAGATTGGGAAACGTGAATGTATAGGAATGAGTAACAGCCTTATGGATATTTAATATGTTAATTCCAGAATAAGGAAGTCGCGTTAAATCGAGGAGTCGCTCTGCCATCAGGTGGGATTGTTGTCAAGCATTACCTTAGAAAAAGTAAAAAATAAAACAAGCGATTGGGCTGATAAGCATAATAATATGGTAGAAACTGATAGGACACAAGCTGCTGATCTATATAAATACAATCGATAGGCAATCATGTATACATTTTGAGATATCACATGTGCACCTGGATCAAATGATCACACAGTAAACAGTGTAATACTGTTAACTACATCAGTGCCACAGGCTTAACTAAAATGTGTTTGTAAGTGCCGTTGACGCATCTGAACTACCAAACCATCTGCAAATGCGTACTTATCAAATTCCTATCAATCCGCGCATCAAATAATATCGGATCATCGGCCACAAACTGCAACCTACGACACATAAGAGCGTAAACGGCCCACGCGCGCGATACCGACACCGTTGTAAAAACTTGGCCTCGCTTCAACGTGGGATCCACTGGCAGCGAGATCTTGGGCGGATAGTATGAGCGAGAATATTAAACTCTATTTTAGAGAGCCCATCAATAAAACTCTCAAATCAATAACATGTATATGTAATGGAGTCCTTTTCCAAACAGATGAGCCTGATGATAATCACGAAGCCTTATTTACAGATATTCAGTCTGCTGAAGCGCTCATATTCCGACGTCCTACGTTAACCTATCCTTGATCTAACAAAGCCGGTGCAGTTAGGTATTGGAATGGCTCGATTAGATAGCTATTAATTACCATTTTCATAGGCCTCTGAACGGCATGATAACTCTATTCTCGAGATAGCTACGAACGCTCCACTAATTAACAGAGGAGTAGCGAAGAGGAGTCGAGGCTGTCTAAATTCCGAGAAACAACCTGTGCCTTACAGTAGGCCGCTAATGATTGAGGCCATAATTGAAGTGCATACCAAAATCGCTGTCATTGGCACCGCACAGGGCTCGGCGCGACAAGTACACGAGTGGCGCCCGTGTAGGCGCGGGCCATCTGTCGCGGCACAGTTACTCGTAGCTGCGCGCACGTCGACCGAAATGTACAACGAGGCAACGCACATATCAAACGATAAGCTTCTACAATTATCTGATAAAGCCAACAATACAAGGATAAAGACAGAATCAGATATAACCATGTGTACCCAATTGTTAAGATCAAATAAATGATAAAATCAAATGAACGAGTAATGAAAATAATCTAATAAAGAAAGATTTTGTAAGGTGAAATTTCCAATCCATACCAAAGAAGGGTGCTAATTCAACTTCTTCCTAGGTTCGAGAGGACAGGGAAAAGAAGTTCGTTCAAAATTGGTGACAGGTCGTTAAAAATTGGTCGATTGCAAAGGTCACCGCTCATATGAATGACTTGGACCTTCTATAAAAATAACTGTTCCAATGTCGTAAGTTCAAGTTGTCGGAGATACTATGGCCACTATAAGGAATCGATTGAATTGAAGAAATGTATAATTGAAATTAAGATAAGAAAAGAAATGTAGATACCTATACGAACACAGGTCATACAAGCGGCAAGTATATAATGTCTAAATTTTTTTGGATAAATAAAGATTATTATTATTACTATTATTAATCGGGTGTGACACACGGACTAGAAAGATTAAAATGCATAAACGGACGTCATCATCACAACCCATAACTGTCCCACTGCTGGGCACGGGTCTCGTCTCACAGTGTGAGGGGTATAGGCCATAGTCCACCACGCTGGCCAAGTGCGGATTGGTGGACTTCACACACCTTTGAGAACATTATGGAGAACTCTCAGGTGTGCAGGTTTCCTCACGATGTTTTCCTTCACCGAAGCAAGTGATAATTAAATTTTTAATACGCACATAATTTTTGAAAATTAGTGGTGCGTGCGGGGTTTGAACCCGGAACCTGCGGTTCGGCAGTCCAACGTTCAACCACACCGCTATCACTGCTTAATAAACGGACGTACATCACCACAATTACAACGGCAAATTTTAATTAAACAAATTTGCGTAAAAACAATAGTCCAAAAATACATCCCACAGAAACCAAGGTCAAGACTTGACACGAGATGAACGTCGATGACAATGTCGTGGAGAGGATGAAAATAATTAAAATAGCTAATAGCTGTGACCGGCCGGATGACTAATTTGCAGGAGGCTAAGGCGTTCACCAGATGTGACATTGAGGAAACGCGGTCAAAACCACAGATGATGCTATTGCTGGCCAGCGACATGTAATTATCGCGGGCATTAAAAGTAAGAATGTTGTAGACAAGCTGCTTTGTTACTGTGACATATTATGTTTAGACAAACATGAAAATGGTTCAAGTATGTATTAGTGGAATTTAGAATATTTCGTGTCCAAAATTAACTTTTGAAATACTTAACCTGAATTTCGCGCAATTCGCGTGGTAATATCTTTTCAGTTCTGAGATATACAATGTTTATATTATATAATATTTTTTTTCAGGTATATTTCAAATTTAATGAGACCTAAGCCTAGCAGTTTATGGGTTGCAATAATCGACTTTATCGACTAAGGGCATACTCATACCATACATTTGTTTTATCGATACGGTGGTGCACAGCTATGATTGACTCCGCCTATGATCGTTTCTAAGTTTTATATACAAAGAATTCGAAGTAATCAGCCACATAGCAACAAGCCAGGTACAAGTTACTACATCTGTAAGGGGAGACTCATCATCAACGTATGCTATCTTTAGGAGGCTTTCCACGGCTTCTTTTGGAGCTATTAGTTATTTCATTACAATAAAATGCAACGACCCGTAACATCCCGACGTCCCCTCCTTGACTTTGACACCTGCTGCAACAGGCGGCACCACGCTCCGGTGAGCGGGAGGAGCCGATCGAAATTACAATTCATTATTTGACCTTCAAATTCTCGGACGCACCTGGCGTTAAGGCCTGTTCAAATATGCGCCGGCGGTAGAGGATACCTCTACCGCCGCGCCGGCGGCAGCGGTACCCGAGTGGGAAAGCGATATTCCTAGGCGGAACGGAATGATTTGCAACAGTCTAAAGGATGGTCTTCACTTGTTACCTTCGCCTGCTTTTTCATGTTCGGCCTTTTCTATCGAGTTCGAGCCGGGTTTCTCCGGACAGTTACATTGTCACGCTGCGTTCGCGTAACAAACACCGTCCACACTACTAGTGTTGTACGTCTAATGTTGTAATCCGAGCAATGCAATGCAATTATGTTACAAAATGTTGCTGTGTGGCGTGGACCTACCTAAGAATACCGCTTTGCCTACTCGGATACCGCTACCGCAGGCGGCGGTAGAGTACCTATACCGCGCATATCTGAACAAGCCTTAAGTTGGGAAGTCACTCTGAATGTTATGGACACAACGCTTTTGTTCTTAATGAGACGAATTGGAAGCCGGATGTTGTCTCTGTCACGGTAGGCAAACAAAATTTTACAGAAGAAATTAGTTACCAGAATAATGTATTAGATGCGTTTAATTGTGAAATTCAATACAAAACTACATTTTGATGATGTGTCATAAACTCATAACCGAATGGGTAATTAATGTAAGTATGGGGTGTGAGGGTCTCCATCCATCGTGGAGTCCAAGTCGACCATCCCTGTTCAAGGTGCACCCTGCTGAGTAACAGACGAGGTTACTGTACCCTCTTTTCATAGGTCGCTGGACTGTGTACCATACCATCTAATTGAATCGACGATGCCTTAGGTTTTACTGATGTCCATGGGCGATGTTAACCACTTACCATCAGGTGGCTCTGCTAGTTTGTCGGCTATCCATATAAAAGAAGATTCTGCGGTCCGCATAAATCTAATATTACTTTTATAAGAGTATGAGATGTTATTGCACTTTTCTCCTCAACTGAAATTGCGTCACTAGAGTTTCACTTTTGAAAGCGTAACCTATTCTATTTGTGTAAAGTCATTTGCATTACTTTAAAATGTTAAAATGAGCTTTTGATACACGTACTGTTATATGATATAAGTTCCATCCATCCATCCATTGACATCCATTGACAATTCCGTTTCTTTACATAAGGCTCCCCTAACTTTCTCCACTCTGCCCGGTCCTGAGCCTTCTGATCCAACGGATACCCGCTGTCCTCTTTAGGTCGTCAGTCCACATGATCGGGGGGCGCCCTACGCTCCTTTTTCGATGAAATCGTCTCCATTCTTGGACTATTCTTCCCCAACAGTTATCGGTCCTTCGAACTATGTGGCAAGCCCATTGCCACTTATAATATTCATAATAATTGTTTATCGTAAATATTATAGTCCCGTTAAGATATTACGTGTATGTATTATGTACGTTTCGAAATTCACTCAGCAATTTTAATATTCATGTACTGGTATACGACCGGAGTTGCAAGTAATGCATGATCAGGATTTCCGAAATATTGCGCTTGTGAAATCGCAGTGAATTTCTATCGATTCCGTTACTGTTAAGTAATTCTTACCGTTACACAATAGTAGTTCTCTGCGACTAATAAAATAAAAATATGTATGTACCAGCGGGCGGGCCACCTACTGGTCACCGTCGCGATAGAAGTCAGCCGTCCAAATAAGAAGCAGGGGTTCCGCTTTATCAAACTATAAAAAAATTGTGATCTATACACGGATTAGGTAGTGTCATTACGTGAGACTAATAACACATTCAAAATTTGACTGATAATATAAACATCCATTGCAGTCACCCCAGGTAACTTTTTTTATTACACACTCATAGCTCCGCACTAAGATTCCTAGTGTCGTGGGTGCCATGGATAACACACAAAGACGAGCACACACACCCGGCCCAAGAACAGAAATAGTTGGGAATGGAACAGTTTGAACCTCAATCCATTGCACCGTATGAGACGTCTATGACTTTGAACGCTCGCTGTGCGTAGTTCCCGTTCCCATGACTATATGTATATATTAATTTCGTTTGATTTAACCTAATCCAACCCCACTTATCTTTTTAAGTATCCACACGCAATTATTTTTTTAGATCAAACCCCCATCAAAGATAATGTCTTATTTCTTCTAACCTATACTAATAAGTATTTTTTTTTACAATTTGCATAATTAACCTCTCGATCCTTCACGATCCCATTTTCATGACAATTCCTGCCGAGCGCACACGACTAATATTTGTATTTTATTGTATGTATGTATGCCTGTATTGTATGTAATATTTGTATTGTATTTGTATTTCTGTCTTAATCTCACCTCATGGAAAGCTTATTAGCATGTGCACACTGCACATCGATGGTAATTTTGTAAAAAAATGTGCCTAATAAGTCGCTGTAATTTTCACGATTCGCGTAATATTGAACGTACTGAACATAGTCCAATATAAATACCTACTATATCAACCGCCGACATATCCCAGCCATCAGTGATCCCCTTATCCATTAATCAAGCTATAAAAATACCAGACGATCTAATATACTACAACCTTGAAATCCCCTAATCTCAACGAACCTTTTCCGGGTCACAGCGGTACATGTTTCTCATATCAAAGTCCCATTACGAGCCACTCGACGAGAATGCAGTAATAAACATACAAATTGCATAATTGCCGAAGTAGGGGAGTGGGTCGCGCGACGGCGAACTGCGTGATATAATTCTGAGCCGAATATCACGTAGGTCGGTAGTGAGGTGCAGCGGAAGTACTGACTCATTGGAAATTATGATACCCTGGTACTTTCAGTTTGCACAAGTGAAGTGTTGATAAATACAGAATAACAGATGATATATATATATGATGATAAGTAGGCGAATGAACTGTACGCTGTGCGCTGTGCCCCGAGTGAATGCTTTACATTTACAAATGTATTACTAAGTTACTAACTTGGTTGCGTGATTTTCGTTCAAGGTTTGTGTAAAAATGAATCGCGACTGAAATTTCTGCGTTTACTAGACTGACTTAGTAAGCTACTGAAATTAACATTGTTAAAATAATGTTTCTCTGGGTTCACGACAAGTGAATCTGCTGTTAAAACCAACAAAACGATTCACATAAACGCAAAGTTAATTTAAAATACGCAGGGAAAAAATCGAAAAACGAAAATCAACTTTAACTTCATGTACTTTAAATCGCGTACTAAATTTGTATTAAAATTATAAAATGCATCTGTGAATCCGCTAGGGGCGTGGCAATGACAATGTAATCGGATTTGTATAAAAATATACGTACATTGAACTTGAAACACATATTGTCATAATTATACAATGTTTAAATATTGATGAATGTTTTCGCTAATGACGCATCGTGGACACGATCAAATAACAGTAACTATTCGTAAATTATACAGAAATTAAATTCATTAATTTAATTTTTTGTTTGAAATAACCGAGATCCATGAAGTTATTGCATACATAATTTTTAACATAAAACATAATCCAACGAAAATCCATAAATTAAATATAACAAATGACGTTGAATTTGATGTCTTATCCAAATAAGGAAATTTAAAGTACGAATTCTTCTATGCTCGAATATTAATTGCTTCAAAAGATTTTTTAATGTAGAGAAAATTTACAAGAAGCCGTGTCGTAATTATATTTTATTAATTTTACATTTAACTCCGTATGCTAAGAAATCTAAATTGTTATCTGTGGTTACTGAATGAACGAAACAGCGAGTTAAAACAGTGCTTTATGGACTTCAGCAGCACAGGACCTAAAAGAGAAATTAAATAGTTCGGGAAAACACATCAAGTGGTATGGGTAAACATGATCGCACAATGTTATTTGCATTTGTCGATGCGAAGAAGATGCTATCCCCTTCATTGGAACGATTTTATTCATACACTATCGCACCTCTAAATACCAATTGGTTACTACATCACGCAACATGCGTAGCAAGAGCTGATACCTGATAGATAGAGCTGATAGAGTGAAACCTTAGCTGGACGTATTACAGGACGTGCGTTTATCTCATCGTCGGACACACTTTCTCATGTAGACCTACTTAGATATTTAATATTAATGATGACACGAAATTTTTATTCCTTTAACCATTTTGCGCGAACGGAGAAGTGTATGTATTAAAAATATATAAAGTAAAATATTAATTGTTTACGTTCATTTGTCACCAAACACATAAAATATTATGTAGTCACGCAGTCGTTACAACTTGCAAACTTAAAAATTTAATTAATTCCGGTTAATTTCGGCCACTGCGCGACTAGTTACCAAAAATTAGGTAACTTTAAATATGAATCATATAACAGTATTTCGACCTACAATATTATGTAAACCGTACAAACGTTGCACATTTAGGCACGTTGGGATTATGCGTAACTTGTGTCGGTAGGTGCAGCGAGTATTGCCCACTGATTCACCGGGGCCCGCCCGTGGGGACCTCGGGTGACTCACAAGGGGCTTTGTAATTTATTGTGCTCTGTTGTCATAGCAAATCTACGTATACCGGCAGTGGCAGCTACTTAACACAATCGTTACCGTATGTACACATCAGCCATGTGTTACCAACTGTTTGTATAAATTATTTAATAAATACATCTGTAAATTAGTATCGTAAATGCGCAGCTGGCTTCAGTTACTGTTTAATGTATTGTGGAGTTTAAAGCTCCGCTTTTTTCATAGCAAAAACAACTTGATAATTTGTAAACTACACTATATTATTTGCGTACAATCAAACAATATGGTAATGTAGATACAAATAACATCTTATTAAACTTAAATAATACACACACAACCTAAAACTAAAAAGTTTTTAGAAGATACAAATAATAAAATACGTGTAATTAGTACCGATTAAAATTAGTATGACGTAAGCTACCCGGTAAACTTTTGCTTGACTACAATTTCATATAAAAATTCACATACATACATCATTTTGTTGCAATAATATGAGCAATGTTGATCCAACATAGAATTAGTTATTACCAACACTATATGGCTCTCAATGTCAAACGATTCAATAAGTAATAACAAGTTCTACCGATGCATGAAAAATGAGCCATTGTACAAATCTACTGGGAGACGGGGCAATAGGATGTTCCTCAAGGATCATTGTAGCCGACCATTTATAATTGCTTATTGAGACGCATGCTTTACAAACTACATCCAATAGGCAAAAAAATCCTCTTTCGCCATGCCCCAATCACGATTTGGTAATTATGTCAATAAATATAAGTACAGTTTGTAGGGTTATGTAAAAATTAGATAACGTAAAATTAAAAATTTAAAAAACCCGCTACGCAATTAATTCACTTAACGATTATACTGTCACGCGTGAAGCACTTAATCGATTAATCATACGCCAAAAATGCCTTACATCATTTTGAAAAAGAGATGATACTCTTACACTGCTGGACCAATACTAACCAAATATAGCTAATAATAAACATATATTATTTACACACACACGAAGATTACATTATATACAAGATGGCTAGTTAATGTTAATGCACTTATTACATTATGCATGCTGTGGTCATCTATAAGTAAGAGTACTTGTTAGTTGTTGATGATCCTAAATAAATAAATAAATAAATAATAATCACCGCAAAGAAACTGGCTTTCAAATGGAAAAACCGCATCGAAATCGGTCCATCCGTTTGAGAGCTACGACGCCACAGACCGACACACACACACAGAGACAGACAGACATCGACGTCAAACTTATATCACCCCTCTTTTTGCGTCGGGAGTTAAAAATACAGTGTACCATATCGGTCCAATGTTAAAATTTCCACAGGAACTCTAACCGCGAACTCTTGGACTTATTGTCAAACATTTTTATTATGACGCATCGAAATCCTCATACGTACTAACGAACTGACTTTACAATTACTGACCAGGCTGTCAAATTAACATTCTTATAACACTCTCTACTAACTGGACTAACTATCATAGACACGATTTCAATCTTGTTCTGTGTTGATCACAGTTGTCATAAGCAGCAGCAGACGGGTGGATGGATGGGTGGTATTGCATGCTCGTTTACTTTCTTAAATCCATAAAAAAGGGGAGATGATGGTCACGGGTTCACGGAAAAAACCTAAAACATTGAATACGTTAAAATGTACCTATTTATCAGCAAGACTATTCGCATATAAGTCGCGTGCGTAAAACTAATGATGATGAACCCTTCCGTACCCGCCATAATGGTGTTCCGCATAATTTTATCTACAACGAATTTTGTGAGTATGAGTGAGCGAACAATTTACATAATGAAAACATTATGAGGGGATTAATTATTTTTTTGTGGGCTAGCCTCGGAATAATAATTGTTGTCTTGGTACTACATGAAATGTGGGCGGGGCTTTGCTATGTCGGCGTCAGTGCAATGTTCATATGTGACGTCTGTTTTAATATTTTACTGTACGAAATATGTGTCCAGGGGTACGAGGTATACGTGTTTTTCCAGTGAAAATTATTTTCGGTGAAATTATACGGTGTATGAAGCTCACTACTAGATATTAGTGAAAACCGCACCCAAATCTGTTAAGCTGTTTCGGATATTGGCGTGTACAAACAGACAACCAGACAAAAATTCTAAAAATCATTGTTTTGGTTTCTATTGCGTTAATAAAGACTGGGGGTTTAGTACACTCTGCTCATACGTTAACTCTAACACAAGCAATAGAAGATTTAGAAGTCGGCTCGTAACTACCCTTGCTTCCCTAGTTTGTGAGTCTTCCGTGAAAACGAACTTCGAAAACGAAGACGAAAACAATTTAAAATTCAGTCCTAAAAGTACTTGTTGCCAATATCTAGTACCGAGTACCGGAGTCCTCGCGTTCAACTAAATTAAAGCTATCACAAGCAACAGGTAACATAACACGTAACGCCAGTGCATCGTATCCTTTTAGCGCTATCAGAAAAACATACCCGATCATGCATTCAACAACTCGTTTTGGTAACCAGTCGCAATACTTTCACTGCGCGTGCAAATAAAACCCACTATCATACATGTCAACATGTTCGCAATTACTAAACACTCACTATCTATCTAAGTATAGTTCGTCCTCAATTATTAAGACTAAATTGACATTTCCTGGATAACCAGTTTCTGATGACTTTTAAATAGCATTAAAATTAGTTATTATAATTCAAGTTCCGTTTTATCTTTATCCCTACTAATATTATAAATGCGAAAGTAACTCTGTCTGTCTGTCTGTCTGTCTGTCTGTCTGTCTTTGTCGCTTTCCCGCTTAAACCTCTCAACCGATTTTGATGAAATTTGACACAGACAATCTTTAGACCCTGAGAAAGGACATAGGCTACCTTTTATTGCGACAAAAAGGGATGAAGAGGTTGAAATAAAGGTTGAAAGTTTGTATGGGATTTCTTCGGGTTTTAAGCACAGCGCCATCTAGGGGTGAACCTTCCTAACTTAAAGAATAAGAACGCCTAGCGCCATCTCTTAAAGAACCATGAAACTTTATATTTAAGCACTTGATAATAAGTTTCCCGAAGCGAAGCGAGGGCGGGTCGCTAGTTTTTTATGTAACTAGCTGATAACGAGTTGACGGCCTGTAAATAACTGGCTCTCGAGCTCTGCTAAGCAAGACGGTGGTGGTAGCTAGCAGGGACTGATTCCCTGCTAGCTACCAATCACCAATCCACCAATCAGGGGGCGGCTTTTGTAGCCTGTAACGACATTCTGGTTTGCCGGCATAGGACTAGCGTCAGTGTTATAGCCGCGCCCATAATTATTAATGTAACCCTGGACCATTAGGCCATTGGACCAACCAAGGTTAAAAACTGAAAATCAGCACACGCGGGCAACATTCGAACAACATAAATGTCGCCATGTACCAAGCGACAATGTTCTAAATTAATGTATTTGCGAACACGAGCGAAGTTGGATGTAATCCCAACTAATCCCGAGTGTGATTCCAGGTCAGACGCAGCTCCAGGCGGAGTGGCCAGCGGTGGGGCGGCTAGCGTCTGTCTATTTCTGTGCGGTAACCTACTTCGAGACACCAGTGATACCCGTGAAACATTAGCATTGCCCACTCTAAAATGTATCCGTCCTCGGAGTCTTGCCGTGTCAATGATCCATCCATCCAGAATACCTGTTACAGTTTACATGACAATGTGTTATTGTATTGTAGGCATTTGATACTTATAGTACCGTTTGCTGACAGTGAACTAATTACCCTATCAAAAGTTCCCGGATCAATTCTCAGTAACTAAAGTAATAGATGTGTGATAGTTTCGAGTCATTGATTATAATCAATGACTTCGTGGTGTAGTTTTTTTTTTCGGTAGTTATTGACGAGTTATAGTGTTACACAATAAATAAATAAAAACATTTCTATTATATGTTCAATTATAATTATGGTCTATGGACCAATAGACGAATAAAAGATTTTTATAATTATACTTTTTGTGAATGTGTTTTGACGTGACACATGACAAGAGTCAGTGATTTATCGCCAAAAGTACCTTACCTTCCTATTATTACAAATTACAAACTTTTGGATGAAAAGTACCTGCTGTGTCTATCGCTATAGTACCTACTTTATTAACGCCATTGAAATTAACATAAGCCTAGATAATACTAATTACAATTTATGAGTCTTTAGCAGTCATATTAATGATATAACATACATAAACGGTAAACGTGTTTTGTTAATTGTTTTCGTACAGGCGTTGTTGATAACCTGACATTCGGCAGTGCTCCAGAGATATACCGAAAAACGAGAATTTATTACGCTATGTTTTTAAACCGGTTTATACTCTGACCCGTTTATGTGGATTTCGAAAGCATTACGTATGTATTCGAACTTCATTAAATTGAAGATGATAAATTATGAAAAAAAAAAAAATTACCCAAGGTGGTTTGAACGTTGGAATTCGGAACAGGGCGGGTCTGGGTTTAAATTCTGCACGCATCTCTAAGTTCCAAATTATATGCATATTTTTAGCGTCACTTTGGTGAAAGGAAAATATCTTGCGGAAATCTGCACACCTGAGAGTTCTCCATATTGTTCTCAAAGGTGTTGTGAAGTCTTACCTATCCCATTTGGCCAGATTAGCCACTATGGCGTGTAGCTTCACATTTTGAGAGGAGACGATTTCGATGATGAAATATGATTTTAAGGAACTAAACTAATAGGCTACTTTTCGAAATCCTTCGATTTTCTACAGGATTAAAATTCTAATACACATTCATCATTGACTGAATACCATGAAGAACCCAAGAAAAGGCTTCATGGATGATCAGTTGATGACGTCGATGAAAAATCCCTGGTCTACCAGGACGCGCTACATCAAAACCAATCGCCAATGTCGGTCGTACATTTAGAAACTATATGGATGTTTAATGACACTTTCATAACACCGTCCATATACCATCCACCGTCCACCGCGCCGAGATTGATTCAGACGCGATCTCACCGCGGCATTAGCGGCACGAGACTCATTTGCAAATTAATAACACTAATGAAAAACTTGCTTACGACGTGTGCAATTTCGATCTGGGATGTGATTCGATCTGAATGTGTGCCGCGTACACATTTTCTATGTCAGATGTAGTTATTTTAAACGAGCAACGCGGCCTTGCATCGCATTAAAACTATTCAAAGTTACAGTATATACTTCGTAGCATCGACAGAGGGATTACAAAAAATAAATCAGTAACTAGACACACATTTTAAATAAAAAATAACTTTGCTTCTATGTGGATACTGTAACATCTAGAGGTGGCGGTTCGCGGCCGAGACCGAGACAAGCGACCGAAACAGGAGACCGAGACAGGAGACCACGACAGGAGACCGCGACAGGAGACCGCGACCGGCACTTGACCATAGGCAATGTATAGGCGACAACTCGCGACCGAGACCGAGACTCGACCGCGAACCGCCAGCTTAAGACATCACTGACGTGTTGTTAATCGAAAAGAAAGAAACACTTGCTATATTATTTCTGGCTCTCCCATACTGCGAAAGAAACAAGTAAAAAACATCAGGTTCGATTTTAGGAGGATGGTAGGTAAAATGCCACAAAAAGGTCGTTGGCATTACACTTGGTGATACAGAATCCAACGGCCTGTGACAGAAGGGATCTGGCATCATAGGTTTGTCCATTGTTCGGCAGGTCGGGTAAGCTCGAATTTGAATGGAGCCCCTTACACACCAACTTAACATATTAATCAAGAGGAAGTTAGACCCCAGATTAAAATGGAACACTTTTGGTAAAATGACGATTACCGCAGTAATATCTTCTGATGAAGGTCTACTAATTAACGGAAAAATATCTGTTATGCCCTAGAGACGATTTCAGTCAACATACAAACGACTGCAGTCAACGTTTCCTATTTGGAGCATCCGTGCTGAAGACTAATGATTGTTATCTGATAACAAGATACGTGTCAAAGTAGGGCGGCGAAGTCGAACCTCTCATAAGCGCCCGACAGAGGATCACAGTGTCAACGATCTCTACTAGACTCTATTCACTGGGAACAGTCAATATTTTATTGTTTTATTTTTGTAAACCACAAGAAAGAAAATATCATAGTTCAATGACATTAGCTTCGGTTTTGTTTGTATGATACATGCAAACATTACCTTGTCATTTATGAGGAAAAATACTACTTATATTTAAAGATCACAGCTAATGCACGGATTTCCTCTCACAATGTGAGGGGTACAGCCATACTCCACCATGCTGGCCAAGTGCGGATTCGCAGACTTATTTATCACGATATTTTCCATCACCGAAGCAAGTGATATTTAAATTCTTATACGCACATAATTATTGTCCTGTCCTGTTCGCGGGTCAAACTTTCAAACGACTTGGCTTACTGAATTACTGTTCAAAGTAAATAGGCTATATCTAAGTTAGTGCTCTCAATATTGCAAGGACTTCATCGCCACTTACCATCAGGTGGGATTGTTGTCAAGCTCTACCTTGTAAGAAGTAAAAAAAAAGCGAATTACCATTAACATATTATTACATCAGCCTAGCGATACATTCTTTCCTTTTCTAAATAACTCCGATCCATGTTTCCAAATGTACACCTGACCCCAAAACTTCGACCCGAACAAAAAGTAACTCTACAACTTGTACCAACGTCAGAATTATAAAACTTATCGCATGTCAACTTTAAAGATTAGACATTCTATCGCAGCCATTTCAGCCGCCAATCTCGATGTTCACGGACCAAACAAAACGACTTCTCGCCATTTATAATCCATTGCCGCTACATGTCCACCGACCACTTCCGCACTTCTAAACTTTCATAATGCAATTACATAAAACGTCTAAATAAAGGACATTATTACACGTCAAATGCAGACCGCACTCTATAAACGTAATGCAACTGATCTAATACTGAAATGGTTAACCGACTTGATTCATTTTGATTCAAAGTCGTAGGTAGAAATGCGACACCTGCTGTATCTGTATTTCGCAGGTAAATGAGGAAATCAGTCAGCAATGATCAATAAACATAGTCCAGTCATTTGTCAAATCACTAGGAACAAGACGTAATAGATAAAAATATTCGTCATTTCCAATATTTCTTCATTTTCCTGTGACTTATACATTGTACATTTCAATCATTTCAGTGTATACTGAGGCAAAAATTTCCAGTATTTCGCCGCTTTACATAAGCGACAAAGTGCATAAAAGTCACGAACGCGTGCGGTCACCCCGGGCCACTAATTAATTGCGTGTATTAAAAATGAAAGTGTATGATTCAGCTTTTTGGAAATGTTTTCATTAATCAGCGGACTGGACGAGTGGCCAGTTGTTGCGTGTCTACAGTCGTTGGTGGCATGGTGACTGGTGACATGCTGTCGTTGATGGCATGAAACGGCACATCTTTTCTGACATAGGTATCGTATGCAAGCATAATGTAGTGACTGGTGCGATAAATTATAGCTTGCAAACATCTCAAAATTTGCAGTTATTAAGTTAGCTTGCTGCGAGCTTTAAACTCAATAGCAACAAGTTACGAGAGCAACATAATTATGTTCTGGATTTTGAACGACTTCAGTAAATAAGTAACGGACATACAAATTTTCGCTTCGCTAGCTATCGAACCCTGGACCCTTCGAACAGCAGTCCGGCAAGGTAACCATACTAACTATTGAACCATACGGGTAGTAAAATCGAGTGTATTTGCATTAAAACATTACAAATCTTTAAGTTCAGCCGTAATCACGATCCGCAACTGGGTCGAAATATCGGCATACAAGACACATATCGTGAGTAACCGTATCATAGTAAAATGCGTAACAATCCCCGATGACTTAAGTTTAAAATCGTAAATCTTAAAAAAGATTTTCATCAAGAAAATTGACTGGTTTTAATAAGAGGAACATGAAACTGTCATGAAACAATTGCCACTAGCGGTTACCCACAATGACGGCGCCAGCGGCACGTTGCCTCAGCGCGGCGATCACAACCCGCTTGACCGACTGCCACACAAACTATGAGAAACAACCAGAGGTAACTTACAAGATCCAAAGTTTTCTCTCAACTGGACGGTCACTTACCTGGGAAAAAGGAAAAAGAAAATATTAATGTTGATAGTATGTGATATTATTAAAAAATAAACACAAAAACACATGCCATTTCGAGCTATACTCAGATGACTTTCCTCCATTACGGAATAAAATATATTAATGCTATGCAATACCGCTCTGCACATAAGTATAGAACGTAACTACTTAATTACACGGATCTCTCGTACACATGAGCACAGCTCGACGCACTTCGCTTACTCTATTACAGTGTTTAATTGTCTTATCTGTCACCTTGTATATACATAGTCCAATTCCGCGGAGTTGCGCAACATTCGCCGAGTCGCCGCACGCGACGCGTTCCGCGCCGGAAGCGTGTCGTCGAGTCGTCGTCCGACGCTACATCCGAATAGTTTAATTTTATTTACGCGACATACGTGTTCCGTGTTCAGGACGCCATGGAGACAACATCGATTTCGTGGCCAAATATTACGTATAGGTGACCTGCATTTAAATTAGTTCACGTTTTTTTATTTTCCGAATATAAAAGAAAAACTTAAAAATGAAACAAGTATTTGATAAGATTTAGAAGAAAAGTTAACTAATCCGTGTCATCTCTAACACAATCGTCTGCTAAATCCTAATTCAAATATACTTAATTTAAAACAATAAATTAAAAAATATAATTATATTTTGTCACTAAAATGTCCAGAGGTATATGAAATTGGCCGGACTTTTAAATTTTTGTGATAACCCTTTATGAAAATGTTCGGCGACTTGGTGATTTATCACTTCACCATCACCTTCATCATCATCTTCAAGCCTAATAAAGTAACAGAAACGACACCACGTCGACGTAATTATGTAGTTACAATTAACAATAAAGAATGTATTCTAATCGTGACAGTGAGGTGTTAAATGTTCCGATGAAATACCCGAGACAACCACCTTGTAGGTAGATCTTTAATATCAGTAATGAACAGCAGTGTTTACCTCCTACATCAATTTTTTATCCACTTGTAAGATGCAACTTGAGCGTCATTATCGCATAAGCAAGTACTATATAACATATATATGTATATACTAATAAGTCGTAATTTTATTCCAATAACGATACTATACTCACGCGTTCCCACTCAAATAAACCGAAGATACAGAAAACTTATAACTACATAATTGTGCGTAGAAAAATATATCTGCAGTAACAACTTAATTAAACGTACAAAAACCCGCACGCTCCGCCAACTGACAAATTGCGGTATCCGTGTAATTAACTATAAGTGTATATATAACTATAGAACGTGTGTATAGGTAAAATAAAAAATCATAAAAAATTACTACCAACTTCGGCTTCCACTGCCAAAATACGATTGTTAAGTAGATTGATTAACAATTATTAGTTGGGCAACAATTACAACCTGTCGATTGCCGATCGACAATTACTTCGCTACGGTATATTATTAAAAGAAACTTACAGGGTAAATTAGCAACAACAATAAAACAACAATCTTTTGAGGTAGCCCATCCATTACGACAATTTGTAATAACAAACACGATATGAACTGTATATGCCGTGAAGAACAACACTAATAAATTTTCATTCATCGTTTGATGCATAATGTAGAACCGTCGACATATCGGTCAGTCGGACAAATTCGGTCCAACCTGTTAAAAAACATAGCTTAGTGGAACCCGTTTCCACCAGTGCTATGCTACGTGGGCCAATGAATGTGATTGGTTGGATATCAAACGCATCCATAGCAACGTAGCGTAGCACACCTCTGGTGGAAAGGCACCCTTAATCCCGACGACCGTCCGTCTGTAGGCGACGATAACCATGTGCCTCATCAATGATTTCTAATTCAGTCCTTAATCATCTGTGACCAGTTACCAAATAGGCTTAGTGTTATGGGATACTTTCATACAGTTTGCTGGCAAACAAACCGTGGCTGTTACAAACGCGCATCAGAAACAGAAGCTACAGTTCTAACAACTATCACTGTTCCAAAATCAAATCAACGATTTTCACTACTACCTTTCTTTAACAACATTGTGTTAAAGTGAATGCGCAATTCGTACATCCGTCCGGTAATCGATGTTTTCGTAACTCGCTCATCAAACTCTATGGGCGCTATAACTTGTGTAGAAAGCTGGGCAATTGTTGATCCCAATTAAAACGCTCGTACACTATTCGAGATGACGTTTGCGTGCAAGCGAATACGGCCCTTACGGCTCGAAGAAGTCCGAGGTTTTATGGGTTATATTCGTTAATTATTTTTTGTGAAGATGACGCCGTCCGGATACGGTCAGTACGCTTTATGCCGACTTGCACTTTCTACGGTTTCGGAGCGAGCACTTCCGCGGCGCTTTCGTCGATCATTTGAAATTCAGATGCGGTTTAAGAACGACCTTGCGGTGTTACGGCGGTCCTTTTGCGTGGCCTGCATTGTAATGTAGTGATTCATGTCGCGAATGATACTGCTATTGATACGATCGTGACTCATAGTTTAAATTGTCGCTTCCCAATCTTTACGACACTGGATCAGAAAATAAATGTGGTGAATTTTTAGAGCATATTAAAGCTCTCAGATCAAAAGGATTCTATTAGATGGGTAGTTTGACCATACTATTTAATATGACAAAAAAAAAAGAATGTATGACTGAAAGAATTGTCTGGTGCCGACCCAATATGCTCTTAATACAGGTTTCTTAACAATTTTCTAATTGTTTTATTATATTTTTTCCTTTTCGTGAACAACGCCCTTTCAACCTGGTAGGTATTCTATGTATATTGTTTAAAACAAACAATATTAAGTTGATTGAGACACGCTGGCCAGAAATGAAAGACAATCGCGTGCCGTGACGCCATGCGACATAATCGAATGTGGCTTAATAAGCAATTAATGGTCTGGCTCATTGGCAATTAACACGTAATTGAGATCGAAACGGTGCCAGTCAACTGAAGGGTCACTTCCAAACTGTTTGAGCACCGTGCGTCACCTTTCTAAGAACTGGACAAATGATAGATATATAGGTACTCTTTACTGATACAAGATTCATATTATTAAAGGAAATTAATGTTAAAACTATGGTACAAAAGGAATTTAACGAAGGACATAAAAAGGACATTATGTTTGTTTCCCTTTAATAGTAGGTATAATTCTATAACATCTACTAATCCGTGGACTTTAGACCCTGCAGTGTTAGGGATACTGTTGATACCTGAATGTTACTGGCTTACAGCGAGATCAGGGAAGTATACTCATTGAAGTCAACGATGAACATTTGTTGTGAAACTGAGTGTTATTTGTCTTACATCGACCACAGGCCTTTATCTATTACAGTTTAAACGTATCCCTTTCTCCTATAGATGAGAGCGCTGATGACATTTTACCAGCACAGGCTGCTAACAACTCCCCTAATACCTTGATGATTCGTCAACGTAATGACGTAAAATATCGAATATAAAGAAGCGACATTATGACGAGCACTTGTGCGAAGAGCTTGACAATTATAACGTTATTGGGACAAGTCGGCCACAGTTGTCACGGGCGGCAGCGGAAGGGTGGTGCTGCATGCTCGTTTGCTACCTTAATTCCATAAAAAAACGTAATGGACATTATTAGGCAAAAGAAGTCGAATATGCTGGTGGCGGGGGACATCAAATAATTTAAGGTCCAACAGTAGATCTTTGCTCCATCCATGGTCCATCTACAATACCTAGCGGCGTGGTATGATCGTGAAGTCATCGCTGCAGTATCTATTGCACTAATACTACTCCCTCAGTAGGGACGGATGGAACTATATGGTTGGAAACCAGTTTGTTCCGATAGCTATCGTTTCGTCCCGCTCCGCCGCACCGCCGCGCCGACTCGGCACTAACCCTTAACGGTAAATTGCATACATTTCCAGCTGCAGCCACTTTAACTCTAAGATCACTTTACTCCTATAACCCATAATACATGTTTTAATTTGTTCTTAAACGTGCGCCATAGAAAGAAATATGACACCTTTTGTGGAATTAAAACTAATGAAGCTTACCTTACCAAGCAGACTTATTCTGTCAACTATTAAGAATCTTAGTTATAATTATAAGAGCTTATGTAAACACTGCACATGTTTTGTTTTGTACCTTCTATGAAGCTAATCTTATAAAAAATTAAGGCAACATAAGGCGAGGGTCATACTGTAGTCGTGAAGAATTTTATTTCTGTCATCGTTAGAACACTAACACCAATCACTACGCGAGTTATCAAGTTAAAGTCAAACATTGACCTGTCTATATATGTATAAAATGCCATTCTGCACAATCTATACAATCGCAATCAAACAAACACGATCACAATAAATTTCACAATACAGAAGATCAAAACGCAGACAACAGTTTCGGGTATTCTCATAAAAGATTCCACCCCAAAGTTATTCAACCCTCTCCCTACCCGCCGAGTGAGTAAACACTTCACCACTTACAGATTGAAGATATTATTATGGAGATACGCTTCAACGAGTTTAACCCTAAGATTACTCGAGCGGATATAATTTAAAGGCTACTTAGCGGTCTCGTTGTTTATCATTCGTAAGTAAGTCATTACGATTGCATTTAGGGTTATTAAGTACGACGGGGAATCTGGCCTCAACCCTTTATTGCAGTAGGGGTTTCTATTGTTTGTTTACTGACTAACGCTTTTCTATCAAAGAATAGATATAAAATGTGGCCAGCGAAATGGAAAATTAAGTGTACTAGAAATTCAGATGAGCTGTTGTTATAAATAGCGTATTTTGATATAATGACACTGAAGAATGACGTAGATTTCAAAACATTTAACAGTTAACATGTCCTCGAAGTATGAAAACATCAACCCATCTTGTTCTGATAAGAATGAATACCTACTCTCTTCATAGGGACGGAATACGGATCGTGACGATCCAAATAAATTAGAAGATAAAAGACACCTTCGATCATTACTATATACGGCATTGATGTCCTCAGTGTTTGTTTACATAGTGCACACAATGCTGTCTATGACTGCGCCCTAATAATGATAGATCACGATTCACGTGTGCGATAATAAGATTACTGCGGCATAAGGCTGAAGTTGAAGTGTCTACGATATTGGATTAAGCCTCACAATTCAGTTGGTAAACCACTGGACGGTATATTCAAATTTCCTTTGCCACGCTGTCAATTATTCCTAACTCGGTGTAACGAATCCATTGTGAGAATAGATTTTTACTTTTAGTAGTGTTTTTTTAATGTTAAGTTTTTGCTATTCGTTTTGTTAGCTCAGCCATTCTATCGGAAATGATTCTTGGTATTCGATGTTCACGGATATCACTGAGATTGCAATCGGTGGAGTTGTGAGTACGGAGAGCGGCGACGAGCTTCAAAGTACATTTATGTAAACAAAACCATGGTCACGGAGCATTTTAAACATTGATAAAAAATGATGTGACCAATGGGAAACTTGTTGAGTCTTTGTGTCGTGTTCATATTTTAAAACAGCGACAAATAGTTAGTAAATTATGCTATGCTATGCTGTAATCATTTTTTTATTGAAATGGAATACCATCGTCTTAAACCCATTAATGTCTTACTACTGAGCACGGGTCTCTCTTCATTGACATCACGCCATGGAAATCAGAAACACCAAAGGCGTCATCAATACAATGCAGGGAACGAAAAAAGAACAGAGTAAAAAATAAATACATACAATAAAATTTACATAAATTTACATGAACAAAAACTCTTAAAGGTGGCGGTTCGCGGCCGAGACCGAGACAGGAGACCGCAACCGGCACTTGACCATAGGCAATGTATAAGCGACAACTCGCGACCGAGACCGAGACAGTCTGTCGCGCCTATACAAAGTGACGGTCGCGGTCTCCTGTCTCGGTCTCGGCCGCGAACCGCCACCTTAAGACATTTAATTTCACTCGTCACAAGCAAGTGTCACTGTCCGAATACCCTTCAACCCGCAGCCCGACACAGCATGCCCCACGTCAGAATTAGCATATTATTTTAGTAACTTTGATCTCAATAACTTGAATCACTAAAACGCCAAAGTCCATAATATTAACAACAGATGAACACCCGAACAAAACTCGTGCAGCTAGTACTCATTCCAAACTCCTCTTACTTTATCAATGCTCGCAACTTTTGTTGTTCATTATTTTATCTGAGCGACATTGTAGCTTTTTCATATTATACGATACATTTGCTTTTTATTTTTTTTCACATCTTACAAAGGGGTGTAGGGTATCACGCGTTTAAAATTTACGTTATTTATTTATAAAGAGTATTTTTATATTTTATTTAAATAGACGTTACACACGAAAAGGCGCATAAAAAACAGAAACGCATAAGAAACAGACAAAACGTAAACATGAAGGAAATAGCAATTGCATGAAATTGTCGCATCCAATACTTATGATGAGACAATTTTATAGATCTACTTATCTTTATGTTCGTATGATTATTATATCGTGTCGTACGATGTAAAACGAGATCAGTGTATAAGAAATGACAACTCTTTTAGAATTTTCACTGGACATGAGTCGACGTCTGAATGCGGAGAAGGACATAATATGCCATCTTCGGCTATCGGATCGTCTTTGATATTCACCGCTTCGACATCGGGGCATGTTTATGAACATGATTATAAAATATAAAACTAGAAATTATTTATTACACTAAATTCATTTGTTTCATTGATAAAAGGCTGCATTATTTACTAACTTCAAAGTTTCAAGTTCAGTTAAACTTTTATTTTCTACCTAGCGGAAAAAGATCCATTTTTGAAAATTAAATCCACTTCATACCTATATTATGTAGAAGTCGAACAATATATTTATACGTCAGGTATAATCGATGTCAAGTATAAGGATTATATAAGTTCTTTTCACCATTATAATAGTTCTTCTTCTCCATTATACTAGGGGGGATCAAAAAGTAATGAGAATCGGATATTTATAGAGCATATAAAAATATAAAAAAAAATGTTTTTGCTTCCTCATATATCTACTAGTTCAGCATAAAAATATCATATAAATAGGCCACGATTTCCATGAGGTACATTCATTTGAATACGAACAGTCGGAGAGCAAAAATCAAAATGGAGAAAAACGAAATCAGAGCTGTCATAAAGTACCTCTGTTTGAAAAAAAATGTCTACCAAAGACATACACTGCGACCTAGTGGAAACATTTTAGGACTCTGCTCCTCCATATTCCACAGTTGCGCGCTGGGCAAAAGAGTTCAAGCTGGATAGAACATCCACAAAAGATAAACATCGCGAGGGACGCCCATCCACGTCCGTCAATGCGGAAATCGTTAAAAAAGTCGCAAATGTCGTATTGGCAGATCGAAGAGTGACCATAAGGCGTGTAGCTGAGGTCACAGGGATCTCATATGGCAGTGTTCAAAGAATCTTTGCGAACGAACTGCATATGAAAAAGGTCTCTGCGCGTTGGGTGCCGAGAATGTTAACCGAGTAGCAAAAGAAAAATCGAGTCGAAATTTCGAGGGCGAATCTCGTAAAGTTCCAGACGGATCAGAATTTTTTTTTGTCTCGTGTCGTGACCATGGATGAGACCTGGATCCATCATATTGATCCGGAAAACAAACAAAAGTCAATGACTTGGAAACGAGCCTTTCACCGATGCCGAAGAAATTCAAGGTGTCAAGTTCGGCAGGAAAGGTTATGGCGTCCCTTTTTTGGGACGCTGAAGGAATTATAATGGTGGAATACTTGAAAAAAGGAGCCACTATTACAGGCTCTTACTACGCAGACCAAATAAGAAGATTGCGGGAGGTCATCAAAGAAAAAAGACGATGCAAACTCCGAGCTCGAGTGTTGTTTCAACAAGACAACTCACCGTCTCACAAAGCCTCCGTTGCGATGGCTGCCATTCAAGAAACGGGATTCGAATTGCTCGAACATTCACCCTATTCGCCAGACCTGGTTCCCAGTGACTTTTACCTCTTTCCTCGGCTCAAGGAATACTTCCGAGGCAGAAAATTTGACGACGATAGCGAGGTTATGACTGCCGTAGAGGCGTTTTTGGAGGGTCAAGATAAAGAATTTTTTTCAAATGGCTTTAGAAAAAAGATGGACTAAATGGATTGACTTGCAAGGAGACTATGTAGAGAAAGAAATTTTTTTTTTAGTTAAAATATCCTTATTTCATGTTGATTATCATTACTTTTTGATCCCCCCTCGTACTATAAAAATAATAAAGCACCTTTGCAAAACGGCGGCAGCCAGTGGTTGAAACAAAATTGAAAAAAAAATTATTTATTTAAGATTTAACATTTTATTGTATTATGTACGAGGATTCGGTGCTTTTACAGCCAAGAGTCGTCATTTATGATCATAATAAATACTCGTAGGTACATAATTTATAATTGACACGCGGGATATAAGTAGTTCTAGTTAACGAGATTTACTTTCGGTCTGGAATGCGCTTCTAAAACACATTTCGCCTGTACATTACCGACGTGTGAACTGAGAGGTGTGAACTCGTTAAGTGGTGCGTTTATTTATTTTAACGTAATGACAACCGTTCGCATTCCATCCTGGGCCTAAACTGGGCAAACTGGGCAAACTAGCAAATGTATTATATTACCGCTTTGGCAGGACTGGAGAAGGAAAAGCTTTGCTAACCGCGTGTAGTAGTATTTATTTATAATTCGTCTCCACATTTAAAACATTTAAAAAACCGTGATAAAATAAATTTTGTGGATATACATTGAGTATTTCTAAAAGATAATACAGGTCTTATTTATCTTGCACATTGTTTACTAGTTACAATTGTATTTTATCTACATACAAACATTTCGTTTGTGTTCGCACTGACTGAAGGTTGACTGGGAGAGAATGCTTTTTTCCGCCTTTGTCTCCGTACTTTTGTATGGTGCATAAAGATAAATAAATAAATATCTCATCATCACAACCCATAACTGTCCCACTGCTGGGCACGGGTCTCCTCTCAAAATGTGAGGGGTACAGGCCATAGTCCACCACGCTGGCCAAGTGCCGATTGGCGGACTTCACACACCTTTGAGAACATTATGGAGAACTCTCTGGTGTGCAGGTTTCCTCACGATGTTTTCCTTCACCGAAGCAAGTGATAATTAAATTTTAATACGCACATAATTTTTGAAAATTAGTGGTGCGTGCGGGGTTTAAACCCGGACTCTCCGGTTCGGCAGTCCAAGTTTGCCACACGGCTATCACTGCTCTATAAATAAATATCTATTCATATTTAATTATTTTACATGATACTAAAGTCACAATGATTTTAGAATTATTGTCTGTTTGACGGGTTGTCTCCACGATTTTCCGCCAATCACTAATGTAATGTAGTAAGCTTGGGGTAACATCCCGTATCTCCCAGGGCAAAGTCTGCGCAGTTACTAGTGCATTACACAAAAGTTCGCAAGCAGCACCCATAAAGCCAGTGTAACCACCAGGGTCAGTCGATCCATCCGCAGATTTTATCACGGAATTATACCATCGGACGCACCGGTCGGAACCGCTCGTAACGTAACACGAAAGTTTAAACCACTGTTAGCTCTCTACCAAATATCATGTGGTAGGCGATAAGCGACGCTCTCGACATTAAGCGAAAGTTGGAGTGAGAAACGTCTTTAGTTAAAATTGCTAGTGAATCCATAAACGAATAAAGTATTGTAAGGGGCTTCATCCTCCGTTGACTAGCCTAGCCGTTCTCGTGCTGCACTCAGCTGAACATCGGACGAGGTTACGGCGCCTGGTCCCTTTTTTCAGAGGTCGCTGGACTCTGTGCCATCCATTGTAATCCCGAAGTACTTTTTTTCAGTCACTACCCGACATACGAGTATTCACCGTCGACCACCAAATACCAAAAGCATCACCGACCGGCCAAGAAAGAAAGAAACTGAAAGCAAGCAAGAATCGCGAAATCGAACTCAAACCCGGAACGCTTCGCTCAGCCGGCAGGCCTACCAACACCATATCCATGTTGTAATTACACACACGCGTGTTAAATGGTAATGAGATGGCAACTGGCAACAAAACGTTAATTGCACACAGCCGCGTCTACTTAGCTCCCTCTTCCTCCACTCAGACATTACATTTCCTGGTTACTAAGAAACGCCTATTAAACAATATTACGTGATACATCTAAGGAAACAGCATCACACTTCGATACGGAAACCCCAACAATCGGGTCACAGCTCACATGTGAATTGTGAAAACTAAACAAACAATTCATTCATTATTTCGTGTGTTGATTGCAACCTTTACGTAAGCGATACACGAATTATCGTCCATTGTGTTAATTGTGTATGTAACGTGTGTTAGTTATTATTTTTTGGGGCTCATTGTGTAATCGGAGCCGAGACTCGCATTGCCGCCGTCGATATAAATATCTGAATGCCTAACGAGCCTTTTGATTATGTTCAAATCGATTTGTATTGCATTGCGTCCCCAGACATATCTTTGAGTGGACTGTGCATGCACAGAAAATAGTACAAGGTGCAAACATACAAATCTACCTCCCGGTTGATCCCAAATAAAGAAAAATTACCAACTCCTAGGGTGAAAAAATAGGGTGTATTTTTTTTATTGAATCCGGTTTTTGTTTTGTTAAAATTTTATATTAATAACGACAATATTTTCAACTTAAAAACGCTTTCCTTATTTTAATTATCAATTTTCAATGCAACATTTATCGTAAATCTACTGCAGATTTTTTTAAAGTACTAGTAGTAACCTTGGTTACTCGTACCCACCGGCTTCCCTACAAGTTGTTTACATAACGTCCAACGCGAAGCCGATATTAAAAATAGCATTGTCGCCGATCGCGGCGACTCTCGTTTTCGTTCCGCGAGAATGTCGCCGGCCGACCGGGCGGTTACGACTGCATGATGCAAGTTGACGTGCTGTCGCTACACCGGCGGCTGCCAACGAGTAACTTCTATATCTATGTTATTGTATCTAATGCTTCACAGGTTCATTGCTTCACTAAATCACTAGGGTAGGTTAGGCCAGCCATACAGGCCCAGATAATTAAATAATTTTAAATTTGTGTGTCGCTTACATTTCAAAACGATATGGATTTAGCCATCAAAAATAATTAGTTTGGAATAACAGACCCTCCATCCGGTAACTGACGTTATAATGTACTAACCATGTGTTGTAATACCTCAGAAACCTAAACGTCGAGTTTGTCAATTATACGTCAGTCAAAAATATTTCAAATGAGATTAATTGAAACTTCAATTGACCGTTCGTATTGAGATTCACATGAAACATGAATACGGTTGTTTTCCAAAGCTCACAAACGGTAATGTTTACTAGCTGACATCCAGCCGTCCATACATAGCAAACATACGACCTGATGTTAAGCGGGCCCCGTCGTCCACACACATCTACAGTACTAAGCCATCACCGACGCGTTACTGGCTACAATAGAAGTGAGGACCTGCTTTTTACAATATATTATTATATAGATCCGCTTCTAAAGTTTCAAGGTTACCTTGACAGCTATCGCACTTTCAACTCGCTCTCGTTCGATCGCCGGCGGTGAGGTTCGCGCACGCGGTCGCTTCCGAGTTGACACTTGATAATAATATGGCTGGATAGGTCGTCGGCGGAACTTGTCCGCCACGCTTAACTACAGACCGACTCATTAAACACTTTCTTAGCACACGCACACGCGTTTCTGTGCTTCATTATAATGTGTGCGATTTTGCATTACTTTGTCTGTGTATTTTTTTTAAAGGGGATTTTAGAGCCCCTTGGGTCAAATTGATTAGGAAGCCGTATTGGGCTATCGTAACCTAGTCGTAGTGGTCCTGCCTTCGAAGCGAGGGGTCACGGGTTCGATTCTCGACCGGGCAGATATTAATGTGACAGATAAACATTTGTTCTCGGTCATGGGCGTTAGTAATGTGTTATTTGTGTAATCGATGCCACTCGCGACACAAGGAATCCTAGTTCGGCGGAATGAGTGTGTCAGCGTTTATTTATTTAAATAAATAATTTGCCCAGGTCATCAATTTAAAGAGGACGGTAGCGGACTTACAAAAATCCCAACCGCACGAATGAGTGAACAAGCAAACTAACGGTATTTACAATAATATAAAGAGGTAATCAAGAGAGTACTAGACGTGATTGCTCAACGAGTAGCGTCTTCCGCTGTCACAGCGCTCATAGCATTAGCCCGCGTTCATAGTGAACACACTACTAGCGGCCGACTACGCCACTGGACGAACGAACGGACGAACTGTACGAACGGGAAATCGCGCTGAATTTCATGTTCGCACTCCGCTGACAACACGTAACGTATGGGTCTCTGGTATGAATGACGGATGTTAGGGCTCGTCACGCTGTTTGTGTGCGATGACTGCCAATGCCAATGTGCATGATGGTGTAATAAAACATTTGGCTGTCAAAAGGCAGCAACTATGGTGTGCAAGGCACTTTAACTATGTCTGAACCCCAGCCAATGTTTCTTACATAGTTGCATACACCCTGTTTAACCAGAGATAAAGGGATAGCGTTAGCTTCCTTCTGTTGTAAAGTCACTTGACTTGGTACCACTCAGTTTAATCCCGATATATTTGTACTAGGCTTGTTGCTTGTTGTAGTAGGCTTAATTGCTTGGCTGTTTAAAACGTCCTGTTTTAAAACGAACTGTGAATTATTTTTATTATTTTTTATTACAGTGAAGCATGCGTGCAGCGTCGTCACGTTTGGTTGGTGTGAATTTAGCTTTACCCCACATTTCTTGTGCAGCGTCTACCTCAGGTCTAATGAACAATTTACACATTTACAATTATTTGTTACAAAATTAATTATATTGAAGCTGTTGTGAAATTTCAATGGAAATTTATAATTGACGCAGAAAATATACTTATATTTCAAATTTATTCGTTGTTTTATACACATTATGTACGTGATTTATTTTAATTTTGAGTATTATTGGCAATGTTGACTGTAGTTTTATTCCAAGGTAATTTACATACGTAAAATTTTATTTCACGAATATTTTTATAACAGTTCGTTTTGCGTTTTTTAAATGTTATTTTCATGAGTTTTAAGGTGTTAAATCCTGGCAGTTACTCCGTGACCATTGTGTGCACAATGTAAAGTATTTCTTTATGTCTTTACAACTCGGTTAAAGTACTGCCGACGGTTCTAGGCCGCTCTGAAGTTAGGCTTTCGGATATAGTGCGCAGGTATTGTACTTTATAGAGAGATAGCGACACGAACACTGAGCGTGTGACTGAAACAAACAATGCTCAAAGTGACACCCCGCGCGTCTTGCCACCATATCGACCCTAAAATTGACTTCTGCGCAGCGATCCGAACAAAGTTCAGGGCGGCCAAGAACCGCCGGCTGTAATATACATCTCTTACGTTTTGTACCGGTTGCGGTTTGGCATTGAGAACCAAGCAATAAATATGGGATGAAAATGGGTTATCGGAACATAATCGCACATGTGCACTTATGCAGTTCGGCCGGGGATATAAATCGTACGTCTTTTGGGTGGAAACCTGTTACGAGTACGACCTGTCGTGGGGCGGATAAAAAATACCCACGTCGATAATTGCCTGTCACTTATTATGCATTGCATAATGGCCGCGGGTAATATTTTTGCCAAAATTAGCACAATCGCCGATCGAGATTGTCGTGTTATCGGATTCCTTGGGTCTTTCCGTTGCGGCGCAAATTGTACGCCAACTGTTCAATCAATCCTTTTAAAGAATTTTTAACGTTTATTGGATATCAATTTATTACGCTTTAATAGGATCATACTTATTTTGTTGTATTTTAAACCAGAAAGTTTTAAGAGGTTATGTTGTGTATTAACTGTACAATATAATTACATAATTGTACAATTCGTCAGTATGAAATTCTGAGAGGTCGGTACCTTAAACCATAAATGTGCTACATTAAAAATGCAGCTCAAATTCGACATTTTTAACAAACATAATAATACGAAACAAACCCTGCCATTTAATAAGATGACAGAATAAACTCATATTCCACAGTACGATTCTTACTTTTAAGACGTCATAGACAACAGACAACCAAGTTAAGTTGGCCCTTGACTATACTAGTGGTGGCAAGTGGCTACATCGTCTTAGATGGTGAAGAGCAGAGAAGAGGGAATCGAACTTAAAATTTAGCTCAGACGAGCAAATTACCCTCCTCGTCAACTTGATTAACTGCTCAATAAATATACCATAATGAAGTACATTTACTTATATGAAATAATTAACACTTTCTTTATACATATACATACATACATTCAACAGTTGTAAGTGCAGTAATAAATTCAAAATGGAAGATGCTACTAAGAATGCTAGGAGCACGGTATCAACGGCGTATAATATATAAATATTCATATTTCAGTACTGCCTAACACCCAAATGCAATTCACATAATACGATAAGGCAAAAAGTCTTGAGTCAACCGTCTGTGCTATTCAAACGATATTATTGCAACTTATTACAAACACCAGTACGATTTTCACCAAAGTAATCTTTACGTAACTTATTAAAATGCAAAGTTATGCATATATGTACGAGCAAGTTGCACTCGGGCCTACTTTACATAACTTGCCGAAAAAGATTATAATCTCGCTTTTAAAACGTATGTATGTGCTAAGTAATAGTGGTGTTTAAACATCAAACTTTGAGACCTAATTTAAACACTTTCATGGAAAGCCTCATTTTGCAATCGGTGCCGGAAGTTGCAAATGTTCTAAACGACATTTCTAAAGAGCGTTATCTACATAATTATAGTAGTTTTAAAACTCTCCGCATCGACTATAAAAGCTCTTAATTTTATCTTATTTATTAATCGAAAAATGTAACAAAACAATATATTATACATACATACAAATAGAAAAAAATGTTTGCATTACAGTGGCATTTTTCCTATATTTTTTTGTTTCTTGTTAAGTATAAACTTACAGGTAATAGTAGCGAAAATGTTAATTACTGATTCATCATTAGTTCTATCGTTCCTCTTCGGCTCTCATCATCAGATCTTCACCATATTTATACTTAATATTATAACACGCACGCACACGCAATATTATTCACTGACGTCAGGATTTAACGCGCAGATGTTGTTTTAATCCGATTAAATTTAATTAAATCCTGTGTGTCTATACTTAACAGCATGAGTTAGAATTATGCGATATGCTTTGCAGCATATATTAGAATTATGCTCTTCAACGAGCATTAGTATCGATTAGTGCCTTCCATTCCGCTTAAAATTAATAGTTAAAATATAATTGATGTTCTGTTACCTGTGGAGCAAGAACAAAATCTTGTTTCCGGTTCAGCAAATGAATTGTTTTTATTAACTCCTATATAAATATAATTGGAAACTTCTATATAATTGAAAACTTGTTAATTTTGCTTGTATATTGCAAGCATAAATATATTGCAAGCATAAATGCGACGGCATAAACTACCTCGACTGCGTCATGTGAAAATAAGTAAATGGGGCTATAAAACTATATACCATAATTACAATAACACATTGGACCTAAAGTATTGCCCTGGCGAACCCTCTCATAACCTCGAACATATCCATACTAACGCATATGCAGAATCCTTTAGCAACCACGAAACGGCGCGGCGTTAGAAATCTCCGGTGTTCCCTCCGGTTCGGCGCCGGTCGTTGAACTGCCATCTGGATTTGAGGGGAGACATTTTGAATGGGCGTTAAGGAGCGACAGCGTTAGAGCTACATTGATTTAGAGCCGCTGTCGGCTCTTTCGGTCTGCTTGACAAATTGTAATTGGATCGTGGAATTCCAACGTCGCGGGCGGAATTACGAAATGGCCTATTTGTTTTTCGTACAAATAATTTGTTTACAGTTACCACGATTTGTTGTTACGTAACCCACGTGTTGGTTGCGAGAATGACGATGAAACTGATCAACACGTAGATAGTACAAACACGAATCGGCAATAAAATGAATTTGTGTTTAGTTGTTCTTTTGTCAAACTTTGTTGCATAAAATGGCGAAACAGTTGCTTAAAAATTAATATAACATTTATAACAAAGAAATAAGTAACAATAATTCAAAAAGAAAGAAATTTTGAATACCTACCTACATACTTTATTCATTAAAAAAATACCAATCGAATTGAGAACCTCCTCCTTTAAAAAGTCGGTTAAAAATCATACATAATATCTTAAATTTACAATTGGTCAATTTCAGTTACACGCTAAAAAATATTTTGGACTAGCGTTTAAAATTAAACCTATCCTCTTTCTAAACTGGGTTACATGGGCATACGGGTGTAAAAAAATAAGCGGTTAAGAAGTGAGAAGATGATTTACGAGCACAAACACACGTAGGAACTGCTAACATAAAACTTTCCGGGGCGATCCATCAACGGCCGAATAATGAAGATTCTACCGATGAGTGCTGTCAATAGTAAGCATTTTCACATTCCTAAAATAGCCTGCTCTTACCAAACCCGCTTACCGCACTATACGAGTCTGTGCACACGATATAGAATACCTAATAAGCGGATCGGTTTAAGAAATCTCGTGCTTTAACCCGCGCACGGGTCATCGACCCCCCGTACCGGCTAAGCGCGACGCAGGCGCAGGCCTTATTGTTGTATATAGAATGGTTTTGTCTTGCAAGCTTACTGTAGTAATTTTATTTCAAGGTCAAGTGTAAAAATAACCACGCAGCCCGTACGCAGGTCTTGCATCTGTGAAGGATTTCGATACTAGTGTCCACCAAGGTTAAGTTTTGCGTCAACGTGATGCACAGCTGATAGCTTGAACAATTACCGATTAGCATTCGTAAGACGCATATCAAAATTTTAATGTTGATAAGAAAATGAATACTCAGGTTAGTATGCCGCTAGTCACGTAACAACAGAAAGGTTAATAAACAAGATTTAATGTAGGTACTTGTGAAACTGTACGCCAGTGTAATTAATGAAATCGCAAGCGAAATTAAGACAAATTAACAAAGTAACTGAAATTTCGATGAACATATTGTAGGACTAAGTAAAAGTACTAATTTAACATCGGAATTTAATAATAATTGCCTAGTTAACACTACGAACTCAGTTTATTAATTTTCCATTACATATACATACTAGGTACTAGCTGACGAACCGTTAAGGTTGCATCAGTATCGACAGCAAGTCTTTCATAACCAAACACAAAACATTTATAATTGCTTTGCTCAAACAAAACATACATTTCAAGTGAATGATCTTATACTGTTTGTTTATTGTTATATTTATCCAATATAACGTCTGAGAACTGACGTGCTAGTAGAATACTAGTTTATTTATTTACAAATCGTGGGAATGTACACAAATTAGTAACGCCCTTGGATAGATGAATATTTTTGTTCTTTTATCATGTGGACTGTTATGTACATTATAGATAAGGTTTCGTTATCACTGTCACAAATGTTGTATCGTCTCCTATCAATGTTGTTATAGTAAATTGAATTCCCAATAGGTTTAAGAAAGTATTTTATATTGAATGCCTTTGTTAGATCCATTATCTAATAAGGTGTAGTTAATCTCTTCGTAATATAAGAAACGGAATAGCTCTGTAAACAAAAAACTAGATGGCATTGTTGCACGCAAGCACTGCCGCCGCAAATTCACTTGCTTCTTGCGCACCTGTTGGGTTACCATTGTCTGCTTGAGGTCGAGCATCCCATACCATCAATCGGAGGCATCGATCTGCGCGCGAATATCGAGCGTGTTACATTGTATCGTATAGAAAGCGTGGGCGATCCGATCGGCAATTAATGACAACATCGGAGATCTACTTCTTGCTTCTTGCCATTGTTCTATTGCCAGCTTTAATTAGTGGCGAAAGTCTAACGAGTGCCGCGTGAAAGTTCTCTGCACACGTCTTGTCCCACGTGCATCGTAACTTTTATGATGTTACGAGCTTGTGCCGCGGCTCGGTTACCAACAATCAAGTGATTACGTCTCAAGGACGGAACAGTTCATTCTAGAAAATTCTTTACGACTGTTCTTGGCAACAACAACAAAAATTCAGACGTGGGAAATAAAAAATAAAACGTCTGTGGTTTTAAATTTAGGATTGCATTCTTCTTATACATAATTGTAACATAATTGCAGTCAAAGCTTCCTGCCTTATCCCACTTGAACGTAAACGTTATTTAGACAAATTAACTGTGTCTTAATTTGTCTTAATTTCATTTTGTCTGTGTCATTTTCGTTTTTTCTAAATATTTATGTGATTGACAAACTAACACTAAAATAACATTAATATGAAAGTAGCCTTAAACAATATCACATGTCAAAAATATCGAATGCCATAAAGCAATGACAGACACGACCCCGTTAAAGTTTTATCACCTACTAAAATAAGGCAGATAACAAACATTAGCTGTTAGAAAGACCGACAAATTGTTTTTATCATATTAGTCTATGATAAAAAACTTAAAAGCAATTTGGCAAAGTAAATTTATCACTGCTTTTAGAAGTTCCAAACGGTATTGAACATTATCCATTATGTTCCAAGGAGATAATAGACACGATCAACATCAAAATTAAAATACTAATTTCAAAACTTCAGTGGAAGCCTGATTTTCTTTTAGATTTGCGGTTTGGAAAATCAAGTAGGCGCTTAATTGTAATATTGAGAATGAGGTCGTCATCAAAGGTTATTGAAACTAAATCATTTATTGCGGCTACGGTGCGGTTTTACGCCTCGTTGTTATAATATGCGATTACAGACATTTTTATCCGTTGAGTACTTTTCACCATAGCGATTGAGCGACATTAAATGCTTCAGAATTAGAATTTAAATTAAAAACAGGCCTATAATACTTCATAAACAGAAAAAGGTGTTATAATATTAAATAAATTTTTTAGTCATATGGAGAAGTATAACACCTTCAAATTTTTTTCCGAGGTCGGAAGTGATTTTTTCGTTTAGTCACTTCTTTCAGTTATATTGAAAGTCTACAGTACACCAACCAAACCCAAACTATCCGTCTTTAATGTCTCAATTTACATTTTCGATTATCCCTTCTAAATCCGTAAAATAACTCCCATATACATTACGAATTGTTACGACATATTGTGTGTGTGTGAGTTTTTTGTCGCCTTATGGTTTTCTATGAGACCCATGTTTACAATAGCCAGGCTCTCTCCGCGCACGGTCCCTCGTGAACCGGTTAAAATAGTGGTTTTGTTTACGCATTGTTGTGTTCGGGTTTCGAGCGCGCTTGAAAGTGCAATTACCGACACAAGTGGCTTTAAAGGGTGGTGCGGTGAAAATAGGGGTATCGCAATAGAAAAAAACTAGTTTTCGTAAAAAAAACAGCTAAGTTCTCTACACAATTAAGATTTCTGACAATGCTAACGTCTGATACTATTGAAAAATACATACACAATTTATAACTGCAGATAAATCAAACATAAAGAAATAAATAAAATCAAATGTTCACAATTAAAATAGCAATCCTCCTGTGTCAGCAATCAGTAAAAAGATAAAAAAGAGAAAAAAATCATGGAGTCCAAATAAAAAAATACCAACATTTAATACTCGTACATGATTCCGTCAGTAAGTCATTCAATCGTATCTGTATCGACGGTTTACAGTTTCATCCTATTATCGTCGATGTGAAACAGATCTCATATTATATCCGATTGCTCTTAAGCTCGGATACACCGCAAAGCACAGTAGCTACACAACGAACGATTATACGATGATATCGTTGTTTCGAATAATAAATCGGTCAAGTCAGACACAGAATCGCGAGGAATACAGACGAGAACCTACAGTAAATGTACTGTTGTACATTTGTTTCTTAAGATTCAGGACTAATATAACCAAATTTACTAATATTTAATTATAACGATTATATTATGGACTCGTTCCATAAGCAGAGAGACCAATGCTGTGAAATAATTTTAGCCCATGTCGGAGTACTTAGACCGCATGTGACAACGAGATTGAGAAGGATTATAAAATATTTTCACTCACATTAATTGTTTTTTAAAGAGATATATGATATTTCCTTGGCGGTGTTTGCCTGACATTTTCAAAAGGATCAGTTTATTAAAAAACATCATTTAAGATATGAAAAATAAATAACATTTTATAATAATTTGAATATAACAAGAGTAGGTATGAAGTTGGCGGTAGTAACTTCAAGGAAAAAATATGTCATTAGCATTATTATCATTGTAGTAGATGAGACTCCATTGTATAACGTTTCTCACGGTAGACGTAATTTTCAGGTTTTCAACCGCTATAATTAGAGGCGAAGATGCTCTAACGAACACATAAGGAAATTAATGTTCGATCATAATTAAGATTTGAATAATAAAGCAAAAACTCGGATTCTGGTAGTTAATCATTTTAAGTCTTCAAAATTAAATAAATTTTACCCCTTAAAGAGACCCCCAAACGTTTAAAGTCAAATAAAATGTAATAAAATGCACGACTAATATTTAAGTTTTAAAGCTGCGACAACATATCGGGAACGTGGAGGTCGAGGAGGCAAACCAACTGTGAAAACAACGTAACGCGAGGATGCCAGGGGAGATGCGGTTTCAAGGAAACGCGAGATTGATTAGAAGGAACATCACGGGAATCACAATCAAATAAATATAGCATTTTTTTGCTTAAGTTGCTCATTTGGAGTTACCCTGGGACCTTTAGAGAAGTGGTCAGTTAGATGCGGGTATGAAGTACCTGCATGAACACCACAATACATACACAATGAACCAGCAGTATAAAAAACACTTACGGATGAATGATAAAAATGCATTGACGATGAAAAAAAAATAAGATTTTAGAAAAAAAAATGTTTCATTTTATAAAATACTAATTAGACACGTACTAAGAAGTATATTAACGCAATACCTAGAACAATAACTCGAAATAGAATTTAATTATTACTTGCTTCGGTGAAGGAAAACATCGTGAGGAAACCTGCACACCTAAGAGTTCTTCATAATGTTCTCAAAGGTGTGAGAAGTCCGCCAATCCGCACTTGGCCAGCGTGGTGGACTCCATAGTAGACTCCATAGACTCACATTGTGAGAGGAGACCTGTGCCAATCAGTGCGACAGATATGGGTTACGATGATGAACCTGTTTACTCAATCAAGCAAAAAGATAAATCTGCCTAATTTAAAAATACATATTAAAGACTCCGCGCCGCTGGAGTCCACCGAGATTGAATTAAGGCAAAGGCTTCCTCGAGTTCAGTCAACGGAATACATGTGCTGCGCACACATTCAATTTAGGTGATTGAACGCACACCCGCTTCCGAGCTGACCAAACTGATGTATAAAATTTTGGACAGTAGTTATGAACGTTAAATTTGTATTTTAGTATCATTAGTTATTAAATTAGTATCTTGTGTTTTAAGGTGAGTAATATGTTTACCAAAATAGGACATACATAAATTACATGATAAGGGTATAAATATCGAGGGTTTGACTTTGACGTAGGATGTGCATTTCGCAAACTTTTATTATTTACGAGTAGGTACCTCAAAGAATACGAGATTTTTTTTTAATATTTTACATTCAAAATAAAATATTGTCGAGATGGAAATGAGAAAAGGTTACGGGTTAAAGTATAAAACGTAGGTATAATTTCAATAAACTGGTTATAAAACTCAGTCCGTTGTTAAACTTAGCGTTTCGGATGGTAATAAATATACGCAATATCGTAACAATATTCATGTAATATGTGCGTAAGTGCATTGTTAAATAGTTTCCATTGCATTACCTGAATACTAATTAAAATGAAGATAAGAAATCATCCGCATAAATTAGCGGTACTTTGAAGAAGTTTCCGCATTTCCACCGTAAAGGAAAAACTAGGAAAAAATATTTTAAATGGCGCATGTTAAGAATCGACACGATGTTATATGAATAACATGCACTTTCACTCGTTTCGAGATTTCCATCATTGCACTGACAACTTTCCAATACAGATGCGCAAAAGCGTGGATGACCATTCTTCGAGCGTTGCACTGAATCCGCGACGTCATGCGCAATCATGTTTCTTATCGGGAAAGTTTTTAACACACACTGAATATATTATTTTACGGCTGGTTGGGGCCCATTGTCGATGGGAAAATCGTTCCAGCGTTCTTTATTTGATCAGCGAAGCCGGCACCTGTTGAATATCATGATCGCAGTCGAATAGGGTTCACAATCAGCATTTAATTTAGCAATTAGCATCGCAAAGAAATTGGAAAGCGACGACATTGATATCATCACGTGTGTAACGTACTAATTTCGAGCGAGACAATTCATTATCAGCGCGCGACAACTAATTAGTGGCGTTGTTGATTTGCTGATGCAAGATGAAGATATACGGTTAACTATTTTGGAATTCTTTCTTGAGTACCTACATCGTTGGACTCGTTTTAATGATCTAGTAGATATCCTGTTAGATAATCTGGAATCTAAGCGATCTTGTCATTGACGGCGATATCGAGAGACACGGAATTCTACCACAACCGGTAAACAACAGGACAGGTGGTCAGGATACAAATCTTGAATATAAAATCTAAGAAACTAAGAAGCACACTACTGCCAATAAGGAAATTAACGGAAATCTAAGTGCGTGACGAGATTTATAAATTGCACAATAACACAATAAGGTGCATTGGAATAATGGAGATGGCTTACAACATTTTCTTGGAATTACTCACGGAACAGTTTAATGAGAGGTCTCCTTATGCAATTGCAAATTGTTGTTTAGATTACTTTCGAACGAGGTATGCTACATTTTAAAGCTTAGCTATTTATTGTAGGTGTACGTCTTATTTTACTTATGTAAACTGACAGGTTATGCTACAGAATTAACATAATAACTATGTCGGTATAATTTCGCAAAGCTATACTTTTTGCATTACCTGTTATTCAGTGTGCGCAAAGATTTAAATCTTTCCTTAATACAAATATGTTACGGAAATTGTTTCATACGCCATGTATGTATATTTCATCTCTTATGTTATATTTTGTGGTAAATTTTTAGAAGGCCAGTGGTAGCGAACCATTTCGATAAAAAAATGTCAATGCTCATGTTTTGGACAACTGCATGGCCTAGAGAGAGCCTCTCTGTCTTAACTGTCTTTAGTTAAGCAAAGAGAGTCATCTCAAAGAATGGATGGACTCCCCTGTACGGGAGTCTAACGTTGAAACACTTGGCTACCACTGCTTATAATTTGCAGGTATTAAATTATACCCCTACTAACGTTGATAAATTGAACGTCATAATTATTAGCCGCTCAGACAATGAATAATTGAAATTGAAATTACAAAGCTTATATTAGACGAACTTGCACAACTATTCGAGAAGGTATTTAATTTAATTGTTTAGAAGTTTATACGAAGTAGAAACTCCGCCTGTTAACTATCATCTAACATCAGTTTGCTATTTGTAGAGAAATTAAGAACATCACAAACATCTTAGAAGAACAAACTATACACTCTATCCGGAATAGAATTAAACCTCCTACAATTACAATAATTAAATATACGATAATAATAATTATTAGAATCCAAGTTAATTATTAATATTATTATTATATCTAAATTATTAATAACCTCGTACCAAAATATCTCGATAAAGGTCTGCGCACATTACATCATCTCGACTCGAAGTCCACTTCGATTTAACTCGTGGGAAACATTTGCAATGACACTTTTAATTCATTTATTCATCACATGTAAACCGTTTCCTCTTCGGGAAACAAAAACTCAGGACATTTTATTTGTGAACCGATTTGAATAAATCAAACACTAAATGTTATAGGTCATTGCAATACATTAGGGCAAATTGCATTCAAATCTGTTAAGCAGTTTCTGAGATTAGCGGGAACAAACGCACAAACAAACCTTCAAACTGGTAACATTTCTAAAAATATTAGCTACCGTATTAAATCCCCTAATAATATCTTTTTCAAATATCTTTCATATAACAGATAAGATTTTATTTAATTTTTCGATAAGTATTTTTTTAATGTCAGTAAGTATATTTTTAGTGGACCTGCCATCGGCCGCATTCATACTCGTAACAAGACCTGGTTGAGTAACGTTGATTCGTTCAAGTTTCAACTCGAGATATAATCTCGCCTGGACCAAGGGCTCAATAACCTTTACGCCGTAAAAGGATTGACAGTAAACTCGGTCGAAAATATTGACCCAGTTTTAATGACTTTTATAAACAGCCACGAGTAAACATATCCAAATGTTATTTATTGATATGGAAGTACAAAAAGGTATGCAGTCGTACTGGTGATCAGTGAACGCTGTAGTCAGTTGCAGATTTATGCTATAATCACTAAATACATAACGTTGCATTTACATCTGTACATATAAAAATGTAACTGATCGCTGTCTGTACATGGAAGATATATGAAAAAAAATATTACGTAATGAGGGCCTTTATAAAAAAAATGTCAGTTTAAATAACAATAGCTAACAATTTTCAAATTTGGTTTTTCGATGCAAAGCGAGGGCGAATTTACTATGATGTATGGCATTAATTTCGACACTCTTCAAATAAAAACATTTAACATACACACCACTAAGAACACCAATTTATTTTAAGGGTGACAAGGACATCCATGACAACAAAAAATAGGATCAAATACCGTCAACTCGAGAACAAACATTCATTTGTCACATCAATGGATGTCCCTGCGGCGGACGCAAACCGAACTCTGAAACTCTTGCTTGGCACTTGGCAGACAGGATTATAACCAACTTGCAACTGGGCTTCAGTTGACAAATATAGAAGGATTACAAAGACATACGACAAAATATGTTTCAAACATATTTGCCATAGATGCAACATTTTGAACCGACGTATTGTTACTAAACGCGCCATTGCTCTCCATCGGAAAACAATGTCTTAGTATCAAATTTCAAATAAATGTTTGCCGTGATTCTTCAAACTGACTTAACTTTTGTATTTACGAACTGATTGACATAAAACAAACACTTCGTTTTAAGTGAAACTAACCACAATAGTAAAAACCACACCCAAATCTGTCAATTCGTTTCTGAGATAAGCGCGCATAAAAAGGCACAGATCAATCAAGATCAATTTTATATCTCCAAGGTAGAGCCAGCAATCAGTTACATTTTATTATAAGTGTATAATTATATTTACACTATATTGTAAGGTAACTATAGAAACCCATGCTCCTGTTAAAAATTTCCCCTCAATCATTCCCATATTCCCGTTACTCTAGACAACTACGGAACGCGTTCTGTGTCAACCAAGCCGAAACATTGTATACAGTATGTATACGAATAATTATGCACACACACTTTCCCTGCCCCGTCGTGTAATTAAACGCATGTCCCATGCATGCGTGATGAAAATAATTGTGAGTGAACACGTAAACACGCATTACGAAGTACACAGTGATAAATACCACTATCTTATCGAGCAATCGTTCTTTGCTATCTAGACGAAAACTTGCTAAGTATTGTATTACGAAAGTGTTTCAACATTTTTGCATTAAAACTGCAGTATCAATTGGCGAGGTTTACACTACAAGCAACTTCACTCAATTGGCTTGCTTCAAGTTGGTCACAAGTCAGCATGGAAAATTGTATCCTTTAAATTTGGACAAGAGGCTCCGCTGTGAGATAGTTCTGTATTATGTAATGAATGTCTTAGTTTCATCATTGTTATCGCAACCCATAACTGTCCCACTGCTGGGCTCCGAGCTCCTCATGTAATGTGCTCCTCTAATGTGAGGGGTACGTCACACTGGCCAAGTGCGGATTGGCAGACTTCACATGACCTTGAGAACAGTATGGAGAATTCTCAGGTGTGCAAATTTCCTGACGATGTTTTCCTTCACCGAAGCAAGTGACGTACTATTATAATAAAATTCTAATACGTAATTTTTTTTAAATTAGAGATGCGTGCAGGATTCGAACCCAGGTCACGCTGTTTGAGTGTCCAAAGTTCAAACCACTTGGGTATTGCTGCTAGTACGATAATATTATGCTTCTTAGTTAAGTAATACTTTATTTAAAGGAATTTCATTATGTCATTCAGTCATAAAAAGCAGTGACCCAAAACACTCAACATTTACTTACTTAATTAAACAGACAATTTTTTACTGAACAATTTCACTCGATTACGCAATTACTTAATATAACTCATAAATTGTAAATAAGTACCAAGTTATAAAATAATATTAAGTAGATAAGAGTGCCACGTTTTACGACATGATCCGGGAAAATTGTAGAAGGTAATACTGAAAGCGGTAATATTATGTCGTTATAAAATTATGCGGCTTTGATAAATAGCCTTCAAGTTTGTATAGTGGTATGAAGACAGCTGTCATATATTGTTACTTTATTGTGCTATGGGGCTTTCATCTCAGTCCTCAGGGGTCACGCTAGTGACTGACCTTCATGGATAGATCTATCTATTGAGAAATGATCTTTATTTAAGTTTGGTTAGAGATATCTTCGATTAAATTTAATAGAATCATCATGCAGACTGATGGATGGTTTTGCAGCCACATCCATAATCAACATAATCAAGTACCTACAGATAATTATGCCATTCACAATTATTGCGTTTAGTCATTGTCTATAAGCAAATTATTAAAAACTAGTGGTCCCAGCGTACTTCGTACCGCTTTATAATTAAAAAATGTTTTAGTGATATATCGACAGCAACGCCACCTACCGGGTCCAATTGTGAATCTAAACCATTCTCGGATCCACCTGAAGACACACAAAAAATTTCAACCAAATCGGTCAAGCCGTTTAGGAGGAGTTCAGTCACATACACACGCACACAAGAAATATATATATTAAGATTTATATCATGAACTACAACTTAATAAGTTAGACATTTAATAAATATGTATCCTTTGTTTGTGGACCCTAAATAAATAAATAAACATCTGCTCTAATCGTAGTCAAAGTAAAAAAAATACGAATAATAAACCGTATACTTTCAGCCTTACTCATATTATGTAAGTACAATTCTGGTCGCGTTTTTGGGTTAATAGTGCTCTGTGTATCGAACGCAACCTTGCCGTGGAGGTTGCACTATCAATGGTGCGAGGAGTGCACTCCACCACAATGGGCCGTAATCGAACCGTCGCCGGTACTCGAACCAAACCGAAACCGATGTAGACTGAATAAAGCGATCAACAATGGGCTCATTTGGAGTACTGTGTTGATAAAATTATGTTTACTTTTAGGGTTATAAATATGCAAACAAAAAACGCGACTATTGTAGAATCTTCGCATGTTCGTCTTTTTTGTGTAACCAGCCAACAATAGAGCAGACAGGCCACTCGAGATGGTAAGTGGTCACTGTCGCCTATGAATATCAGTTACGCCAAAGGCATTACCGATGGCAGTCAACCAAAGAGAGAAAAAAAAATTAAATTCGGTAGAGATAAGCACACACTAGCTAAGAGGCTTTATACGTTGATTACAATATCAATAAAAATCTTCTTTTTCAAACTCTGGGAGATGAAAAATACTGTAATAGGTATTTATATGATCTAGTATGACCGTTACGAGTGTGATATGAAATTGACGGACTTTTGTTGACATTTTACCCGCCCAGCTAATCATGGTCAATATTACGATCATGGGACGATCACTATACTATGATCATAAGCTAATGTGCTAAAACAATTGTCCTTTCTCCTTCTCCTTCTCATAAAACATTCTGATGGAGGCTGAAGAGATTTGAATGCGCACCAATCAGTCTACCTATCTGATTCCTACTTAAACTGAGCAAATATTGTACTGGACAACATTGAAGCATGAATTACTAACAGGACCAACACAACCTAATAATCATCGTCAATAACCGCCTAAATAAAGTCACTCAAGATTAAAAGACGCTCTTTAATTGATTCTAATATTAAATCCTCACTAGCTTACCTATGGAATAATATTTAAATAACCTATGGAAAGCAAATCAACATCGTACGCCAGTTTGCATGCAAAAAACAAGTGCGTATATCATTTGGAGCTGACGAGACCTAATGACTCGGATCACCCTTACGTAACGGAAACATATTGATTGCCCAAGATGGGCAGTTGGAGAGCATCTGCTACAGTTTTTGCAGTAAGGTACGCAATACACCCGACCGCTAGACCAGTTTAATTGATGTAACTGTATCGCTGATGGTACACTGCTATTGCTTTTATACTTTAACAGTTTGCAAGATGGGATTACTATTTCGTACCGTTTCCGGAAACAACAAACTTTTATCATCAGTTTTTTTAAGAGTTGGGTTATTTATAGCCATAGGTAGCTGATCATAATTTTTTTTTCTGTCATAAAACTTTCGTAGGTACCAAAAAACGATGCGTTTTGTGTTTGGCAGGTACATAACGGTGAATCGCTTTTGACATTTCCAACATTATTTGAATGTTTTAACTATTAGGTAGTTATAATATTTGTTAAGAAATTCCGTGATGAGCTGCGTATATGTGAATATACCTTTTAAATTATTGATTTCGTTCCAAAATAAGCACGTATTACATACTACACACTCGCACACAAACAGGTACAAACATTTAAACCAAGAACATAATTTGAAAAATCTTGATACTCTCCGGTAAATAGACATCCGTCATAGTAAATCTAAGTTGACATCTATTCTATGGAACAAGTTTGAAACAAGCAGTTATTTATTGTCGTTTCGAAGTTTCCGCTTTTTAAAAAAACAAAACACCGCGGAAAAATAAGACAACCGGAGAACATAGAACATAAATGGAAAACTAATGGAGTGTGGTGAGTGCGTGCTGCGTACGCTCGTTTAATTTAATGTGTCACCTCAACGAATAACTACAGTTAGTCGAGTATGATTTCAGAACCTGTTTGTCGGCCTTCGCGAAGGTCTTCTGGGGAATTCTCATTTAATTAACTTCACTCACTTAACTGATCCGTCTCTTTAACTGTCACCGTTTCCGTTCTGAATGTTGCTTACATTTATCTTTCTTTTACTTCTCTGCGTCTATAAACAGTAAGTTTAAATTCACGTCAATCTTTCATTATATACGCACTTTTTGGATTTATAACCTTGTTAAAAAAAATATGTCTTTATCTTTACGAATAAGGTTCTTAACGTCCAGTGATTAGTTCCGCTCTTCGTTTAGTTATGTAATTCAACTGTAGGTACAGTAACTGCTCGTAAAATGCTCGTGTAATCGTTAAAGTATTTGTTAGGAGAGTGAATTAATATTGATCTCAGTTGAAAGAGTTTTAGTTCAATAGTTCACTTGAACTATTGTGAAAAAAAAAATGCGTTCGATCTAGTAAAACCAGTTTTAAGTGAAATTCGTTTTTGAATATCAATTACTTCTAGTTCTAACAAGGGCAGACTGTATACAAATTGTCCGATTATCTAAAATGCGTTTTCACTCACATATAACATACCCGTTTTTATTATTTATATTACGCAATGACATTATTATCATTGACATTACGCAAATTTTTCAGTCTTTACTTTATTTATGTAGTATTCTGCGCTCGCTTGGCTACAATCAACAACCAGCTAATGTGCCTTGCGTAACCCCCACGCGCTCTTGAACTTTTGCCACTAACGATCGCGGACCCATCCAATTAATAAGGTTGCTAAGTGATCATGAGCGATTGCCACTGAGCTATGAGCGCATCATGCTCGTTTTCTAGTTCCATATCAATAAAAACAAAATGGAATGTGGCGTTATAGCAAGAGACGACAGTTAGTTTACGAGTAAAGTCGCAGGTCAAAGCTATTTACAAGATAAATTGTATACGAGAATTTTCATTCGACGCGTTTAAAGTTAACTGTAGACGCCGATAGGTTGAGGGCGGTCAGTTATCGGATAAATATTAATAAACGCTTACACATTCTTGCACTCAAAATCACTCTTTACCGTAAACAAGCATGGATAACAATATACGTTACTTTGCTAGTCTAGTATGAAAAAAATGAAAAAAATGAAAAATGTTTTTATTGATTCACAATTTACATTACACACTAGTTGCAAGGGCCCCTGTACTAGGTGGAAACCTGTGTTACTGGGTGCCCCGCTCATCCACCGAGACAAGTTACAGTAAATCAAAATAAACATTTAATACAACAAAATAAAAGTATGATGTGCAGTATCAAGTGTGTGTGTGTGTGTGTGTGTGTGTGTGTGTGTGTGTGTGTGTGTGTGTGTGTGTGTGTGTGTGTGTGTGTGTGTGTGTGTGTGTGTGTGTGTGTGTGTGTGTGTGTGTGTGTGTGTGTGTGGGTGTGTGTGTGTGTGTGTGTGTGTGTGTGTGTGTGTGTCAACAATATTAATAAATTAATTCTTCTGTTTCATTGTAATTTAACTTTAATAATGTTTCAATCACAATTCGTCTCACTTCTATTCTGGTCAGGGAATAGATATTTAGTCTGCTGTTAAGCTTATTATAGATTGAAGAAGATTGTGTTGCAAATTGCTTTTGTCTGAATTTAGTTTTATTTTGTGGTCTTTGGCAAACCGTGGCATTCCTACGTTTTTGCATTTGGCTTGGGGTATAATGTAAGCGATGTTGAGTTTTTAGTGTACAATTAAGAATATAAAGTTGTCTGGAGGTAAGAATTTTGTAAGAATTATGGAGGCTGAAAGTAGAAAAACGTAAAGGTTTATAAAACATTACCTTAAGCAACATTCTTTGTGCTCTTTCTAGGGCAATCATATGCGTTTTAGCTGCCCCTCCCCAGACAGGTGTACAGTAACTAAGGACAGACTGGGCTAAAGCTTTATAAGTGTTAATAAGTATGGTTTCATCTGCTACTACCCTAAGTTTTTTAAACACCCAAATAAGTTTTCTTATTCTGTCAGTGGTGAACTCAATGTGCTGATGCCACGTTAAATGTTGGTCTATAAGGACACCAAGATATTTTAAGTTACTAGTTCTTTCAATGCTTGTGCAAGAGCAATTGGTTTCTGATAAATTTATACAAGTGTGTACTTTTAGATTAAAATTGAGGTTTGGTTGTGTGGATCTACGGAGCGAGAATGGTATGTATTTCGTTTTAATCGAGTTTAATGTAAGTAAGTTAGCTCTCAGCCAGTTATTTATATGGCGAAGACCACATTCGGCGGTGACTTTTAAGGTGCTCCATGACTTAGCATGAAAGATAAGGGCGGTGTCGTCTGCGTACGTAATTATTTTGCAGTTATTGAGTTTGTAGCTACACAGGTCGTTAACATAGATAAGAAATAAGGTAGGTCCGAGGACACTACCTTGTGGAACGCCATACGAAATATTTGATTTATCGCTAAGATAATCCCCAAGTTTAAGCTGCTGTTGTCGATTTGTTAGGTAATCAGAGAGGAGCGAGTGAGGAAGCCCTCGAACACCATAATTATATAGCTTATCAAGAAGAGTAGGAACAGAAACAGTATCGAAAGCCTTAGCCAGATCCAAAAATACAGCAAGGCATTTATTACCTGTATCTAGGTGACTACTAATTTCCCCAGTTAGTGCCAGCACTGCATCCTCCGCAGAGAGGCCGTTTCTAAACCCAAATTGGTTTTCAGATAATAAGTTATTATTTTGTAAGAATTTTTTCAGACGATTATTTATAAGTTTTTCAAGTATCTTAGCTAGTACAGGCAAGACTGAAATAGGCCTATAGTTGTTAACATCGACCCTGTTCCCACTCTTATGTACAGGGGTAACAATAGCTATTTTAAATACGGATGGAAATCGCCCAGCCTCAAAACACATATTATATATATGGCATAGTAATGGTATAAGAGAATGTTTAGCCATTTTTATAAAAGAGGTTGGAATATTATCCCATCCAGGTGCGGAGTCGTTAGAAAGTGAGTCAATAATGCTATTAATTTCAGTAGGATCCGTGTTTATGAGAGCAAATGACTTAGATGGGCTTGGTGTATTAAATACCTTGCTGTTATTTATTGGCGGCGTAGAATGCCTTATTTGTTCAGCCAAAGTTTTGCCTAAGTTTGAAAAATGCGAGTTTATATAATTAGCAGAATCAATAAGTGAGTTACGAATAGTTGCAAGTGAATCTTTATTGTCGTATGAGGATTTTGTAATACAACAGATTGATTTAATAGTCTTCCATAATAATTTTGAGTTATTCTTTACACCATCTAATTTATTTCGATCGTAATTATTTTTTTTAAATTCCTAACTAGCTTGTGACAATAATTTCTATATCGTTTGTAGGTTATTTTTAATATATCATTATCAGGGTTCTTTTTAACCTTAAGGTGTAATTTGTCTCGATTACGAAGACAGCGTATCACTCCAGGTGTTATCCAAGGCTGAATGCTACGTTTCCTTGAAGGGACTTTAATTATGGACTTATTATTATTGATTGCACCAGAGATACGGTTAACTAAAGCCTCGGCAGCTTGTGATGGATCACGCATATCAAGAATATCAGTAAGGTTACTCTTAATTTCTTCTAAAGTTGCAACATAATTCACCAAGATCTTGGTCCGCGGAATAGTAACACGACTAGGCTTACAAGCAAGGTTTAGAAGTACCGTGGAATGATCCGTAGGAGTAGATGTAAGTACTGCAGATAAAGCCGAGTGAATGGTTTTTAGCATCATGTGATCGTAACACATTCTGTCACGAGTCGGAAGTCTATGTGCAGGTAATATACCATGGTAAGCAAGTGAGGTTAAATAGTTTGAAGAACTGACATCATTAGTATTAGGTTTAATATCTATATTAATATCTCCCGTTATAATAATGTTTTGGAAACTTTTATAACTGTGGAGTAACGTTAGTAAAGAATAGATAAAATCATCGGTATTTCTTATCGACGGAGTTCGATATATTCCTATTAAAACAGTATTGGAAAGGATGATTACAAGACAGGAGGCATTCTTTAAGCAAGGTTCAAACACTTTATATTCAAGGTTATTTTTAACATAGAATATTACACCGTCACATTGATTTAGGGTATTTATTGTATAGTGAGTATTATAACAATTATTAAGGGATGGTATATTTTTAAATTTAGATAGATGGCACTCTGTCATTACTAATATGTCGCATTCAACCTTAAGCGACTCTAACACCACCTTAAAGCTGTCTAGATTTTTATAGATACTTCTAATATTTTGAGTTAGAATGTTCAAATTATTAGAAGATGATGTAATGTAGGATCTGTAGTCCTCAGGACTGCATGTTAATGACTGAGCTATCTGAGTACCGTCTATATCTGAATAAGTGTGGAGCAAACTATCCATTATCAAAAGGCGAGAAAAGGGTGTCGAACAAGCCAGTCACTAAGTTTACTATCTGACTATTAAAGCATATAGAAGAGACATAGAAAAGACGTTGAAGTTTTACTTTATGCATTTTTTGACAGTGGATTATATGTAAATATATGTTAATTTTTATTATTTGACTATTAGAGTGTATTGAATTTGTGAGATGAGTGTATGTGTAGTAAACTATAGAGTAAACAGTGTAAGTTTTTTGTGTGTGTATAAAGCGTGATTGAGAATATTGTATTGTTTGGTATGTGAGTGAACAACTTTTGTAAATAAAATATAAGAGAAATCGATTTACATTAACAACGAGAAAACAGGTAATTATCTTTGGTACACTAAAATCTAGTCATTTCGTTTCATACAGCTTCGTAATTTGTGATTCGTTTGTAATTTTTATTATTGGAGAGTTTTCGTCCTTCCTCACCAGCACTTCGCCAAGAGAGGTCCAACAAAACTTATAGTTTTGGGTTCTCGTTAATTCTCGAGCCAAGTAGAACAACCTATTTCCTTTTTGCGTTAGGTGATCGGACAGGAAAATTGGTACACTATTGCACTTTAGTCCTAGGTGTGACGAGTTGAGTTTGTTAGATTTATTTTGTCTATTATATTTTTTTGCTGCGCTGATTATGTTAGTCTTCTGAATGTAGGAGCATAACTCGACCACAATAGGCTTATCACCCTTGCTGGAGGATCTATAAATGTCTTTAATTTCGTTTGGATGTACTTCAACATCAAGCGCAGTAGATAATTTGGAGACCATGTTTACAAGGGAGGATTTTGATTCGTTGTCCAACTTCGGTACATTTTTTAACTCAAATGAGCATTTGCGGTGTGCTTTTTGAAGGTCTTCTATCTTATTTTCAAGACTGACTATGTACTCTTTATCCTTTTGCCTTTCACTTTCCAAGGCTTGTACTTTATTTTTCATATCTTCAAACTGTGTTGTTAAAAAAGTCAATGAAGTTTCTATGGTCTTCAAGGAAGAAGTAATTTGTGTAGTTTCGCTTTTATTTTGTGACATCCATGTAGATAACATTTCTTTTATTTCACTCTTGAAATCAGAAAGATCAACAATCTGTTCTTCTAAGCGCTTACGTTTGGCGCGCGTGTTAACAAAACTATCTACCGGCGCCGATGATTCAGTATTGGACGCAATTTGTCGTAAGTTTGACTCGGAACTCGATTTCTCAGGTGTGCGGCGAATCATTATAGTAACTATATTGCGACGGCGTAATTGAATGGATGCTTACTGCAGTGTCTTAGATGGACGAAGCGATAAGGATTAGAGTCGCCGCTGTGATGCACGCGCATGACCAGTAGACGACCGGCGCACGCGGTGAAAGGTTGTTCAAGGCGGGGCAAAAACAATTATCACTATTTCTTGCAAAGATCGTATGCGCAACTCGTAGTTAATGTATCTTTTGTTTACACTGTATTCGTAATTAAGATGCACTCACTGTATTATTGATCCGGTTACTGTGCTATTATTTACAATTTACAATAATACTGCGTATCGGAGCACTACACTCAAATTGCACGTCTGCACTTTGTGGCGGTCCGCGGGGAAGAGGAAGGGAAGAGAAAGTATATTTGTTTGTTATATATCAGGTTCAAAATCTAAACTGTTCAATTGTCTTAATTTAATTTATTTATGTAAATTGTTGAGCACAACATAGAACGTTGTAGTATAATTGATATATCCAAAAAAAATTACAAATTTACTGAAGCACTGGAGATTTTTGGAAAAAAGCTGGCATCCTCAATAGTGATGCTTTTGAGTGGGGATTTTTGGAATAAATCAACGCCGATAAATAATAAAGTCACGTTATATGCGGCGATCGTAGTCGTCCTTTGAAAAAAAAGCATGACGTATGTATACGTGCTCAGCAGTTAACGTGTTAATAATGTATTTTCTAACAGCCCGAAAAACACAAAGGGAGATAAAGATGGACAGTAAGTTTAAAACTAGATAGTTTATTAACTAGTATATAATAATATAGATAGTATATAGTTGATACACCAGTTATTGACCTCTTGTAATTAGGTTACGTCATAGTTATAAATAGTAGTAAAGCCATTACAAAGTGTAAACAGCTCCCCAGCTTGATCGGGTTCAAAGAGGACCTTATCAGTGAGGTTCCAAGATCGCGTTTAAAAATAACTGATGAATTAACTCATGAAACCTTGATCGTTTGATATCTTTTACGTTTATTAATGATGTCTCGCTATAAAGTATCTTCTTATGACAATCCATTATGGTTCAACCTCAAATAAATAGATTAATTTGGAACAAGTTACCCTCTTCGCTTGCTTTGGGAAACCTATGCCTTCCCAGGTAGCTGTACGCCAAAGTAAACAAATGTCTGCCCCCACCGGTAATCGAACCCGGGTATCCTCACTTCACAGGCAGTCGAAAAAGATTTATTAAGAGGGCGTTAATAATGTAATACTTTTATAATACTGTCAGAGTGCAGAGTGCGCGCGGCGAGACTTGCGGCCCAAGGCAACATCCTGCATCCGATGAATCACCAGCTTCCTACGAGAACAATGTTTCCTACATGCGTACGACAAATACCACCGAGCTGGAAGTTGCTCAGACATACCGCAAAAATGAAATAAATACTACCGAGAGCACTACGCTTAATGCCCATTTCCGTTATGTCCAAATAAACAAACGTAGTCAAAGTGATTTCTTTTGCCTCTACCTTCGTTCCCGGCCGGATACGCGTAGGCCTTTGGTGTTACTAATGTCCATGAGCGACGGTGACCACTTTCCATCACAATAAAAACATAAAAAAACGAAGTAAATATAATTATTAAAATTCATGTAAAAGCTGATTTCAGTCATATTTACTTAAAGGGTTTGAAAAGTACGAACAGATACCTATGCAGCTGTCTTTAGATCACATTGGATTATTAAAAAATTGTAGTCATCTAGGTACAAGTATTTTATTAATCTTCATCGGCAATTTAGTGTTTCGGTTGTCGCCGTATGGTTCACGCCATAAATAACGCTACACATTCAACCCCACACTAGGATTCCCAATGTCGTGGGTGCCATGGACGACATACAAGACAAGACACACAACCAGACCGAGAACAGAAATTTAAACTCATCATTAAAATTTCCGCCTCGCCGGGAATCGAACCCAAGACCCTTTGCACGGCTTCCCGGTTTGGTAACGTCGTCAAATATAGTACCGTACAGTTAAAATTTACCTGGGTTGTTAAAAATATCAGCTAAAAGCATCGCGTCGTTAAGTCAGACAGAACTGGTGTCCGTAACACAATAAAATCACAATTTGATGTTACTTTATTATATTTCCCTCGTCCGCGATGGCCGCAAGTCACGAGCCACGTACAGCTCACTCGTGGACCAATTAAATACGGTTTTTATTATCATTTCAGAGTGTTTATGACCGTCGTGCAACCAGCCAAGCGTCGCCGCGATGAGATCGTGCTACGTTGGCGCTGAACGCACTACCGCCTTGTTTTTAAATCCTGTACCCAAACCCAAAGGGTATCAACGTTGACAGAGAACGATATAGACGTGGTCACAAAAAATACGATGGGCACTTAACAGAAGGTAACTACTTAATTACAGTTTTTACGAACAACACAATTGAGAAAATTTACGAAAAACAATGCCAAAAAAACTACAAATTAATTATTATTATGTTCATTATATTTCCGATGTTTATATGGTAATGGTGTACTGTGGCAAATGCCAAAAAAGTTTATAAAAGTGTAGCCACAAAGAAATAATCTTCAAACCAGTCCGTCGTTACTGAGGATTACACCGGAAAAATATAAGAACGGAATATTGTTTGCTTTGCGACTGTGAGCAAAAAAATACACATTAAGTTTTTTTTGGTATAGAAATGATAGATTTCAGACTACGACGCTACTTCTATACGGTGGGTCTACAGTCATGCATTAACTAAGTGAAAAAAGGGGGGAAAATGGATTTGATAAAGAACAAACATTTATTTGTCACATAAACGGCTGCCCCGGCCAGGAAAAGAATCCGGGACTACTAGGCTACGGGGTCGTCGATCAGACCAAAATTTAAGTCCAGAAGTCCATACATGTCCGGTCCGGACACATCCAAAAATCTGGCGACCTAAGGCGCACCTCACTTATTCGTATCGGATACAACGACGTTTCGGGGACGCGCCGGTGCTGTAATCGAATTGTCTCAATAAACTGTTTACGCTCCCTTTCGTCGACGTTACGCAATCACCGTTATTATTGCAATTATGTTTACTCGCCAATAAATTACAATAACATGCCGTTATTTAATGTCGGTTATGAAAATATACAATGATTTCTTTTCCTTTTTTGGATTCAAGTCACGGCCGCGCACACTTCAAATATATTTTGACACTTGCATTCAATCGCTTGCTTTGCCTGGAGGGATAGATATATCTCAAGTAGGTAGGTACGTTTAATTTATTTTTTTACTTTAATGTACCAGTATAATTATTGGGCGTTTGCCAAAACTATAAAACTATTATGAATAAACTATGATCGATGCTTACATATGATATTGTCATACTCGTATATTTATCACGTTCTCATAACTATAATTTTTAGAATATTTCCGTTTGTGTGTGTTTGTGTTTTTTCCCACTAATCATAGAAATTGCTTAATTAATTTGGATGCGGTTATAGTCCTCATAAAACTGTATAGGACTCTTATATATAGGACTCTGTTATGATGTCGCCAAATGTACCAAAACAGGCCAAATCAATACCACGTCTTTAAGTCGTGTTTGCAAGAAACACAATGTTGTGCAAAGTGCAGTATTTAGCGATTCCGCTCGCCACTTCTCCGAGCAAAGGCCAACCGGTCAAGTGGTGCTTTGACACGAGAAAAAAGCATGAAGCGCGTCTCGCGGCGGGCGACGCCGGGTTTCGCGCTCATTGTTTTATATATGTTAAATCTAGCAAATACAAACACAGCTATAAACGAGTGGAAGTATGAGTGGAGTGGAGTTCGGTCTACGCGCAGACAGTCTATTCATAAAACATTTTATAAATGAATGAATTTTTGCAAGCCAAAGAGATATGAAAGTTAAACAGCGTCACTGTAAAAGGCACGGCTAATATAGAAAAATGGATCAAAAGGACATATTGCGCCTACCATAAATAAAATACATACATGGGCAGGAAGATGACGATGAATGCGTTTCTGCATTGTGATCGTGTAGTATTTAGGGCTCTAATTTATTTTCGACGCACAGCAAACGATCAGGCAATGCAGCATTTCATAGATATTTTGTAGGTATAAACACACCTATACTCATTTTAACCTTTCTGTTTAGGCAAACCTGTTTATCACATTTCGAAAGTCAAAATACGCGATCATTTCAACAAATGGCTACCGGGAGTGGTCTTGGACGACGAAGCAGCAACACACTCGCAAGGAGTTATTTTTCCTACTTATATTAACAGATTACAATGTAAACTTATAATTACGTTTGCGAAGATGCTTCAAGAGACTAGCCTCTTGCCCCACATAAAAATTAGAATAACGCTTCGCCTTAACCATCGACAACATCAAATAAGATTAAACAAACATGCAATGGTTTCCGAACCCACGGAACCCTATAAACCATTCCTGACATACGGTATCTGGTCGCAATCGCTTGCGAATCGCGCTATAGAACGCATCCACTTTTTATCAGCGATCGGACGTCGGATACGTCGGCCGCGGCCTCTCGATCTCGGGCCGGAGGAATAACTGCGACGTCGCGTCGCCGCGGAATAATTAATGAGCATCCAACAACGAGGAAGAGGCCTTAGAACGACGACTGTCTTGCTGGAAGAGGCACACTACGCTCGACAGCTAAACTGGCGACCACTGGAATTATTATCTGGTAGTATCTAAAGCAGTGATAGCAGAGTGATTTGAACTTTGGACTCCCGAACCTGGGGGCCTGGGTTCTAATCCTCTGATTTTCAAAAATAATTATACTCGTATTGGTACATAATATTACAATTTAATAATCACTTGCTTCGGCGAAGGAAAACATCGTGAGGAAACTTGCACACCTTCGAGTTATCCGTTATGTTATCAAAGGTGTGTGAAGTCCGCCAATCCGCACATGGCCAGCGTGGTGGACTATGACCTGTACCCCTCACAAAATGTTTGGCTATCCGGCTTAAATCTGGTCACCTGGTGTGAAATGGGCTACCGGCTGCAAAACTCTATCTATCTATCTATCAGGCGGCAGTAGCTTGCAGAAACAAACTTTTTCGAGGTGGTCGAAACTGATGTAAATGACTGTGAGCCAGTGAGCCTCAGCCTTGAGGAAACGAATATAAACAGCTCTGTTTGTAGTCACCCTAGCGGAGCAAACTGGGACAGATATCTTCGTGAAAGATAAATGATTGTTTTCGGGTTTTGGTCGTTTGTGGCCTCTCATTTGTTCATGCCACCCGCAATATAGACAATTCTCGAGGAGAATTAATGATAAAGCAGTTTTTATTTATTGCCAGCTAAATCGGATCACGCTACGCTCTGGCAGCGGGTACCGTAGAAACAAAAGTAGCTATTATGCCAAATGATAAATCAAGCCAAACTGCTTTAAACTTTTCGTGAAAACATCTTAATAAGAAATACAAAAAAAAAAAACACTTTTCTAATAAAAACTATCTTGAATGAAGTCTACCCATTCATCTAACTAGGTAGTAGTTTTCTTACCTTTGTGGACCCCGTAGTCTTTGGTAGTGACCATGCCTACAAAGCGAAAGGTGTATCCTGTGTTTGATTCCAGACCTAGGCAGATATTTGTAACAGATAAACGTTTGTTCTCGGATCAAGGATGTCACTTTTTTCCTGTTTGTTTGTCTACCAACGATTAGCATATTAACTAGATAGATAAGCATACATAGTACACAAGACATTACGAGGGCGTCTGAACCATTTCCTTCTGTCAGTGCAGACGGCACACGGGGGCGCACAACAGAACTTCGGAAATGAAACGCTCGCGGCAAAGCATTGTGTGTGAGCCCATTAGCACACAGGAAATGCTCGTCTACGTAGGCTTCTTTTAGATTTGAATGTTTTGCCATTTTCTTACAGTGAGGGCATCCCTGAAAATATGGTCTGTTATATCGTTGACAGCGTCATGATTTTTGCAATCTGTGGCTGTAATTTTTTTTAAACTTTGATACCCGGCCGTGGCCTGCAGTAGTCTTGGTCGTTTGTAATGGTTTTTCCATGACATATTATCCACAATATCCTTCCGTAAGCGGACGTGTTTTGTTTGCCACCCTTTGCGTACAGAACCGTATTAATATGCCTCCACTGTCTGCCCGTCTGTCTGTCCAAGGGCTCTATATCTTGAAAGGAAAGACACCTCAAATTTAAAATTTTAGGTGTCTAAATTTTCACAGAATGCGTGTAACCGTGTCAGGTATCACAACAAATAAAAAAAAAAGTCTAATCCATTATTATTATTACTGGTGCGGGTCCGTCTCGCACTTGACCGGCTCTAATTTCTTGTAATATTCCAAATGACGTATCCAATGTCTCCATTTGTCTCTAATACAACTATCAGAAAGCCGCACATAAACAAAACAAACTTCATTACTCATTCTGTTTACTGGCATAGCATCACCGAGTTGTTTGCCCGCGACATTTTTCACATTAACATAACGAAATAGTTAGGTACAATACTTCAATAAGTTACAAGTGATGTCAGGCTCGAGGCATGTCTAACTACGATCAGCTGTGCTAACAATTCGAGTCCAAGTCCAACATTCCTGCGCAGTGTAGTACAGACGTCCACACCTCACCATCATAGTATATGACTGTCCTACTACTAATGGGCTCGCGTTTCATCATAAATTCAGGGTCATGGCATAATTCGCATGCTCTCCTAGCGCGGCTTAGAAGACTTCATCATTTATTCGAAAGATCCACGTGCGGTTGAAACATTGTACCAACAGTCAACTCCGACCTGGCCTAAAATTCGACCGGGCCCACAAAATAAAGGTCCGAATCCACAAAATAAACTCTTCAATGCATTTATTTTATTATATGAGTTGAATCAGAGTCGAGTCGCGAGATGATGCAAAATTACCTTTAAGCAAACTGCTGCTGTGTGTCCAACAAGATGATGTTATGCAGTTACATTTGTGTAACTGTATGTTTGTAGTTTAAATGTACTTACAAACATTCGCATTATGAACATGGCGGAACATGGCGTTTATACTCGTAACACTAATACAGAGCAAAGATATAAGAGAAGTGCCTTGCAAAATAATTAGCACTAATATAAATGTATAGCCTAAGCTAAATACTGATGTCATCACTATATCAATCACTACAAAAATAATTTTGGTGCAATTTTCAATAATATATTGTGGTAAGTTTATGTCATCCATGCTCCACTATTTACATTAAAGATAGGAATTTATGAAATAGATTATAATAAACATGACTCACATATTTATTTAACCCGGTAACAAATACATACATATTATATTACTTAGTAATTGAGTAACCTCTTCATTGGTCATTAATGTCATTATACTCAGAGATAAGCTACACTATTCCGGCTCTAGTTATTAGGTTGATTAAGTAACTGTGGGAATTTTAAAAACAATTAATATAATGTGAACGAAAAATACCTACTTAAAAAAAATCAATACTATTATGTTAGGCAACTTAGGATTAAGATAAAGACTATATTTTTATCACAAATATTTTGCTAATGATTGCCTGGGCTTTCCATCTTAGAAATACATAACTTAATTTAATATGAAAATAGAGTAAAATATCTTCTGTCTTATTGAGTCAGTCCCAGAAACACTTCAGGCTTTTCCCTCTATGTAAATAAATTTATTTATATTTTTATTAATTCAAAATTGGTGTTGAGTTGACTATCCTATCCTAGTTCTGTAAGATTCATTTGAGGGATATCGGCTTTTCATTTATTGCCAGGGCAAACATTTGTGTGACGGATTAATATTTGTGTAGAATAAATTCAATCCTAAAACGGTGATTTAGGACTAATCAGATACAATATAGGTATGTGGTATAATCTATAACATCCACTATGCAGATGTTGCTAATGTAGAGTTTTTGCAATCTTATATGCAAATGCAACATAATATTGCATTAAGAATTAGGAAATGTATCAAGGTTATACAAAGTAAATATTGGCATAAAGCACTCATAGCCTGGTGGCTTGCATTGATCTTAAGTGATCTACAAAGTTAAGCAACAGCGGGCGTGGTCAGTAGTTCCATGAGCACTAGTGGAAAAATCTCATAGGCGCTTCCGTGTTTCAGAGAGCACGTCAAGCCGTTGGTCTCGGTTGTTAAGTTTGCATCCCATGCCATGTTGGATGCCTTCGAGCGGCATAAAAAAACTCCGGCACTTGGTTTGGCCACTACTTAACACACTACACACTAACTCCACCAATCTGCACTGGAGCAGCATGGTGGAGTATGCTCTAGGGCTCCTCTGATATGAGGAGATACCCATACTCAGTAGCGGCCCATAAATGGGTTGAAGCAATTGGCATAAAGCAAAGGTCATTTTGGTTTCCAATGGCAATGTATTGCAGTGCTTCGTCCATAGTCATTTATCACATTGTGTTATCATTATTTGTTGGACAGCTACTTAAATACTGTCATTCAAAGTAAAATCATTTACCAGTATATAACATTGTGTAACTAATATTTTCAAGTTCAGTCTTCTGGTAATAACAATTGAGTGATAAATAAGATAATTCAGTTTAGTTCTCATAACATTTTATTAATCTTGACTTTGTGTATAAATAAATAATTTTATAAGTTAAGTTTCTCGCACATATCGATTTAATATTTGGTATGTGTTAATGTAAGAACCAATTAAGCAACATTATCAAAATAACAGGTGATTACTACACATTAATAATTGTAGGCCGGATAAACTATCACCAACAAGCAACATGTTGAAAATTTGTTTGAACTCCTAATTCCCAAAAACTTATTTTCTCAGTTTTCTTTTTGTTTTGCTGATGCTTAATTTAGTCCTTTTTTGTATAACATTCTATTTCTGGCAGTTCATTCATTAATTTAATCTGTATTTTGTAATTTGCTTCCTCAAAAGGTGTGATATTATTTCATAACAAACTCAGGGGCAAAGTCAGACTAATTGGCAAGCAAACAAATAGACACACATCACACACTTAAAAAGTAGATCTAAACTTAGTAGGGTAGTAACTTCAGGTTTAACAGGTTTAAAACATATAAGAATTGCTCCTTGTATAAGAAAGTTTGAAGAAAATACCCTTGAAAAGGAAAGTGTTACTTGCATGAAGCTCTAAAATAGAAAAAATTAAACTGAGAACATCTAGCCTGGCAGGCAGAGTCAATACCAACTGGGCTAATTGGTCATTGAGTTAATTGAATTTAGACATTTCCATCAGTATTGTGCATAGTGTTGACATGTAGTGCAATACTCATCGGCCAATAATAAGACATTGACCTAATAACATTCTTATTAGATTGAAAGGTTCTAGACATATTTGTAGTATAAGTTCTCATAACAATTAATATCTTCAAACCACTACTCCATAGCCGCATGCAAATATTTGTAAGAGGCCCAGATATATTGGCAACAGTCTAATGTGAGAATGTGGGGCAGAACGCCAATGAATGCAATAAATTGCAACAATTTACACAAACACCATTAATACAAGACAATAAAATGTGATGGCATTGGCCAAATGTAAGTGTTACAGTATATCAATCTATTTACTTGTATTATGTTGTAAGGTTTAATGTACTTCTCATAGTGTATGAAATATGCAGTTGCATTCAATAACAAGTGCGTTATGGCTGGTCAGTAAATCTAATAATATTTGTTTGTTTGTCATCAACAATGTAATGAGATGTATGTTTTGAATTAATGCAATGTAATTAATGTGAGATATTTATTGTATTGCTAACTGAATTATATTATACGGTGTGGTGAATATTTTGTAATTACTTTCATAGACTAAATTATATTAATCAGTCAAGTATATTGTAATAACTTTAATTAATATTGAACCAAAATAACACTTTTTGACAATATTGCTTTACTTTCATTATTGGTTCAAATATTTCTGAATAACTTTTTATAAATTAATTATTGTTATGGTGGAAAGTGTGGTTTGGTAGAGAAGAGTTTATAGCAGAAGACATTTTTGAGTTAGTCTGTAATATAAATAAACCAATAAACAAGAAATCAAATAGAATCTTATTGGTGTTTAGCTTAACATTTTGCTTTTGTAAACATCGGGGTATTCTGACTATTCAATCATTCATTTAAAATTTATGTTGAATGATAGAGGTCACATTACCATAGCCACTTACTTTGAAAACTTCGGAGAAGAATCCGGCGCCAATCTTCTCCAGAATGAAGTCGTCGAAAGGGTAGAGCGCGGCGACCGCGGTGCGGAGCGCCGTGCACGATGATCCTGTCACCCGCCGGTCACCTTGTCTTTCGTAATCATCACTAGCACTGGACTCCGTACACTCATTATCACAGCACACACCGCGTTTCGTCCGACCACCATTCTCCTGGAATCGTCTGCCAACCTTCGAGTGAGGACCACGCACGAAACGACCCGCTTTAGCCGTTTCGTCCAAGTTGGTGAAGCTTTCAGCTATCTTCAACACCTTGGTAGGCCTCCGACGCTCCACTCCGTTCCGTTTCGACCCCTCGGCCCAACACTCGTCTTGCATTCTAACTGATGTTTTAACAACCCCCGACTAGCCCGCCTCGAACATAGTGCGCTCTCAAGTGTCCTCGATGCCGCAGACATGCCCCAAATGCAACATTTCCGATCCAGCTAACACAATATTTATGTGGTGGTACCCAAAGCGCGAAACAACATTGTAATTCACACAAAATATATAAATCCCAAATTTATGAAACTGTCACTTTCATATATACACGATATTCTAGTATTCTTAGCGGGATCTTAGGTTCGTCGAGGTTCCTGTGTAAACACAGGATTATTATACCGATTTGTATGTAAGCAAGCAACGCGTGCTGAATTCTTTCAAGCGTACAATTGAATTGACTCGACTGCCGACGCGACGGGCAAGGAAAGCAGAAAGTAAGCGAGCAAGCAAACATTGCCAGTTGCCAAACTTGCCAACTACACATGACATTTCAGCGCGCAATGTTGGTCAGGCTGTTAGTCGTCATATTGGCTATACTGTAATGCGTTCAATTTTAGTTAATAAAAATATAATATAATATTTATTTTTTAATTAAAATCTATTTGAATTCCCAATTAAGATCAAAATTACCTACATATTAGGTAAAAACCTATTACATTTTATTTACACATTTGCTGTTACAGTATATTAACTTTTTCTTGACTCACGACATCTATGCAAAGCTACACTAAAACTAAAGTGTTTAATAATTTTATACTAGATGTCGCTACTTACTACGAAATGTGTATGAACGGAATTATTTAATGCCTTTATTTATTTACTAGTTGACCCGGCAATCTTTTTTTACTATACATATTCCATTTTCCCTGGACTTCCACAAATAATTCAAAACCAAAATTAGCCAAATCAGTCCAGCCGTTCACGAGTTTTAACGAGACTAACAAACAGCGATTGATTACTATAATATAGCAGGAGTATGAACTGACTTCCTTACATCTTCCTTCTTTATCTGCCGACAACCCATCGATGATGACTTTCGCATTACCTACTGATGTCCATGGGCAACGGTGACTTATCGGGTGTTTCGTCAGCTCGTTTGTGGACTAGATTTTTTTAAAGATACCAATTTAAAAAATTAGCCTGCTGGGAAGCCATCGTGAGCAGGTGAGGATGGCTTGAGCTGAGCTCAATGATGAATAGAGCCCCTTACAGCCCAAAAGTGTAAGATAGAAGTGTCCTACACTAAATCAACAAACAAATTTCCGTGGCAAGGCTGTCAGGGACAACACAAACACTCACACACTCATAAACATTCTCGAATCGAGAGCAAACACATAAATATCTGCTCTGGCCGGTAATCGAACCCGAACCCCTCCGTTTTGCAAGCAGAACCTAACAACTGACTAACATACGACAAGTTTTAACTACTCTCTGCTTCTCTGCAAATCTTTGCTGTTCAGTGTAGTCCTTCTATCAATAAAACTGTGTCGAAACACTCTTTAACTCTGGCTCAGTATACGGCACTGTTCAAAAAATCATATGAATGTTTACCATAAACTCAAAAGATAGGTACCTATTTGGTCCTCATTGTGTCACAAACTGGAATGTGGATATTCCCACTACGTCACACATCACAATACCTACTTGGTATATAAATATTATTGTGACTCATAATTACAATCAAAATTGTGAATATAATTAGTTGAGTTGGTCCAAGGGGGTAAATAAGCAAAAACATTGCAATTTCGCTGTTTATTATAATCCATGCTGACGACTATATACTTAATTTAAATGTAGTTATCTATATCACACGATGGAAACAACGATGACATTTCAATCCAAGGAAACATCTCAAATTATGTCTTTATAGTAAAATATAATTAAGACAATTTTCCCTCGAGATATGCTTCCACAAAGAAATAATCTCTGTCACGTTAAAATAACAACACTAACTCAATTATTCACAACTGTCTACCTACGACTATTAAAAATTTAACGCTCAATAGCTTTAAATACAAATATATTATTGCTGTTGCGATTTCATATCTAGTTCACCTTAACTATCTAGATAGACTATACATGGATCTCAAAATGAGTATTCGTTCTTTCACTTAACTACATGTATATTCTAAATACTAATATTACTTAAAACTAGTATTGCTTGATGCAGGAAAACGTGGCTTCCCTTTGAATAGTTGTAACAAACACATCGTTATTTATTAATTATAAGCAACCATCAAATGGTGCGCTCGTAACAACACTATGTATGTTAGAATTTGCGTTGCGCTCACATTTACGGGTCAGCACAGATCTGAACTAATTATTACAAGGTGAGCGAATAAAAGTATTACAGCATTGGGCTGGTGATAAATGTATAATTAAAAAAAAATTGTTCGGGAAAAAATCTTATTTATAAGTTATGTAAAGTACTTAGGTAAAGTAATATTAAAAAAATAACTTAAAATGATCTATTAAGATTTAACAAAAATGAGCACATAATCTAAACTACCTAAAGGCCATTTTGAAAATGTATTTCTAATCTAAAAAACAAACTAGATTATGTTTACGGAAAAAAATGTACGCACTAAAATTATTCTACCTATAATTAACATGTTATAATAATTTTGTACAAATTTTTTAAGCTTCATGTGTAAGATTTATTATCTATTATTTGAAAAAAGCTTTACACTTTCAATTTCGTTGATTTAATTGATGCATTTTTATTCAAGTTAAAGCACCATAACTTGGTAGTTCTTGTGATTATTTTTCTACAATCTGTTTATTTTTGATAATACGTAATTGTAGTTTACGAAGGTAGTATTCAACTTTTGTTCTAGAAAGTGTAAAGTTTTCAATATGCACCTATATAATGTATGTTTATAGACCAAATTTAAACGAAGGGAACGTCTTGGCTATTTATTACAAACACCAAATATATCATTGCGATATTAATTACGATAAATAAACATCCACTCAGTGTTTTGGGTGAATGCATGCACAACATCCATATCTCTTGAATATATGGACAATATATCTTGATAGATAAGTAGATAGAAATAGGAAGACAATCAAATTAGATATTTTACAGAATACCTACGTGTTGCGACAGGTGTGGCCGCTTGGAACAAATAATAAAAAGTAAAAAAGCTGTTTATGTATTATTTTAGAATGACATTGTACAAGATAGATGAATTACGCTATAAAATACGTCCCCTTCGTTAAAATTTGCCTTTGGTAACGTGACATGGTATGACGCTATGATATTTATGTATGTAAGTAAGAAATGCTTATGATATTTAACAAATGTATAGAATAAATTTACTTCTCAGATATACAGTCTTCAATGCTGTGGATTTAAAGCTATGTTCTGTTCAATTTCTTGTAACGGTTACATTTTTGTGTTGTGGGCGACCGACACGACGAGAGAGATCGGAGTGAAGTTTTGTTTGGCAGAATGTATCTCTTGTAGGGATTTTTCTGACGTACATAAGTATAGTATACATTCTGATCAAGCCAAAAGCTGAGATTTATTTAGTGGGTTAGAGTAGAGTATTTTGCAGCCCAGAGCACTGGTTGCTACCAGAGGAATGAATGAGCGACGGTGTCCATTCACCATTAAGTACCCCAAGTGCTCATTTGCCCGCCGTTACGATAAAATAATCGTAGATAAAAGGTTGTGGCTTTATAAGCAAGATGATTTAAAATTCTTACTAGCAATGTTAAAAAGTTGTAGTTTTTACAAGAAATTGCACAGACTAAATATAGGTAGGTCCATTATTTACACGGTTTTATTACCTATGCTATGGCGATATTAAAAATGTAACACTTAAGTGTGTTCGAATTGATTTTGAATGGAATCGAAAAAAGCGTTGTATAAATAATCCAATTAATCAAAGCATCTAATCTGCAATTAATCAATCTTTCATTTCATTTCATTCAATATTACAACTGGAAATTAACCGACTTCTCACATGGTTAAAACCATTAAAACCCAAGTCCTCGTTTATTATAATAACGCCATAACCTATAAATATATTTATACACTGTAGCAATACCTGCGGTAAGGGGTGAGTGCAATAAGTTCATGTGGACAAAATTATAATATAAATACTTGTAGGAACTAAAGTAGCTGAACATTGAGGGCTTACGGAACTAATTACATAATATTGTGGAAAACACTAAATTAGAAGTTACCAAGAGGACTGAGGCATAATTAAAAAGTCATTATTGCTCAAATTATCTTATTTAATACCTACTTAATGTATTAAAATAAAAAACAGGATAATTATAAACATCTATAGACAGGTATAAAATGATAAAATTTAGTGGTCTAAATTTTTGATAGCCTCGAATGTTTAGATGTGGATGTAATGTTAAATACTTCGTGTGAATATTCGTGAATTAAATGCATCGTCCACTAATAAAAATAATAATTACGCAACACACTTAAGATTCCCTGTGTCGTGGGCGTCACGGACGATACACAAAAAATGTGGCACTCGGAGACTGCCGCGGTAAAGCTATTGCATAGCATTTTTTATCAACTTATGCAATTATAATTATTAGAAGTTATATAGTTATATCAGAACAGCGCCATCTAGTTTGTACAAAACATATGTACCATACCTTAGTATTAAGGTACTAGATGGCGCTGATTGGGGGTGTTAGGTTTTTTTCGTTACGGAATTTCTGGATTCGGTCCCCACGCTCAAGGCCCGCGATAAAAGCTATGCAATAGCTTAAAACAGAAATTTAAAATCATCATTCAAGCTAAAAAAGTCCAATAACAGCGTATCCCATTTTTGCATTCCTTTTCGATTTTTTTACAATGAAAACTATACAAGAATTGAATAATTTTTTACCTCCTTGTTACGCTTCCGTCCTCTTGGTTTAAAATTAAAAACTTAAAATAAAAATAAGGTTAACTTAATTGAATTGTAAGGTATTTGAAGCTAGTGTGCGTACGCCAGCCACCAGGCAGCAGTCGCCAGTGTATTTGTACGTAGGTATATGTAGGTATATTATACACGACATCAATTCACAACCTCAGGCACCAACACTATCAACCTTTACTAATAACATTCTTACATTGAGTATCTTCATTAACATAAGGTCTTCATACAATTCAAGACGTTTATTATTAACATAGGTACGTAATAATAGATACAGTTTTAACATACTTTGTCATACAAAAAGCGCCATTCTTTGCTTTTTAACATGCCGCATATTTTGCCGTAAGTTTAAATAAAAAATATTTATGTGAGTAAAAAAAATACAAAACTTCTGTGTTAAATTGACGATAAAGGAATTCTTATCTAAAATAGTTTTAAAAAAGAATGTAAAATACTTACTTGCAAATATATTTTTTAAGAAAATTTTGAAAAAAAAAAAATTGTGGTTTACAGGCTGCAGTATCGAGTAGGTACCAAGTAAAAGAATTTTAACAACAGAGAAAGAATTTCTAAATTTAAAACCTCTCATAACTTTATAATGCGTTGAATAGGCACGTGATAATGATTTTATATAGTTTATACACTTAATTACCAATAAAAGGATATTTTGAGGCCTTTGTTCAATCAGTCGGCCTCATTTTTTTATATCTAAGCAGGATAAAATACATTAAGTATTATTTATTTTATGTATGTAAATATATTTAATTTTACATGAAAGCGATTATTTTCGTTGGATAGAATTGCATTTTAAATTTCTATTTTTATTTTTAATCAAATTGGTAACTTTGAAGTTAAGTATAAAAGTCAAATTGTAATTTTTTTGTGTTGCAATCCATATGTATCTACTTTGTAAACATTGTGCGAATTCGTCAATGGTAAAATGTACCTATATAACATAATATAACTTACAGACGGACACCGGCTATTCCAATCCGCACCGGATATTCTGTTACGGACGTGTTAGGTAAACATTATTGAATATTACCTGTTATCGAATATTACCTAAATAATTCAAATTATTCAAAGTTACCAATTTGATAAGTATATCATTACTTTTGTATAGGATAGGTACTAGGATACTAAAATTATAGCCTAATACGCTAATTTTAAAAATAATCATTGTAAAGATTACGTGATCATATTACCTATTTATAGTTGTTCAAAACGTGCATTATAAAGGTGATAGGGAAGGTTTAAATTAGTCTTTTAATTTATATTTTTATACATTCCATTATACATAAAAAACTCTTACTACAAAACCAACAAAATATCGAAGGGGTTTTTATGTTCTAAGAGATTATAAAGTTTATTAACCAAAAAGGGTAAAAAATACGCCTAAAGTTACAGGATACAGGGTGCTCGAACGCATGTAATGAAGCCTGCTTAAAGTTAGTTACATCGGTAGTAGGTATAGTTAGTTACAACGGTGCCGGACAATGTCTGTTGGTCTAGGTTGTGAATCACCTCGGTATTATGTAGTGTATAATGAGTGGCAGCGCGCAGATCGCGTACGGGGAGGGTATTCGTAACAGCGGCTGTCTATTGGGCTCGTCTTGACATTTACCTGCAAATAAAACTGTCGGTCATTTGAAATTGAAAGTTTAAATTACCGTTTGCACAATCATACTCCCTGATACATTACACAGTCATACATTCATATATCCCGAGTGGATAAATAAACACATTACAAGCCCATACAAAACACATACGAAAGCCCCGACTTGAAAAATAACATTTTTCACTTTACTGAGGCGACCTAGGGCTTACACTACGTTGCTATAGTACGGATTTTTTTACTTCTTATAAGGTAGTGCTTGACAACAATCCCACCTGATGGAGGAGGGATTGATTGATTGATTTTGATGATTGGTAGAGGGGTTTGGCCAACCCAAGTATCATAATTTTTTATACCACCCGAAGGCCTCGCTCGGGCAAGGCTAACAACTGCTTTGTACTGATGACAACCGGCGCTTTACATCCCATCCAATTACCGATCGGGCTCGCAGTTGCTTAACTCGGTCGAGACATTTTTAACTTTAAGGGGTACGCACGATTTTTATTATTTATGATTTTAATCTAACTAATCGCGGATTGTACACCTTTTTTTTATGATACAGGTACCCACGATATGTATTTTGGTACGGTTTTACTATTTATACCGATATTTCGACCCAATTGCATAGATAATGGTCACGGCGAGACTGCTAAGATCGACGCAAGTCGCCGGGCTATGAGCGTTTCTGTGTTGTTCGCTATGTCGACGCAAAAAAGCGGAAACTACTTATAGGACTATCGACTAACCAGTAAAAGCAGCATCGAACAGCAGCCCATCGGGGTCGGCCGCGCGCTCGCAGTTGGCGGCGGAGCGCGTCACGCCGAGCGCGCCGTCCCGCCCGTCGCCGTCCCGCGACACGAAGCAGTACCGCCGCGCCGCCGTGCTGTCCCGCGTCACCGGCGTCGTCACCACGAACGACGCGCCGTTCTCGTACCACCCACCGTGGCATGTGTACGCTGCAATCGTAGACACAGTACAATATAGACTTGTGAAAGTGGCCAACAAGAGATAGGTACTTAGCGCGAGATAGTACGATTGTGTGTGGCACAAGAAAAATTCGACTGCGCTTTCCTGGAATAAACCGGCATGTAATGTGAAACAAAATATTCTGTCTCGTTTTTTTTCGTGTCATTGGCGTAAGTTGATCCTTTTCTTGTGTGAGTGCGATAGAGGGCATCCATTAGTCTATGCTCTTCTCCGTCTACGGCTGCAACCGTTACAAAGTCAGTTACAGAACCAATATCGGGTGAGGCTGTGTCGGGATTTGGAGGGGTTTTACCGTGTATACAAAATTTCAGTTCAATCGGTTGAAGATATACTTTAAAATTGAGTTGCAGATTCAACCCGAATGTACATTCATAATAACATACATACATATTTGTAAAAAAATGAATATATGGTATCTTCTCACCAGTGACTAACTCCTTGTTCTCGCAGGTGGAGTAGAACTCCATGTTCTTGAGCGAGCCGCAGCCGACTTCGAGCCGCGTGTAGCGGCCGCAGCCGGCCGGCTCGGCCTGCCGCCGCTCGCGGGACACCGGCCCTGTGTACACATTGGGGACACCGTCCCGCGACGTTCTGGAATACAGGTATTACAATTTTATTTCGTTTAGTATACTTAGTTTTGCTTGAAAAAAATCTTCGTTATTTTTTCGTTATTAAAATGTACGCCGTTTCGTCTTTCACCGTTTCTACTACATGATAAAGCAATTTTCTTCAAATTAGTAATAATAAACGCTTAACACACTCAAACTCCGCAGTAGGATTCTTTGCCGCGGGACAACATAAATAACACATCACTAACACGTACGACCCGAGAAAAAACATTTATCTGTCACAAAAAATATCAATAAAAGCCACTACGCCCACTACATTGATAAACAGAGCATTACCCAAAACTGTACAAAGAACAACCTGTTGTGATCCGAGTGGCCGCGCTCCGCATCACGTCCGCTCCGTAGATCCAGAGACCGGGAACTTCTCGGGTGTCGATGAGTTTGTATCGTATACTTGCCCAGGTACGGACACTCTTTTGATTCCGGATTGCTTGCTGAAACACAATGAGCCTTCCGTCAGTACACTTTTTAGAGGCAACCGTCTCAGTCCTCAAGGGTAGCATCACATCTGTGACTGAATTAGAACGAGACTCTTACTAACGATTACTAACTGGACTATTACTAAAAACAACTTACTTAACAACTTGCCTAACTATCAATAACAGCCCCTGCCGCAGTACTCATACTTATTAACAAACTAACCAACTAATGTTCTAACACCATGCCAACTGGATTAACCATCTGAAGTCCTCATTCGAGCCTTGTTCTAGGTCGGTCACAGTTGTCATGGGCGGCAGCGGAAGGTTGGTGCTGCTCTCTCATTTGCCACCTTAATTCCATAAAAAAGACAAGATTGCTCACAATTGTTAGCAAACTACTGATAATAAATGGTGATAGTTAGGGACACTTGCCAACTAAGGTGACGTAGGGCGCGGTGACGGCATTGAAGTGGTGCGGCGAGCAGGCGTCGTCCGGGCGCGCGGTGGGCGAGCCGCGCTGCAGCTCTGCGATGAACGTGTCGCGCCGGTACAGCACCACGCACACGTAGCGGGAGGCGCTGGGGACGAGCACCGTGGAGCATGAAACACACCTTAGTGTTGGGGCCACAATAACGGGAAACGCTGATAATTATCGCGATGACGGACGTTTAACATTGGTGTGGCCACTACTTAACGCGATAATTGTACAATGGCACACATTGCCGTTTGCCGTTGGGCGATAGTTCGAATGTTGGGGCCACACTTGACAAGTGTAGCCACTCACTTTATCGCGTTATTTTTATCGCAATAATTATCGCGATGTTCGGCATTGCCGTTGACGTTGACGTTTTCGTTAGTGTGGCTCCAACATTACACGTACAGATCGGCGACAATATCTGTGCGAATCATCATCGCAACCCATAACTGTCCCACTGCTGGGCACGGGTCTCCTCGGGTCTCACAATGTGAGGGGTATAGGCCATAGTCCACCACGCTGGCCAAGTGCGGGTTGGCGGACTTCACACACCTTTGAGAACATTATGGAGGCTCCCAGGTGTGCAGGTTTCCTCACGATGTTTTCCTTCACCGAAGCAAGTGATCATTAAATTTTAATGTGCTGGTAAATGTCCGAAAATTAAGTACTTAATTCACTATTAGATTACATTGGAACTAATAACAAATGTTAGTAATAAAATGTTATTGTTTTGTTTTCGGACACTTATTGCCAAGCGCCAGTTCAAAGTGTTTGTGCTCACCAGTGGTGTTGCCAATGGGCGACCAAAGCCACCGAGTTCCCACTGGGAGAACTGGCTTTCACATTGACGCAGTATACTTTGATATCAGCGCCAGTCTGGTTGGTGATCCGAAGGGTAGCGTTCCGCTGGTAGAAGGTGTAATTACTGCTGAAGTCCAGGGTGTGCCAGGTGTGGGAAAACGTCATCCAGGACGGGAACTGGCAGTTGAACCGGACAGATACTGGAAAACAGATAGAAACAGATGGATTGATTTGATTATTTAGAAAACAAAATATGGATTTAATATAGCCGACGAGCATGTAGTACCGGGTGGTGCCGCTGCATGACAACCCTGAACGATAAAGAACAAGACTGAATTTCGACGGGAATTCTTCTAAATTCCAACTGGTACACGTGATTTTTGGATTATTATATTTTGACTCACATGAATCACAGGTATCGGCGAGACGTAGAAAAGTTAGATTTAGAAATGTTTATACCTGCCCGATCGAAGGTTGAGGCCATAAATTATGATTATATTTAGATGCGCATGCGCATTTCTGCATGCGTGCTTAACCCATTTGTTAAGCATGCATGCAATCATTGGTGCTGACAAGAACATTAATTGGTGTAAAAACTTAGTTAAAATGCACTTGGAAATTAAAAGCCTAAAAATATTGTCGATTCCGTCATAATACCTCTTTTAAGAGCCATAGTCCTAGATCCCTCTGTGGCGCTGAACAGGCCATTGCAGGTAGCGTCCCCGGATTGTGCGACGCGGTACTCCACGCCGGACGCATTTGGGCTTTCTTTCATGCTTGGTGAAGAAGCTGAAAAAGGAAAAAAAAACGTTTTAATAATTTTAACTTAATATTTAAGAGCATGGATGCGTGAAAGTTGCGTGTATAAGTTTTTATCTGTAACCTTATTTCGATTTCTTTACAAAAAGTCTTGGGATTCGCCTGTATACATAAGTAAGCTTTTAATGGGAATTGTCCTCAACTTTGTCAAATTTTAGCTATTACGTTGATGTTGAGCAAATAATAATATTATGCATTAAGTGTTCTCTACTTGCAACTTAATGGTCAAACTTCAAAAATAGAGTATTAAAAACTCAAACTAAAATAGCAATTGAATAACGAAAAAGCTCAGAACAAAAACCTATCACCAACTATTAATAACAAATGAAGATACAGAAGAGAACCAAAAAGTAATGAAGTAGTCAGTCTTACCAATACCATTAGTCTTCTCGTACACGAAGCACCGGTAGCGGTCCTCGTTGCTGGTGGCGTGGTTGTGGTGCAGCTTGCCCACGAGGAACCGCAGGCTACCCTCCTTCCACGTCGCCAGGCACTCCAGCTCTTCCACTGGAATTATTGAGGACATAGTCTTATTAACTTCTTATTTTACACTACTAACTGCTCTCGTTTCGCTTAGGGGAACCTATTCCTTGGTATCTACACTCAGATAAGAATTTTGTCAGTTTTTTTTGCAATGACGTATCTAGTATTTATTGTGAACCACAACAAAAGAGAAACAAAATATTACCTTAAGCTTCCTTTAATACAACAATCAAAACTGCATTCAACGCGGTCGAGCCGTTTCTCAGATTAGTAGAAACAAACGCACAGACAAACTGACAAACAGACAGCAAAAATTAAAAATACATATAATGAATCTAGGATCAACTGCTTAAATACGAACAAATAGTTTACAAGGTAAAGTTAAAGGCACAAGACCTCGTGGCAGATCACTGATGCGCTGGACAGACCAGATAAAACCTGCTGTGAACGCCCCCGTTCACGAATGCACACGACGAGCGGTGATTCGTAAAGAATGGCGGAGAGTTGTGAGGCGTGCCACAAATACCGAATGACCACGACCACTCTGCCAGTAGTGCAGCGACTTAGAAGAAGAAGAATAGTTTTTCTCAAGTATCTTCCATGTACATACATATTATGTACATACATCGATTAATTAGAGGTTTATGATTATGTAGATTATTAGACATTAGATTGTGTGCATCCGATGTAAAACAGAATGTATAATTAGAAGATAAGTTCACTCGCGTGTGAGATCAAATCATCCGACTGTATTACTAAAATTTATCAAGGTGAAGCAACTGAGCGTGATGCTAAATTTTAGCACGAGTTTGGATGTTAAATATTTCCAAATTAATTCATGATCGATATAGTTTTTTTAAATAGGATTTGACAGTGATTTCCTTGGTCATTAGCTACAATCTACTGTAACAAGAACAATTTGATAAAGAAATTGAAAGATTGAATATATTATTATCCAAAAAAAAAAAAAAACTCAAAAAAAACTCAAATCATTTATTTCACGTAGGTATTTTGCATACACTTGTGAACGTCATTTTTTGCATTTACCACCGTTTCGCTAAAGTGCCTTTAAATTTTAAATCTTAGAGGAGAAAAAGAAACGGCGAAAGAAAACTCCTCGGCACATCTTTTAAAAATAGTGCTTAAAAACGAATTACAATATTTTTGCTAGGTACTACCATTATATACCTAAATACTAACTTGAGCGGAACTGGTTGCGGATGTCTATTACCAAGCATCCTTGTCATTAATATACTCATCAATAGTATAATAACTTTTCTCGATAAGCCGTGCTTTAACACGTTTCTTAAATATTTGTAAGGGGAGGTCAATGATTGATTTGGGCAATTTATTATAAAAGCGTACACCGAGCCCCACAAAAGATCGCTGAACCTTACGCAGGCGATATGAGGAGGTAACTAATTGGTGCATATGTCTAGTTTGCCGATTGGTAACATCGCATTTTTGTTTGTATAAACTCATATTTTTCCGAATAAACATCAAATTGCTATAAATGTATTGTGAAGCTACTGTTAGTACATCTATTTCTTTAAATTTGTCACGCAGTGATTCGCGTGTTTTTAATTTATAAACTGTCCTAATAGCTCTCTTCTGTAACACAAAAATTGTATCGATATCTGCCGATTTACCCCAAAGTAAAATACCATAGGACATAATGCTATGAAAGTAGGCAAAATAAACGAGCCTTGCTGTGTCAACGTCAGTAAATTGTCTTATTTTCCTTATAGCATAAACAGCCTTACTGAGTTTACCCGCAAGCGTCGCTATATGGGATCCCCACTGGAGCTTATAGTCTAAAGTTATTCCTAAAAATACTGTAGATCTTTCCATATTTAATATTTCGTTATTCAATTTAATAGCCGTATTTCCGCTTTTAACATTTGGCAAAACAAATTCTACACATTTAGTTTTATTTGCATTTAGAACCAAATTATTAATAGAAAACCAGTATGAGATATAGTTGAGAGTACTGTTTACATCGTCAAAGTTTATTTTATCTCTTTTTGTTTTAAATATAAGTGACGTATCATCTGCAAACAGTACTATATCAGCATACTTACTAATATGATATGGAAGATCGTTAATATATATTAAGAAAAGAAAAGGCCCTAAAATTGAGCCCTGAGGGACACCGATCAAAACCGGGGATCCTGAAGATTTAGCTCCGTTTATACAGACACTCTGAACTCTACGATTTAAATAAGCTGATACTAGATTAAGTGCCTTTTCGGTAAGGCCATAATGACCTAATTTGAGAAGTAATGTTTTATGTTCTACACAGTCAAACGCTTTCGAAAGATCACAAAATACACCTATAGCGTTCTGTGATGCTTCCCAGGCTTCATATATATGTTTTAAGAGCCTAGCACCTGCATCAACTGTACTACGACCTTTGATAAACCCATACTGCTCAGTATGAAGCAGATTATTGTCAGAGAAATGGGTAATCATTTGATTTAGCATTATTTTCTCAAAAACCTTACTGAGTGTTGGTAAAATTGCAATTGGTCTGTAATTGTTTATGTCTGTTTTATCTCCGGACTTAAAAAGAGGTATTATCTTGCTACATTTCATCAGATCGGGAAAAGTACCCAAATCTACACAATTATTAAAAATTACAGCTAGGTGAGGGGCTAAAACATCTATTATATTATTAATTATTTTTACAGATATTCCCCATAAATCACCTGTTCTTTTATTTTTTAAAGAATGGAAGGTTTTAATTATCTCTGTCGTCGTAGTATATTTAAATTCGAACAGAACACTACATTTATCGACGACCTCTTCTAAGAGAGTACATGCCGTTGCCGGAGAAGACCGAAGAGAGTTTGTTAAGGAAATTGGTATATTTCGGAAGTAATCTTCAAAAGCGCCTGCTACCTCCATATCAGAGGTGATTTTACTTTCGTTGATAATTAATTCATAATTACGGTCACGTGATTTAGTAGCACCGGTCTCATTGCTAATGACATCCCAAGTAGCTTTTATTGTATTAACAGAGTTTATAATTTTGTCTCTAATATATAGTGACTTTGCATGTATGCAAACGGCCCTAAATATTTTTGAATAATTTCGTACATGTTCGAGGAAATCCGCACTGTGATTGAATTGTTTTTGATCATACAGTTCATATAATTTGTTCCTACTTTTGAAAATGCCCTTAGTAGCCCAATCGCTAAATTTACTTTTAGTATTTTCGTGAGAAGACTTAAATTTAAAAACTGTATTAAACTCTTCATTAATATTTTTGAATAAAGCATTATAGTGATTTGAGGGATCACTTTGATTAAAAGCAGACGGATTAGCAATTTTGGAAGAGATTCTATCTTTAAATATTAACAGTTTATTATTAGTTATAGGTCTGTATTTTATTAATTTCTTATTTTTACTAATCTTATTGAAAACTGAAATTCTTTGCCCACAGTGATCAGACCTTAGATTGTTAAATATTTCTTTTTCTACAATTGAACAATTACAGAAAATGTTGTCTAAACAAGTAGCTGTTGTAGCAGTTATTCTAGTGGGCTCCGTGAAAAGTGGATTTAAATTAAAACATTTAAACAGTTCTAGCAACCTAACAGCTATTGATGTCTGTACAAGAATGTCTACATTAAAATCTCCACATACTATTAATTCTTTATTTGATATGCACAATTTCTTAAGTACATCCTCTAGCAAATCTTCGAAATAGTTAAAGTCACTAGACGGGGGCCGGTATACGCATACTATTATAAAACGTTCCAGTTCCACACAAGCCAGTTCCATGGTGCGTTCAACAGAAAGACTCACAATATCTTTTCGATTTTTACATAATACGTCTTTGTGCACCAATATGAGTGATCCACCGTGAATAGCTGTCCTTCTACAGAACGCACTTGATACAGTATGGTGACATAAATTAATATTATCCTGGGAAGTCGACAGCCAATGCTCGCTGATACATAAAATATGTATATTAAACTTTTTAATAAACAATTCTATTTCTAGTTCTTTGCCGGATAAGCCTTGTATATTTTGATGTACAATATTCATATTATGAGGCTTATCTGTTGTCTTTATTACTAGTTTAAATTATTAACTTTACTGGACCTAGTAAATGTGTCAACAATAGAAATAGTGGTACTAATACCACAATCAATAAATGAGTCAATAGACTTTGTTACCTCACATGTAACAGTATCATTTAAATTATAAGCTAACAATGTAGCTAAATGTCGTTGACACCTCATAGGTAAATACATGGTGTCCCTAGTCATCTTAAAGGATGAGGAGATAAATTTATTAATATCAAAGTAAAAAATTGCATCGCTATGATGGTTTGTCAGATTATATAAAGTTTGATTTAATTTATAAATATGATCATTTTCTTTGTAGCTCAGTTGCTTCGAATATGGGAAAGCACATAAAATAAATTTACATTTGGTGTTTTTATGTAACAACAGTAGTCTTTCAATACATTTAATAATATCCCTTTTTTTGATGTTTAGACTGTCACCGATCATAAGAATTAAGGAAGTATTACTATCTAAGTTATTGGAATTAATTTGGTTAATTAAATGCTCAAATGTGGCTCCCGGTGAGCACATGTTGATGACCGAGTGAGTCAGGTTACTACTCATAACGGACCCAAAGTTTTTACCTAGTTTGTCACTAATAATAATTGTTTTCTTTTTTGACTTAACTAGTGGTGAAGTATTAAGGGGGAAATTCTTTGTGACACTTTTACTCTGCACCGCTGTAGTGCACTGACAGCTTTTGCCCTGGTTAAGATGCATTTTATTGGACAGAGATTCAAATCTTTCCATGTTGTCATTGCAAGACTCAAGTAAGTTGTCAAAAGATTTGATATGCTCATCTATTTGAACTTGAGCTTTTGAGTATAAGCTAGTCATGTCCTTCAGAGACTTTTCTAAGCTGTCTATTTTACTTTGCAAGTGCAGGCATTCAGCATCATACAAAGACCTATTGTGCTCCAATTCTGATTGAATTGTATGAACTTTTTTGATTAATGTTAAACATTCTTTTTTACTTTGCCCTAGTTGTTGAATGCTATTTTTATGTTTAATTAGTTTTTTAGTTTTATATATGAATCTTTTTATTTTAATATACTTCTTTAGTTTTTTACCACTATTGAAGTACACAGTTGGTTCCATTGTGCTATTGTTGGATGTTAAGTCAATAATACTGGGGGAATTTTTGATACAATAAGAATCACAGTCAACTAGCTCATTGAAAAGGCTCTGAGTAGCATCACATTCCCGAGATTCCTTCAGTAGTTCTAATTGAGATACCGTTTTGTTGGCCTCATGCAAACTAATCTCTAGCTCAGTGATGCGACTCAAGGCCCTTTCGTGCTCATTACTACAGTTGTTGAATGAATCTACAATGTCCTGGAGTTGGTCTCGTTGCTCCAAAGTGTCCATGTATTTAATGTGGAGCTCGGCAAGCTGATTCTTGTAACTGGTGTTTGAATCGATGATTTTCGTTATTTCAGCCTCGCTCTCTTCTCTCTCCTGTAGTAGCTGAGCATTGAGATCCTTAGAAATTTTTAGCTCCTGAAGAGCTAGCTTCAGTTTCGATTCCATATCTTTGTAGGCTAAGTGGCGGGTCATCATTTTTAAATTGTGTTGTTTCTGAAATGAAATAGCTTATGAGTTTTTCTTGTAAGAGTTGACAACTAGTAGTAATTCCTGACCTTAGATTGCACTCGTTATGTACATGTTAAAGTTATTAAGCTATTGTTTGAACAACAATCAAAGTAAGTATAAAAGTAATTAGGTAATTTAACTAAAAGTATCCTATTTAATAATAATAATAATACTGTTCTATCGTATATCTGTTGAGCAGTGTGAAGGAGTAATGTGTCTGGGGCAAAAAAAAGTACTTGTCATCAAATTATACTTCCACAGTAGTCAAGTAAAACGAGACAAATAAGTGCGCCGGTGTATAATTTGACGTGTCTCAAACTTTTGAGATGATGTGAAGAATGAGGTTTTATGTAAATACTTAATAGAGTAAGTATATTATGCGTTAGCAAGAAACAATACTCCCCAGGTTTAATTCCGTTGCAAATTCGAATATTGAGGATGACAGTTTCGACCGGCAACTGAGCGAGTGCAATAATCCAATGTGTTCGGTGCGCACGTCGTTAAAATCCTTATGTCACATATATTTATACAAATTAACACTCAGCAAATAATACTAATTACAACTTTAAAAAGTAATATAACACGCAAAATTTAAATAAATTGCAATTTTATTACAGGAGCTACTTAATAGACGTTTAGCTGGCAGCCAGCTGGCATCCAAAAGTTAAATATCAATAAACATAGGCTAGTTCTTCTGTAACTTGTTTGTCATACACACTTTGGACGCGACCTAAGAATCTGGCTCGTTATTAAAGTATCTAAAAAGGTTTTGACGTCTGAACGCGTTCAGTGTGAAAAGCTGAAAAGGCGACTCAGACAACATTGTGACCGCACAAATAAAAGTTTAACGCAGACGCCGCTAGGGAGGCGCTGGTGTTGCAAGACGGTTATTGTCTTGATAATTAATGCTCGACTTCTGAACGAACGCGCATTTTGCTGACCACAGATTGTAGAGGATGAAAGGTATTGTTGCAGTCAGATCTGAGATATTCATTCGGATCATTGTATTTCATATTTTGCAGGGTGGACTCTTGAACTGTTGAAAGTATTATACGAAAGGTGGATTGCTGTTTTTTTGAATTGCCTGCTGCTGCGATTACGTATGAAAATATACGTAGCTATTGTATGATATTACCTATGGTGGAATTATATAATAACTTATTATAATTAATCCAAAAAATAGACCGAAAGATCACCGTCATCTACATCTCTATCTATATCATTATGTAACTCTACATCATTATACACGTCTACATCATTATCAGATATACGAGTATAATTTTGAAACAAATTTAATTGTAAATAATAACCACACTAAACCAATGTTTGTAATAAAAAGTATTTCAGAACTTGAAATATAATGATACCATTCAACCATCAACTTGGCCGAAAACGGTGTAAAACAAGAAAGATTTTTGTCAGTTGGTGATGCGATCGTTAGACATAATAATCGTTCGTAATAACACTGATAATACAAGAAGTCTCTGTACGAATCTCGAGAGCAAATTGTGCTCCGTGATTACCCCGTCGGTTGTCACTCAAGATGAATGTCCTTAATAATAATGTCAGTCAGTAGGTAAACTTGGGAACAATTATGACGGTAGCAACACAAGTTGCTAATGTTCATTCTACCTCTTCCAGTAGAGATAGGAAAAAGTAATCCTGAAATCTGGATCGTAATAACGTTATTTTAAAAATGAATAGAAATTGAGAAAACCAGAATTCGTGATTACCTTAACAATCCGTATCTCATTACCATATTTTATTTGTTCCAAAAGACTTCCTCCACTATAGAGGCTAGATTATATCCCTCTAATTTAGGTTAATTAGATAGGTTATTAGATAAAATCGATATATTATGTGAAAGTTAATCATACGTTAAATAAAAATTAATTCGTTATTTATTTTGTTTTGAAGTACGAGAAAATAGTTTTTAGCCTCTTGTACACAATTGAATATTGTTTAAACCAATTTAAATTAATATTGGTAGAGATTCGATAAAAAGTAGAACAATTTTAAATGCATCTTGCAATATGTAACTACACAAAAGGTTTTCGAGAAGAAATAACGACTGCTAACTAAAGATGAAAGCTGAGGCTTCTCAACTCAACGTACCTACCTTATAGAGTACGGAAAGATTTTTTAGCGATTGCCGCCGGCCGTTCTGCACTTTGTGTTTGCGTGTTTGTTTTGTTTTCAATTCTGCATGACTTTTGTTCAGTCAAAACTGGGTCACTCATACTTTACATTGTACCTAAATAAATAAAAGGAGAAGCATTCCATACACACATTCCGTAATGACCGAGTTTTTATAAAAGGAACATATCTCCGTAAGAGCTATTTTAAAGCAGTCAGCCATGCTACACAATAGCCGACACCTAGGAGCGTTTCTGGAAGACTGCCCGATTCATTTGTGAGCTATATTTAAACGAGCTTTGTTAACTGGAACGAGCTTTTAACTCACACAATTAGTTTGCTGAATAATTATGAGATTTGTTAATTGGGAGATAATAATCGTAAACCGTTTTAACAAACCAAACATAATAATAGTTCAGCCCGCAGCAACGAATCTCATTACATTGCAAATAATATCTACAACTTCCAAATCAAATATATGAAGAATGTGAGTCAATAAAGGGAATGAAGAATGGTAATAAAGAATATGAGTCACTGAAGGGAGCGAAGAACATAATATAACTTATTATAGAAAATATGGACGTAAGTTACTGGACTAGCAGAGACATAGACGATAGAAAGGGTAAGAAGTATCATTTCAGGTTATTAAAACACAAAAAATCTTTTATTTAATAAAATGCTAGCGGTGATTGAATAAAAGACAACGTACTTACATCACAATCAGTGGCTCTTAAAGCACAAAACTTTGTACATTATTCGTCCGAGTTACTTAAAATTTGGAATTTGCTCTTCTACAATGAATAAGTAAAAAAGCTTTACAGGATTTTGAAAATCTAAATTATTTAAGAGGTATTATAAGATAAGAGACGTATTTTAAGGTAGGGCATTTCTCCAGAATTATCTAAGATTTAAAGCCAAGCTAAGATTTAAACTAGATGATTTAAATTGTAAAAGTATTGAAATGTATTTAAGTATATACGAGTATATGATAACTATTTCAAAAGATAATTTAGAAGTACAATTTTCACACTGTGCGGTTAATGCAAAAACTAACATTACGAAATGATTTGAGTTTGAAACAATTTACCTACCAGTGCTTTCAGATCCATGTACGTCTGGACACGCCTGGTAGTTAAGGAGCAACCTTGAATCCTCTGTGCAACTCTCAATGGAAGAAGCTGGAATCTTGCAGTCTCCGTGGCCTCTGAAATAATAAAAGGTTGTGATATAACAGTGTGGTACAGCAGCAGAGGTAACCAGTAGGAAGGAAGAAAATCTTGACTTGATCTAATCAAATCAGTAAATTTTCGGCGTATTTGACTTGTGAGTTTGAGTCTAAAATTACTTAGATGTCAATACACCAGCAGAAAATTGTTTTGTTTCTCAATCATATCAGCTCTTTTTATTAGTTTATGGCATTTTTTAGGTAGAGTTGGTATTTTCCGTATTTTATGGTAGGGTATTGCCCCACATTGACCCGCTAGCTAAAATGTAAATTAAAGATCGTAGTCGCTCAACGTGATAGAAGATACAACAATCTGTGCATAATGGGCTACGTTAGTTCAGCACCAATTATTATGTACGTTGATTTTATGTCGTAATTTACAATAGTACGGTACCATTTTTGGGAAATACACGGACAAGACAGTTTAGCAGGTACATATAAATTGAAATAATTTTATTTTAAGTCCAATAGTTTATTTTAAAAACATAATGTAGAACAGCTGGCAGCTGAACAAAAAGTGCGGGCTCATGGAATGACATCCAAATTAAGTGCAGATGACGTGTTCATTGAACGTTAATGGTTTGACGCATATCCTGGATTGAGGTTTGGTAATGTAACTTTTAATTTACGAGTTTGTACTAATAATGAGGACTGTTGTGTTCTTAATATAAATTAATTATTAAATGCTTAATCACAATTTCAACTGATAGTAAGGGGAGATGAAGTGCAAGAATAAATGAATGGATGAATGGAAGTGATTGAACTAATGAAATAAGAAAACCATTTCTATCTCTGATTGATGAATGTACTGTAATAAACTCTAATGACCTTCATTGTAGTGTTTAGTAAGATACTCGAAGAGAGATCCAGGTTAAACTTAGCTTTACGCACGTTCAATTTAGGTACTGTGTGCATGTGTTTATAAGAAATAATTATGGATTGTCTTAGAGAAGAAGAAGAGCATCGTAGATGCGATTCAAAGAAACTTAATGCCGTATACTAGTTGATTTACTTTTAAAATTAATCAACTAGTTGATTAACTTTTAAAATTAATCAACTAGTATACGGACGGACTTGATTAAGTTTCAAAATTGCTAAGTCCCAAAACATTGTGTGTAGAACGAAAGTTTTCATTCATATACATAACTGTACCTTATGTACCTACTCATGTCAGTGCTCAGTTTGTGTACTACAGATAATGGGTCCAAACAGAATTATTAATTTTGATTATGAATTAAGCGTTACAGATTATCGAGCTGAAACACCAAAGAACCTAATAGTGATTAAGCAATAGGCAATGAATAGATTGAATAATTAATTAGTAGCTTTTACTTGCGGCTTCGCGGGCTTAAAACTTTTTGGACAAAAGGTTACCTATATATGTAAAACTTCACGCCGATCGGGCTACTGGTCAAGGCATGAAGGCGTATTATTATTAATTTTGAGATTGGGCATGGGTAGATTGGGGAGTATTCCAAAAAGGCCACTGAAACCACAGTTCTGTTCATCTATTGTAGTCAAACCCATTAGTGTTAGATCTGTTCCCCAAGACCTACCGCCAAGATGAACTGCAGGATATTCTTGGGTTCAATCTAACTTGATCAGGTCTGATCATGTGACCTCCTAATTCACGACTTCTGCAGGGGGTTATCGCCATGTTATCTCAGACGATATGATTGGAAGTTTTCTCCGCCCCATTGGAGAATCTACATGTTGCAGTGTCACTTAGTCCTATTGTGTGAAGGCGTCTATCGAGCCCGCGGTGGCCAGAGAGCAGCCTATTTAACAGTTGGTGAAGGCGTAACAAAACTTTGTTATTCTTCTTTTTTTGTTAATAGCCGGCCAACGAGCAGACGAGCTTCCTGATGGTAAGTGGTCACCGTTGCCACGACATCAGTAATTCCAAGGGCGGGTGTTGCTTTAGGTGTTATTGATGTCCACGGGCGACGCTGGCCATTTACCATCAGGCGACTCCTCTGCTTATACCAGCTATTTACATTGTAACTATTAGACAGTACAAGTTAGGTCGAGTCTAAAACCAAGCTAAATGGCTACGTATATCACTGATAGTTAAACGGGAACAAACATGCCCCTCGCGAGATGTGGCCTGGATTTAAACCTTGACCGCGCAGATACTGGCAGCAGGCACAGAACCCCAATCTAACTGTAATTAAGGACGCAGGGGATTCAAATTGAAAAATCTATTCGCTCTACACTCGTTTCCTTTTTAACTTCGAGCAGTTTTTCTGTTTGCTCTGTGTGTGGTATTCGATATGTTATTATTTCTTAGGATTTTTTGGATTAATGTTATTTTAGTGACTTATACACTTTGGAGAACATTATGGAGAATTGTGAAACGCGCACCTTTTCCTACATTTTTACTTCACCGAAGTCATTATGGATCAGTAATAAGCACATATCGTGTGAAAGATTCGAATCTGAGTCCCCTATGTGATATTGACATTCAAACTACCTTTGGAAATATCACTTCATACTCAATTGTGGCGCAAATCTGCTCAAGGATTCATTAAAATGTTTATCATAAGGTTACTTACCACTCAATGGATAAAAAAGAGTAAATTTAAATTCCGCGCTCCGAACATAACGTAGGTACTGCCTACAAACTGTCAAATGTACTGTATTTGCGGGTCGTTAAACATTCAGTGTTGTGGATCTAGTTCACTATTCACAGGTTACTACTATTAATGTAGTTTACTCCTATCTGTATTCATGAAACTGTAGCAGAGTATCGGGGATTTTATGTTGAACTTTTTCATCAAATAAAACGGTAACATAAAAATAAAGAAAGAAATAAAAATATTTAAATTTAAAACGTACATAAACGGTCACTCATTTATGGCATAAACTAATAAGCATAAGCGAATGGCACATCACACACATAACAAATATTTATATTACACCTAAACGTTTCCCTCACCGGAATTCGAACTGAGGATCCTTCACTGGGCATACAAAACTCATTGCTACGATTAGTGTATTACCTAAAATCTAAGATTACGAATTGGATTACCTACAGCGACAAATTTCATCATTATATCACTGATTTCTAAGTTTTGTCACCCCCTGTACTTAATACAGAAATGATTGTAATATTTTAATTTTCTATCTTCATAATGTGACGACAGAGTCTAACGAAACGACCTTCAACAGGAGAGGCCTGGAGAAATGCCTAGTTGTTACCCAGGGTGCACCACGATCAGTGTACGCTGGCCTACCCCGACCATCCCTATACCCTATCTTTCACCGATCTTTTTTATCCTTTCATTTTATTACTCCAATTACTATTATTTTGTTCATTACCCCGCTTGATTTCACTTTATTACTCTTCACAAAGTAAGCCGCCGGGATTACATTTTTACCGCAATTTTCTCCAATCTATTGGACAAATATCGTAACTGCTCAAAAGATTGGAGGAAAAATTCCTTGCGGGATTATCTTTCTACCTGCATTATTAGATTTATACTCCGACCATTATATTATTTTCTCGATGACACATCGCTTAAACGATATCCATGTTCACGGAACAAGGACACAGGAAGTGCCATGCTATTCTGTTTAAAGTATATTTACGTTCCTAAACTAACATACTTACCTATTATATATTGTACATTACATATTGTATATTTTTGCGTGCGAAGTTTGTGAGGATGTATGGATGTCTGTTTGTTACTCTTTCACGCAAAAACTACTGAATGGATTTTGATGTAACTTTACAATGATATAGCTTACACTTCAGAATAACACACAGGCTATAATTTATAAAGATAAGTGTGGATTATGCAAAATATGTAACTAAATCATTGCAAACGCAAGGAATAAGTTCCCCGAAGCGAAGCGAGGGCGGGTCACTAGTAATAACAATAATAAAAGCAAAGATTTAAGCGGGCCTCCATACAAGAAACATTTTCTTTTCGGCATAAATATTGCAATGAATCGAACCCTCAGTGCGTAAGTTCTACTCGTACTTGGCCAGTTTTCATTAAAACATTGGTAACGCGTAAGCTAAACATTCCTTACTCCAATCAGAATAAACCCTTTCTTTGAATGCCAAATTACTAGACGCGTTTGCAGTCGGCCGGGATTTGACTCGATTTGGCAACAAGTGATTCTATCAATTCTCGAGGCATTCCGTACCTCGTTATTGCTTTCAATCGAGGTCTTTACGAGATTCCGTCTAAGACTACGGCATTCTACGTCTGCCTTAGAATTGCGTCTCTCTTTAAACTGGGATAAAGAATGCAACGGTATTTTATTCGACAGCTACCGGTTACATGTTACTGCCGGCTACATGTATTAGTTTGCTCAGGAAAGCTGGAATTCTTTGCTATAAAGTTCTCTTATATCACTGTTACGACTGTTATCCATCTAGTCTTATCAGGTGTTAAGAAAGTTGATTGGATGTTAAGCTTGTGTGACAGAATGATTTATAATCAGGAAATAAACAGAAGAGCATACGTGGCGGGGTGAGGTGAGGCTAGGTGAGGAGAGGTAAAGTGAGGCGAGAAATGAAGAGCAAGTTTTATAAAATTTTACTGGTCTACTAATAGGCTATCTTCTGAAAAGGAGTACTCATTAAAAACAATGAAAGAACTTATATTTAATTTAATTTTAAACTGCGAAATGGGTGACCAAATCCAATTCCCCGGCAGGATATCCATCCATTCGACACAAAGAATCAATTCCGCGTGACAAAAATGTGACCACAGATACTGCAAACATAAGCAAATTTCGGCGTGTGTTGGAAGGGTTCAACCCCCATGCATAAACATTTAAAATTCATAGGCTTCGCACTCGCTAGCCGCGCTTATCACACCTTAGTTTATGTATCCCCGGAATGGATTGAGGGCCGCTGTTGAGCGATCGCGTGTCATGTTCGTGGGAAAATATTTGGGAGGACAGATTAAAAACGTTAAACTTGATAATCTACCGTTATCATTTACGGTAATTATGTATTTTGTTCGTCGATATTCAAGCCAGTCACGGCTGAACTGTGGTGGCGTGGAAAAATTTTTGACATTTGACTTTTTTTGACATTTGACTTAACTGTCAGTACAGCTGTCAGGATCGCTGCAACTGGGTCGAAATATCGTTATCGGCGTACAAAATACATATCGCGAGTACCCGTCATCTAATCATCTTTATAAAATTTGTACAATCCCCGAAGAGTTAAATAACTTGACATTTAGACACTTGGCATAACATAATACATTTCACAATAAATACATTATTTCAAAATAATCAAATCGTATATGTAATCGTCGACCAGCCGCCTGGTAGTTAGTGGTCACCGCTGCCCATGAACATAAGTAAGCCCAAAGGAATCACCGATGCGTTGCCAGCAAGGAAATAAAAACCAATCATCGTTTATATTATGTACTCTTGAATTCATTTGCTCATGTTTCGTATATAAAACAGCAAAATTCAATTAAAAGTGTTTAAATATGGCATGCCAGGACAGTACCACAACCGCGAGCTGTCCTTGTTGGCATTTATAAATTAAAATACAAACCACAGTTGGTTGGTTGCATAGTTAATTTCAGTTTTGGTGAAATTACCGATTATTAAGACTGTGTTCTTTTTAATTTAAAATGTGTTCGAATAATTAAAAAAATTGATTTTATTAGATTTATAAATGTCATTAGTGAGCTACGATAGCACTGAAGACAACCCTGTAACTTAGTTGGTAGTGCGAAGCGAGGTGACCCGAGTTCGATTCCCTCCAAAATAAATAACGCTTGAACACTTACATCTTACATCATAACATGGATAACATGGACAACACAATTACCACATCATATATGCACCTCTAAACATTGATCTGACACACACATCGAACCCGGTCGAGAAACGAAACCGGAACTCATTGCTCTGTACTCTACTACCACAGGCTAATAAATATACTTTCGTAGCTGCATAGTATTAACCGACTAAATTTTAAAACAACGCAAATATATTATGCATTACATCATATCATACAAATACAAATTCAAAGCCTTTCCCCCGAATCTTACTAGTCCCCACGATATTATAAACAGTGATAACGACCCGAATATGAATTTAAACACAACAGTAACGTATGACCCCAAACATATTGGGCAAAGTGTAATTCGCGACCGAACTCCATAATCCGGGCGGAAACTAGTTGCCCAAAGTAAATAGTACCCACCAATTGGTTCGACCCGGGCCCGCCTAACTAATCTCAACGTGCTACTGAACTAAACTAATATTTTCTGACCTTAGCCTGTCACGTTATCTAATGACCAGCTAGGTAATCACCAGATTAGCTTATAACTAATTTATTTCTGTTTCTGATTTCTCGTTCGATTGAAGCGAAAACGGCTGTGCTGAGAGAGCCGGGGTCAGTTAGTCAAGGGTAAGTTTTTTTAGATAATGGTTGCAAGTTAACCCTTAATTTGACGTTGTATGTCGTAACATACACAACATTTAACAAAATCTGCAGTCTAACATAAGACTTTATTTTGGATTTTCTATTTATATTTCGATGGTAATATTATTGCACATTTTGTAAAAAAATAGAATCTAGGCCTGAAAACAAATTGGACATTTTTAAAGTCAAAATAGCCGCGATGAAGAAACAAGTGACGCTCGACATGATAAAAAACATTTTTTTTATTTTTAATTGGACTAGATAGTATGTTTAGTTTGTTGTTATTTTGTGCTTCTGTTGTCTACAAATGCTAATACACGCAAATTTGCACAAATCTATCAAAATAACATACTTTTATTCAGCATTTAAGTTGTTGTATTTCACCACATACACTGCTAATTTAATAGAAAGTTGTACCTTAATTCGATTGTATGACGAGGCATACATTGCCAACTTCAGTATATAGCATTTAAATTTTCGTGTGTATATTGTAAAATACACTGCCAATATGAGGTTCCGTTTTTTTGACCATTTTTTTTTACGTGGCCTACTTGCATTTGCTTTTTTTAGGGTTTTTTTGCCCCAAAGTAAAAGCTAGTAACACGTGGTGGTAGAATTATTACACTTGTGATTGCTGTAAGAGCACCTTCTGAGTGTATCAACAGATCCGATGTCCAAGAAGAACCTAATACGCATGCCTCTTCTTAGTCTTCCTCGCCACCTCCCTCTATAGATAGTTCTATAGAAAAATGCTTACTATACTCAGAAGATGATAGCGACAATGGCCAAAACCAAAGCATGCAACTTACACATAAATAATTGATGAAATTTATCCTAACTTAAAACAAGAATAGCAATTATCTATTTGCAAATTTTTGAAAACTATTTCAGTTATGATATTATCATCACCATCATTGCAATATTTCATCTCCATAATTGCAATATTTATTCCAGATATTATCTGCAGAAAAAAATAGAGAAAGATATTCTAAGGGTGATTTGATGACTCTACATCGAACATCTACGTGATTCATGGTGAAGGACTTTGTGCTTTTACCTTGTACCAATTTAATCCGATTTGCCCTCGCTGTCATCAATTACCATGGAATCACCTGAATCTAATTTGACTCCTGCAACTCCACTTACTTCTACTACCACTTGGGAAAACCAAACCATAAAGGCCACATATAGTACCAACGCTGACGGCTAAACGAGCAAAAAAAGTCAAGAAGTATACTCTGAACTATGATAAGCCAATAGAGGACACCATGTATCACGTAGATGTTCAATGTAGAGCCATCAAATCACCCTTAGAATAGTTTTCTCTCCAGATATCATAACTGAAATAGTTTTCATCTCCTGTATCCAATACCTGCAAATCAAAAGCTGTAACTGAAGATGAATTTCGCGATTTCCTAGCTATTCACCTAATTCACCTAATATATATAATAATGGGAATTGTACAGATTCCGGCTTATGTTGATAACTGGAATCTATCACTAAAGAAAGTCTGAAACATTGGCTGTTTCAGACTCTCTTTCGTGGCAGATTTGATGTCTTTGAATAGATAAAAATATCAACAGGTTCGAAGAAACAAGTTACATTTTGTTGATAACAACATGCGAGGACTAGGATTTGCATTTGTTTTGATATTGCAAGCCAGAAGAAAATACTGTTTCACGTATTTGGAGTTTTATTTTCACTTATTTATTGATATCAATAATTTGGCAAAGTATGCCACAACATACATTGTATTTTTATAAGCAGTTGACAGTGTATGCTGGGTCATACATGTTTTTTTTCATTACCTAATTTATATGGAATTTTTTTATTATTTTTTCTGTACCCATACATACACATAAAGTCCAAAACTATTCATGGAATTCATATTTTTAATATTTTTCTTGTCTGCCAAATTAAGGGTTAAGCGTAGGGTATATTGATTGTTACCACTATGAAAAATATAGAAATATAAAAAATAACTTTGTTCGACGAAAATATGAATGTCTTCAAGATTGTAATCATTGATCAAAAATTTTCTTTTATATAAAAAAGAGCAGGATTCTGGATTACGTAAATACCCTATAAAATAAATAACAATACAGTTTATTATGAGGTAAATAAGTAAATAAATACCTTACCTGTTGTAAGTAAACGAGAAGGGTCCCTTGAGTGGGCAGTCGACGGGTTCAGCGTTCTCTCTAAACATGGAGTAGAGGAGGGCGTCGCCAGTGATGAGGGAACAGAGTTGCGGCAGCGCGTCCCGGGGGTAACAGAAAGCTGGAATGAAGCATCTTGTGAGTGACATGGTAACCGTTTGGTGTCTTAAATGGTACTGTTATCTAGTCATTCATATTCATATATTGCAGCCTATAACATAGCGCATAGTAAGGCACATTTTAACATTAGTAGTAATTATCATAGTAGTATTTGGTAGTATTCGTGGTACTTTGTCGGGAGACCTTTGAGTGACCTAAGATTTTTATATTAGAGTTTGCTGGATAACTTAAGAGAGGATGTTTTATGTCTTGCAGATTCATGAGCAACTCCGGTGGTGTTGTCAAGCAACGCCGGCCCTGGAAGGGAATTCTTTTTCCACTTTTTTGAAGAATTCCATGGTATAGCGCTCCGGGAATATCAAAAGGGAACTCATTCCACAATTTACATGTACATCAACAATCTGCATCTTTTGCAGAAACTCCTCCATAGGTAGGGGTGTCAGTTATCGCCAAATTTGATCCGAATCAGAGCTGGTTCTATGCTCTGAAGCATAGCTGAGTTTGATAGTGTCAAATCGATAGTCGCCAAAAATAGCGATGCGGCAATGTAGCGGTACCATGAATATTATTATTCTGGCAGACTGGAAATAGCAAAAAATCAGAATAGCCAAATATGCATTGTGAAAACAAAAACAAAGTAAATCCAGATTTACAGCAGCACGCTGATCATTCGCACTGCAAAATGTAGAATGCATTTTTCTTATTTACACGGAAATAACAAACCTTCATGCAGTCCAACTAAAGTTGTGGCTACTGGGTACCGTAAAATCATAAACAGCTACCATTATGGTTGGTAAACAAACTTGGAACTGGAATAATGCCTTAATTTATGCAGTCCAATTGATGTTAACTGGTGGCCGTAAAATCGGGGACATCAAGTATTAGGTATGGTAACCATACTTGGAACTAAAGTCGACTACAGAAGTATTTCTACTTTTAAAGGCTGAGATTGAACGTCATAATTTTGATGTATGATATCGAAGAACAATTTTAATAACGAAACCTGATCGAAAAAACGTGTTCCTAAAATCTGAAGGTGGATCGATAGTTGGGCATACATCACGTTTGAAGCGTGCGGGCTGGAAGGGGCTCAGACTGAACTGTAATTTGTAAGTTCTATTGGCTATTTGCGAGTTCAACTACCGCCGTAGCCGTACCGCGGCCTCTTTGATGTAAGCGCACGCTTGTATGATCAGCCGCTCCGCTCGATTATAGGTTTATATCTTAAGCGTCTTCAATTATTGTTGTTTCCGGTATTGTAGGAATCATTTATGATCGTTTGTCGCTTGGTGGACGTAATTATAGTTCGACTTTTAATTCGATGAGTGCATAATGATGCACATGCAGTAAACAGACGTACGCTAATGTTACTTTACGAAAGAATGTTACCAGCTTTACAATAATAGTGATTACTCAATTACTCGATGACTCGATTACTCTCATGACATAGACAAGAACTCATAATTAACCTCATATTTAGCGGCACATTAACACCACAATTTATCCAAAAACATTACTATCCTATAAGTCAAAGAAGACTGAAGAGATTAAAAAGTTCCATTCTTGAATCTACCGCGACCTTCCTGCTTATTCTGCAAAATAACAGGGACCTGTACAGGGAGTTTCCTGCTATTTTGGTCGCTGGATTCAGTTCTACCTAATTAGGTCAGTAAGGTAATCCCACGGTTTCCATCCTCTAGAATCTATGTGAAATGTGTCTTATGTATCTCGGTTGCAGAAGTGCATATGAACAGTGGGGTTTTTGCTTCACTCTTGGCCTAAAACGCATTGGCTTGCCTTTAGTGATACGGCGACTGGTATTACCATCAGATAATTCGTCCGTTTGTTGACTACTGTCGAATAAAGATTACTTGGCTTTGCTTCTACGTATGTATGTACTACGACCTACTAATGAGCACGGGTCTCATCTCATAACTGAAGAGGAAAGATCACTTACTTTCTTTATATTGAAGGACATTCGTATGTTTTTCATGCATCACTACGCAGCGGTAACAGCCTTTCCTGAAACAAAACAACGGACATAAAAAAAAATTATTGCTTGCACATAGCCGGTGCTCTTTTTACTCTGTGGATAGATTGTACGAGCCGCTTGGATAGCCGTAGAGTATCTGTCAAAGCTGCGGTTTTAAATTCAAAAAAGCATTCGCGCGTTCTTCTTGTCCCCGTTTCATTGCTAGTTACCGGGGAATCAGGTCTTTGTTAACTGGAGTGGTTCTTCCTGGACATGTATTTACACACCCTAGCGATGTGTACACGTAACAATTGGTATCTGGACACAAGTTTGAGTTCACAAGTAGTACTTATTTCGTGTAATTTTATGGATGGTGTCCGACGGCATAAGTGAAAATGAAACGACCAACCAAAAGATAACTACGGATCGTATGAGGCAGAAAGAGTGAGCATAGCTAAATGAAAATTACATTAATAAGCTGAATTTGTCGCGCTAGTGATCTATTTACTTCTTTTTTACTTATCATTAAAAATATTAATATGCAATAAAATAAAATCATTGTTCCAAGTACAGACATCGGTTATTTACAGTTTTATTATGTGTATAGATATAAATAGCTAAATACATTGTAATACTAGACTAGCTGGGCCCGCGACTTCGTCCGCGTGGAATTTTAATCTTATTACATCATATTACTAATCAATCAATTATTAATAATCTTATAACATCATATTACTAATCTTATTAATCATATTACTTCTTATTACGTCTGCTATATGCCAGTGCAAGTCCCGTCAAAATCGGTCCAGCCGTTCCAGAGATTAGCCGAAACAAACAGGCAGACAGACAAAAATTGTAAAAAATGTTATTTTGTTATATTCGTATACATCCATAATGCAATAAAAAGCGGTTAATGTTAATTATACAAACAGACACTCTAATTGTGTTTATTTGTAAAGACATAGCTACGTAAGTATGCATAATAAACGTAGAAATTTTTAGGCAAAGACGCTAGAGTAAAAGACGATAATATCCATATAGCATACTATGCCCCTATTTACTAGTTGTAAAAAGAACACACATAATCATTAGTACAGGAGACCCCGGCTCAATAATTATGCGTCAAGGTTCCTTGACAAGTGCCCTCATTTCGGCTCACAATCGATCAGAGAAATCCCAGGGGTCACAACGACGTCTGCGTTTTGTGGACAAAGATCGCAATAATAACGTTGTTATTTTTTAATATTTTATAACTGTCACTGTACTGCGCAACAGTAAGTCCGTAACTGTAAATAGAGGTAGTCTGTACATTGAAGTTAATTTATAAATTTAACTTGTGGCGACGCAGCTTGTCGAAAGGCGCGCTGTCTTTGATCAAAGTCAAGCGCGTGGTAGTGCGCACAGAGTAACTTAAGTTTGTGTAATGATTTATTTATTGATTTAATGTACTTCTCATTCATTATTATATAGAAATATTAGATTTCTGCACTCCTTCTCCATATGAAATTCTCCGTCCACGTAATTTTCGTAAGAAGGGGTACAAAGTTTTTGCTTCACGTACTCGTATATGTCTATGGATGGTATATTTCTATATACCAATGCCAGGTACAAGTTTTGGTACAATACAAAACTGTGTAGAAGTATTCCCAAAGTTATGTGATCACATGGCCACCCTCCTTTGCGTAACCGAAGCCGACAATGACAATTTCGGTTCGTATAATTCCAAGATTAGAAATTATTGCTTCATTTCTTCAGCGATTTGACGAAATTACCAACTCTGTTCATTTCATTATCACGAGTAATGCTGCGAGTGAGTTGGTAAGTTACTGTTGCGAATTATTTTATATAACACTAGTAAAGTATAACAGTACTAAGTATAACAGTAGTACTACTGAGCATCGGTCTCTCCTCATACATGGCCTGGCCTGGCCTCCACCACCAGGGTTTAGTGGCCAACCCAAAATCGGATTTTTTTTATGTCAATCTGCACATTTAATATTTATTGATTTTTTACATGTAGGTAAGCTTTTTTGGTATGCTTTTGTAGCTTGGGTAGGTGTGCTTTTAGGTAAGCTTTTGTTATCAGGAATGAGACACAAAAATCTCTACTTCCTGTCTGTTCGGGCAATGTCGAAACTGTTAAACCAATTTAGATGATGTTTGTAGCTTAAATCGCAGGTATACAATTTCTACGATACTTTTCTACACGGAAAAAGGACTCGTTCCCAATGGGTAACACCTAAAAGTTATAATGTAAGTTTTGTGAATATTAGTAATTAAGTGTGCATTAGTGAAAGTAATGCAACACATGAATATTTTTCTAATTTAGATAGAACAACAAAAACTAGTGCCTGAGTAGATAATTTGAGATTAACATGAAAATTATTAAAACGCCTGAAATAAGTGGCGAGCATTGTTTATGTAAGCGTGTACCCACAGGTTTACAAAACGAAACGAAGCCGGGTTACTATTTTATATAAAAAGCCTTTATCCATTCTCTGCACACCCTGAAGGTTGACTGTTAGCGAATGCTATTTAGCATTAAGTCCGTTATTTGTACCACTGTTTTGAGGTCCAATAAAGATTAAATAAATAAATAAACATAAAAAACTAGCGGAGATTCGCCACAGGTCCATTATATGCTAAAATTTTGTACAGTCAGAGTCAAATGTTGGGTTCTGTACAAACATTGTTACAAAGGGTCGGGTACTCGGGTCAAAGCAGTCTCCGTAATCAGAACCGTTTCAGTCGGTAAACGGAGATGAGTTTCCATAAGGAGGAAGTAAGAATGCTTTTAATATTTTATGAATCAATTTTTATTTGCGGCAATAATATTTGACCTTTTGGTAAATAAAATACATGATTTACTTTCTTCGTTTCGTAATACCTTTCAAGTACTTTCAGGTTTTTGTCTTTGAGATGTATGTTGTTTGAGTGGCCTTTATACCTATAATTATATAACATATCAGGTACATAGATATTACCTACTCTAACTAAGCTGGACCAAGATGTGATATGCGTAGCTTCTATAAGATTATTTATATAAAGGATAGAATGTAATTGCAATCGAAAAGTGTGTCTTATTGGTAACCCAAATAAAATAAATAAAAGTCTCCTCTTGTACAAAGTTCGTCTACACCACCGCAATTTAGCCATGACAACGACCCATGTAACTGGATCATAATAGCGGCGTATAAAGTACATTATTTATTTACAGTAGCAGTCCGTCTACAATCTATTTTTAAGGAAGTCGGTTACCAACGATGATTGCTTATAATGTGATCCGTGAAAAAAAAAGTTTTTAGCTGTGGCACAGACTCACTCGTCAACGATGATAAACTTGTCCCCTTCGGAGGAGAGGCAGCGGCCCTTGTTGGAGAGGATGGCTCCCTCGATGAGGATCGGCTGGATCACGCCCGACTGGAACCAGCGGCCCTGCCATCGTGGCGGGAACGCGCATCCTGCGAACAAACGAACATACAATTACGCACTCACACATTTAATTTTAATCTTTACAAGTTAAACTATCCCAATACAACAATATCATCACAAAATAAATCAAAAATCGGGCGAGGCTGTGTCGGGAGTCTCGGGAGCTTGCTGCCATTAGTTTACCATGAAACGTAAGGTTTATATTAACAAGTATACATCTTTAAACATTGCGACAACTGGTGTCTAAGTCGAATGTTAATCGACTTGTACTTTATACTCAATTATATTTACGTATATTTTCATTTTCTCCTGGAAAACTAGACCTATGTAGTAAAGTAGGAGAGGATATTTTTTTGTTGTTTTTATTCTAGGGTTAGTAGCGTCGGTGATAATGCGAGGACTAGTTCATACATTTAATGTATGCTGCAACAACTTATGACACTATCCTACTCATATCAGTGCAGAACCCAAAATTTGATTTTGTTGTTAATTATAATAAATTGTTATAAATTCGGCGCTAAAACCTAGCAAAGACATAACAAAACAATGTTGATCCACTACGAGCTACGATTCAAACCAATCGAAGTCAGGAATATCTCAGCAGACGTTGTGTTTGTGACCAATTAAGTTTAATATCGGTATAGAATATGTCAACAATCGCTCGTCGGAATAATGCTAAGTAGAAATATCCTGTTCTGTTGAACGCGGTATTGTGCCGTGCGGGTATGAAGTGGAGGCCGCGATCCATCGATTACAGTACAATGCGTACTCGACAAAGCGCCCCTTGCAGCCGAATGAATGGGGCTGCGAATGACTAGCCGTGATGACGTAGACGAGAAATGATCCGCCCGATTGTGTGAATGCGTTGTATTTAAATGGTGGCTTACATTCTACTTGCGTCGGCTTCGGAGATGGAAAGGGGCGGCTTTTTATTGTAAGGGAATAGATTTAAATATGGTTAACATTTTTAAATGGTACGTAGTCGACAAACGAGTAGTTTTATTACTTGATGGTAACCGGTTAGTGTCTCCCATGGACATTATTACTGATGTCCTTCATTGCATCATTGCAGTGTTACCACCAAAAGTATCTTCGATGAGTTCGATGCATTGCCGGATAAGAAAGAACAAAGAAAAAAAATTAAATGTGGCACTCGGAGACTGCCGCGGTAAAGCTATTGCATAGCATTTTTTATCAACTTATGCAATTATAATTATTAGAAGTTATATAGTTATATCAGAACAGCGCCATCTAGTTTGTAGAAAACATACGTACCATACCTTAGTATTAAGGTACTAGATGGCGCTGATTGGGGGTGTTAGGTTTTTTTCGTTACGGAATTTCTGGATTCGGTCCCCACGCTCAAGGCCCGCGATAAAAGCTATGCAATAGCTTAAAAGAAAGAAAGAACTGACTCCTAAGTCCCCCTCGCAGACGACACGGGTCATCGGGTTCCGGCCGACTCAAGCCAGAGCGTCACAGGCATTTAACCGAGATTCTCGTTATTATTGATTAATAATAATATTGATAAAATTCTTGGTACCACTCATCAGAAACAAATTGATACTACTAATCCGCGTTTTGTTTTTATACTTTGTATGCTACAAAAGTCAAAATAAATAAATACTTAATACATTTTCAGATAATTGAAGAGTGGCATACAACAATAAGAATAGGTCTAAAATCACTATAATGTATATCATCACAAGATGCAAAAATATTCATACCCCGACGTATCTGTGAATTCTGAGCTCCGAGGTCGTGAAGCTTCGTCCTCGGTCCCCACGTCACGGAGTTACGGGGATGGGTCAAGGTCATCGGCGTTCGTGTTTTGGGGCACATTAAGGCTCTGATTGTAATCACTATGTAGGTACCAGCCTTATGATTCTATATCTAAGTTATCGCGGCCACTAGTGCTGAGGAGTTACCTGTAGTAGTACCTAAAACTTAAGTTTTAGGTAGGTTGAGACTATTACTTAATCTGTGGTTGAGGTCTCAACTTATGATTCTAAATATCGAAGTAAGCGCTAGTGCTGTAGATATTTAATTACCTAATAGTTTTAGGTAAAATCTCATGCAGCAAAGGTAAAATCTCAAGCAGTGATAGTCGTGTGGTTGAACGTTGGACTGCCGAATCGGAGGGTCCGGGTTCAAACCCCGCACGCACCACTAATTTTCAAAAATTATGTGCGTATTAAAAATTTAATTATCACTTGCTTCGGTGAAGGAAAACATCGTGAGGAAACCTGCACACCAGAGAGTTCTCCAGAATGTTCTCAAAGGTGTGTGAAGTTCACCAATCCGCACTTGGCCAGCGTGGTGGACTATGGCCTATACCCCTCACACTGTGAGAGGAGACCCGTGCCCAGCAGTGGGACAGTTATGGGTTGTGATGATGAAAATCTCATGAATCCATTCGTGATTGTGTAATTTCTAAACATCACGGCCGGTTGAATGTAAGTAGGTATACCTACTCACTCTGTACAGAAAGAGCAATAGTATAAATATCGTTTATTTTTGATTTTCAACTTCATCGCACTCTATGAATATATTTTAAATGTAACGAGTACCTAGATAGGTAAGTACGTGGGTGTTTTTGTAGTGCTCGTATGCCTATATATATATATTATGTATATAACTATATATGTAGGTATATTTCGTCCCAGTTATTTCCATGGACTGTAATCCACGTAATTGGGTTGAAATTCCAACTTAACACTGTACAAATATTGGTATTTACCAGCATAGGAACTACACATCCCTTACCTGAACTTGTTTTGAGAGTTATATCCAAGTGGTTATAAATGTCCCTTACCGTTAGTTTATGACAAACAGCTGTTCCACAGGTTACTGCATCCGGCGGGGAGGGGGGTTAGGGGGGGGGGAAGGGGGTGGCTTTAATTACTTAATTTGGGAGGTCCTGGGCCTTTATTTAATAACGCCACTCCCTGATTGAGCGGGACGGATTTCGGAATTGCCAGGCGATTAAACTTTACTTGCATAGTTATTATTTAATGGTTGACAAAATAGTAGTTAAGATTATTAAACAACTTTATATTAAACTTTAAATAAAATAGATAGATATAGAAAGAACTGGTGCGCAGTTGTGTTATGTGAAACTTCACACAAATAATTTCAAAAGAGGAGTCTATTTTATTTATTTTTTACAGAATTATGTTTCCAGTCTAACGTTATTGTAATTTCTTAGAATTATTTACTTACTAAATTTCTATTCTCATGACTCACATTTCCCATCAGATTAGCGTTAAAAGTTTAACGCAACCGTTTGCAAAATCCATTAATAAAATTCACATCAAAATAATTTAATTAGGTAGTAATAAGCTTAGAATCGAATTAGAAGAAGTTAATTAAGTCTGAATCAATTTTAAATTTATTATCTATTGTTGAAGTGAAACTTTTGAAGTCGTCCTAAAGATAAACTGTAATCGCTTGGCAATCATCAATAAAAATAAGGTCACAATGCATCATATTCATAAACTTACAAAGCATCACTTTGTCAGTGCTGACACTCAACTGCTAAACACTTGGACGACTTTAATATAATTATTACTTTCTGCATCGTGCTTCAGAAACCGCGCACTTTGCTGACGCTGACTTTTAAACGGTTTCACATTACTGCACCATCCTTGTGATACTTCTGTTTAAAATGCTTCTGTTTGCTTCTTAAAACCTAAATACATGTTACTCGTACCAGTTTCCCAGCTAAGTCCCAGTTACATATACATTTATAATGTTGTTTGCGATGCTGTTTGTTTTTGCTAAGACTAACAGATTCTACAACCCTAATGGATTATTCCTTAAACACGACTGTAAGTCCTGGATGGACGTCATGAATAAGAATTATGTACTTAACTTCTGTTTAAGGTATTCTCGGTGTAACTACATTTAAAATATTTAAATAAATGTATACCTTCAGTTTTTTAGTTTGATTTACTGAAGCTTAAATAGATTAGGGTCTACACATCAGCAACATGATCATGACTATTCATGAGTAATTTAAGTAATGTAATATTTTTCACAGACCGACTGATACCGGCACAACCTACTCGGCATAGACGTGTGCGGATAGCCCCTTATAATTTTAAAATTCATATTTCGACCAATATTCATAAAAACGATAATATAATATAATTAATTATGCCAGCAACGAAATCGCATTAAAACTTTCCATATTTTATTATTAAGTTCTAACGCTTTAAGTTTTAAAATTAGAACTTTATGGTGGCTTCATCCAGTTGTTTACGAATATAATTACGAACCTATTTTGACTAAAATTGGATACGTAGATACCAACTCCTAGAAGAAGAAAGAAGATGAAGTGTGTAATGTATTGAAGAATCTCAGTCAAACATAATAAAGTTCTCATCCAACGATAAATAGTTGTCTAATGGCTTTCAAGTAAAAAAGAAAAATTGGGTCGCAACCGTTTCATCCTAACCCTTTGTGAGTCAGCTCTTTGTCAGTAATTATACTGGGTACTTGGAACTAGGGCATTATATAATTATTTCTTTCTGCATCAACTCTTTGCACAATAGCTTTTTATTACCGTTTGATGTTTAATGACTTTTTAACTTATATTTATTGTCTACGTATTTTGATTTTTATTTGATGCAGTTTGACATTAATATAAAGCCTTGTCCACAGTGAAGGAGCGGGTGTCCGAGTTTGTCCGCCCGCAGCGGTGATCATCTTGCCGTATCACTGTTGCAGGATTTGCGAACAGTCAAAAATTATCCGAGCGACTAAACAGTTTAGCAAATGGAGATCTCCCATCGGGCTAGGCTAGGTGATCATTTCTGAGCCGTACTCCGATTAGGTATGCATCTTCGGAACTTAGGCTGAGATCTATAGACGATACTTAGCCTTAACTAAGACTTTACTTACGAAAAACTTTGCTTTGCAAAGACTGCAATTTCGTATTTATAGACATGTCACGCTGAGATTGTGCTCAGCATAAGCTAAGACCGCTAATGTCATAATATTACTATTGGTTTCATTACATGCAATACACCTGCAAAGTTTTTCGTAAGTAAAGTCTGAGCTAAGGCTAAGTATCGTCTATAGATCTCAGCCTTAAGGAGTGCGCACATTACACCAACTCGACGTCAACTCCACTCCGACTCCACTCCGTTTCAACTCCGACGTTCCGTTCCGCGATCAACGCTTCATCGACGTCAACTCGACTCCGTCTCCACTCCGTTTCAACTCCGACGTTCCGTTCTAGGTACATTACGTCATTGTGTCGGTCGACGCGTGGACTACTCGTCTACGGTGAGTCGTCAACGCAACGTCGACGCGTTGGTCTCGAAAAGGAACGGTTATGGGTGTAGGGCGAGCAGTACAGGGCTTTTAAGTATAAGTTCGAAATTCAACCTTACCTTCAAAGATATAAAGCTCATAATTGAATATTAGCTTTGTCAAGGTTTTAGTCGCGTTGGCGTCGGTCGGTCGTGGAGTCGTTGTAATGTGCGCACTCCTTTAGTGTGTACTCAAATCGCACTTCATCACCAATGATTATATATTGTTCCTATAAACCTGATCACTTTCATTATTACACAAGACAAATCTAGTAGTTGTATGTTACGATCATGATGAATTTAGGATATATGTACATATTGTACATACGTCTGTTACATTACGCAAAAGGGGCTGTACACTAAACCAGTGACCGAGAGGGGTCATTGCGGGGTTTAAATGTAACTCACAAAAGTCTGATATATTAGAAACGGAAATAAGAAGGTAACTTATATATTTTGTGTGCCAACTACCAAACTATGTAGGGCTATAATAGCTTTTTAATGTTCGATAACACTCTCATGCCCCACACTAGGATTCCCCGTGTCGCAAATGGCATGGAAAACACAAATAACAAACACAAAGGACCCAAAATCGAATCCGGGACCTCTCGCTTCGCAAGCAGGATCATTATCAACTGCAGGGTCGTTGAACTATCACCTTGTTAAAAACATACTACACCTTGATACCACCTAATAAAACACCTCGATATCTTCTATACCGCTATAGTAATACCATAGAAAGAAGTAGGACGAATTAATTTTAATGCAATTGGCAACACTGTAGGTATAATCTAGGAGTTTCCGGCGACTGATGACAACATTTGCATTTAACTCAGCGTTAGTCCTTCCGATAACGATTCACTGCCAAATATTGTTCCGAAAGCAGTGTTGCTAGATTTATTTAGTCTATTAATGACACTTTTGATGGATCGTTGTATGTAATGAATGCGTAATTTGAACTTCGGTTTTGTGTTTGGTATAACGGATAGTAACAACTGAATATTAAGTATAAGTATTATATTATATATAAGTATTATAAGTAGTTAGTCGACTGTCGCACGTGACAACATTGTCTATTCATTAGTGCAACGGTGACACGACAGAATGTCGCGTGTGTAGAATAGTATTGTCGCTGCGAATTTCTGGAACTGCGTTGTCTCAACCACAAAATATATTAGAGTCTGTAAATAAATTCTTACTATTAATAAATGTGAATGTAATGTTGTATGTTACGCTTTCACGCGAAAACTACCCGATCGGCATTAAGCTTTATACACATATTCTTGGAGGTATTAGATACTTTTTACAGACCAAATTCCCCGCGGGCGAAGCCGCGGGAAAAGACTAGTTTGTATATATTATTGAAAATTTCATTTGCTATAGGTAGCGGTGTCGTTGGAAATTTGTACATTTCGACCGTAAATGACTATTATTTGATGACCCCGTAGTTCCCGTAACCGTTAACCCGTAGTTGGAAGCGAGCCTGCCGTAGAGTGGGGCCCGTGTTCAATTCCCGCTCGCCAACGTCGTTGTGCGACAAAATGTCGCAGCGCTGTACTGTGAATAGAAACTTAAATGATTGACTGAATTAAGCAACGTCGCGCCGCGATCGGGCGTTTGATAAAGTGACCGCAACTATTTCACGAGCGCTTCCGTGTTTCGGGGAACATGTTAAGCCGAGGGTCTTGGCTGTATTCCTTTGATAGCAGTCTTTAACATCTCTCGAATCGTGATACTCTTTCTTAGGAGAAGCAATGACCTTAGCCTATACGTAGTGGTTACTAATACTAATAGACATATTACATATTTTGTATATAACTTGCAGCATTTTACAGGATAACAGGTGACTTTAAAATCTTGCAAAACGCCTTGAATAAGATTTAAATAATAACGTTTATAATTGAAAAATAATAATATCGAAAGCTTTCAGATATCGTCAATGATATTTCATTAATAAACGTTTTGTCACTATAGGAGCGGCACAAAAGGAAGGCCCCTATGACGTTTATTTGACGTCTGTCCGATCATCAAGTTTCGTATAAATTATTACATAAATTTGAAGGAGCAAATTCCTGTTCTTCATTGTCAAAAGAGTCATAAAATTTATCGAATGTATAACTTAGGACCCAAAGTTAATTAATTACATGGATATTGAAACAATATATGTTTAAATACTAAGGACTAATGCAGGACCATATAAACATAGTAGGTATATGGTTCCGCGAACAAATTCCTTCACGTTTTTACTAACAAAATACAGCGCCACCTTTAATAAAGTAAGTAAGTCAATTACATAAATGAATATACTACCTATAATTCATCTCAACCCAACAAGGCCCAGTACTGAGCATGGGTCGCCCCTGAAAGCCGAGGAGACCTTAATACAAGGTGATTCGTAAGACTCTTGAGATATTAATAGGGGGTACTCAGTATTCGATTCTCATTCCAAATATGTACTAAAAAAGAATGCTTAAAATTTTTATTCCAAAAATGTATCGATGCGACTCGCACTTGACCATATTTTTTCGATACCAAATTAACATTTTTCACGTCACTATTTTAATGTGTCAAAGGGGCCTTAATTTTGTGCTGCTACTATAGTGCACTGAAAGTGAGGTAGACAAATTACACTAATCAAATCTCTTTCTGTCTCTTACGTTCCATAGTTACATTTTCTTCCATTTTACAGATATGTCATCGGAGAGGATAAAAAATGCGACTGGTGTTATATCAATATAACGCCTCTATAGTTATAATAATATCTTTGTGTATAAGGACTCCTAACACCTGAGTTGACCCTTACAATCTCCATCCATCCGTAGTGGAGCAGCGAGGTGGAGTTATCTCCAGGCCTCCTCGATAACAAGAGTCAACGGAAGACAATGGAGGCATGATGATTCATATCTACAACGACGATGCCTAGGGTTGCCAGTGCCAGGTGTACGTTGCGCGGTACGTCCCGATTTGCAGAGGTCTATTGACATGTCCCGATTTACCTTAAATCTGGTAGGATGGTCCCTATTTTGCAAAAACCTTAACGAAGACATCAGTCTGTATTCATTTTGTTATGATACAGGTTCACAAGACAAGCATTTTTAAGCCGATATTTCAGATTACAAAACACTGAAGGTAAATATCGAGTATCATAATAAAATTTTCACAATTCGATGACTTAGGTTAAATTAATAAATATATTATTCGTTTATGTAGCTGTCCCCATTTAAAAACTAGCAACACTAACGATGACCTTACGTCCCGACTGATAGGTGTATTGCCGGCCTCGAGCCAGTAAACTCGTAAATATGTATGCGTCAGGTTAATATTTGTTCCCAGATCCTTGTTTAGACTTCAGAGATAGCCAACAATCTTTGGGATAGGTGCGGAAATTCTACTCTGCGGAAACTAACTTACCGTAACGTTATTCCCGTTCGAGTGCTATTTTGGTGTCTTCTAATCAGAAGTGCATAATTTATGCAAGTCGGTGGGTTTTATTTAACTTACCATAGACAAAAGAGTATAATTAAACTATAAATAAATAACCGCTAACAGACTCGTAGTGCGGGGGCACTTAGATTCCCTGTGTCGCGGGTGGGCAACACTAATAACATATCACTAACACCCATGACCCGAGAACAAACATTTATTTGTAACATTTATCTGCCCCGGCTAAGAATCGAACCCGGGACAGTAAAACTATGCAAGTCAAGTGACCAGTTTACTGGTAGTTTGCACTTGTCACTGCTTTCATAAATATTAATTAGAATAACTGGCCTAGTTCTACATGAGATCTCAATACCTTCTGCAGTGCAAGAACTGTGTTACGAGATTTACATTTCTTTGCATTTAATATTTTTGTTACAATAAACTTTTACTAATTTAATCCCTTTTACCACCCAAAATAAGGAACCTGTGGAATTAAGGTGGTAAAAAAGGTGGAATTTTAGTCTATAAAGTTATATAGGCCGCGCATAGGGCAACGCGGGGGTTGAGTAAATCAAATCATCGAATGAGTTGAGCAACAGTGGACGCGCTTATAGCGTCTAGCGCTTCCGTGTTTCAGAGGGCACGTACAGCAGTCAGTTCCGGCTGTTAAAGGATAACAGTCGTTAACCCACGTTAAAGGATAAAACATTCTGTAGAAACGGATTGGTGGAGCGGTTCATTAACCGCGCCACCAATCAACAGTGGAGCAGCGTGGTAAAGTAGGCCTTCTTAGCTATGAGAGACCCGTGTCCTGCAGTGAGCTACTAATGGATTACAACCAACTTATAGTGTGATGTGGCCATTAGAAGCAAATGTAATCAGACTTTAAATCGGTTGCGCACTGCAATTTTTTTCAAATCCACACCATAAATAAGCGTCAATACATTTTGATTTTGTATTCAATATTGATAGTAAAACAATCACTTAGCAAAGCTCGATACTATCAGTCAGCGCGTCGTGTCTGCATGCAAATTGTGTCTCGTTGTCATTGATGTAGGACAATACAAAGGCAACACGTACTGTCTCGTCCACTGACCGGATGTCATGGTCCTAGTTAATGTTAGTTAGGTAAACGCATAATCTGTTGTAGTATTATGTCCAACGTTTTATTAACTTCGCCGCGTGGGAGTCGGGTAACAACGAAATATCGTTAAAATGAGAACTTATTATTGGAATAAAAACTATCCAATGTCCTTTTTAATACCATTCTATTAGATACATACATGAAATTAATAATAATGTTAAGTTTTTTTTGAGTTTTAAAGGAGCAAAGTGAACGCATCGCCAGAGCCGGCTATCTTGTGAGTAACCCGTTTTTCCTTGCGGTCCCGGCGGCGGCGGGAGAGGAGCAGTAATTACGGAACACATCTCGCAAAGAATCGCGCAGAGCCATACCGGCGTCATTGTTTGTCCGTGCACAATGAGCCGTGTCCCCCGTGTCCCCCGTATCCCAGGCGTCCCCTGGCTTTCGACGAGTCGACTGTCTTCATAAATCATTACTTGTACTTTAAAACGTCAATCTCTAATTTATACATTTGCTATTATCCATTCAAATATTATAATGCGAAAGTAACTATGTCTGTCCGTCTGTCTCTGTGTCTGCTACAAAGGCTCTGGAGACAATGTTTCTTTCCTTCTTTCCTCTTCTTTCTTTATTGGCCGGCATCGCATCGGTGAGGCATTTGCTGTTGCTGAAATCCATTTGCAATTTTGACGGCTCACCATTAAGTGTTTTGGGCTCTTAAAAACTTCTGTCACAATTGCTTCTGCAGGTGGATGGAATTTCACCCTCGCCTGAAATTGGTTACAGGTTGAATGTTAGTCATTCACGCTAGGATGTACTTGACAGGTTTGCAATTACTGACTGGACTATTACGAACAACAGCTAACAGGACTAACTATCACTAACAGTCCCTGTCCGAGTCCTCATTTAAGTCTTGTGGTGTCTTGGTGGTGCTCCATGCTCGTTTGCTACCTTAATTCCATAAAAAACCAGTTAAACTTATAAGGTAAACTTGGGCTACGTAGTATGCAGACATGCGTAGATGTGCAACTTACACGCTCAAGTTTGCCCGTACTGTCAGGTAAACCCTGGCGTGTATGGCTAGCTTAATCTTAGACACTACTTTAAGCTGCAATGCGAGCTACAGACAGTCAGTCTATTTAAACATGATAAAAGGATAATAAAACAATAAAATTAGTACAAGTCTGGTAACCACGTAGACAAAATGAATGTCTTGTGCGTGGAACTCGGCTACTTACTCCCGAGTTATTCATGGGGTTACGATTCACCATTTAGATCTTAAGATCCAGGCTTCAAGTCGTTAACGATTCGATGTATTGTTGTTTCGTAGAGTTCCTAAAAGAGGGCGTTAGTTGGCAGCGTGAAGTTTGTTAGTTGTAATGCAAGTTATGATGTGGACTATATTTTGACTTAAGAAAGCCTAGGGGAGGTTTCGATACGGATGGATGTTTCGGGACTGACTTTGAACATTACAGAGATAATAAAATATATACAATTTCTCTGTCGAGGTAAAAATTAAATTTAGTTAATGCCTGAAACGAGTAGACACAAGTATACTGAAGCGAAGTGAATACATTTATTAGGCACACGAGATCTTTTCCAATTCGTTCGGTTTTATATTATAAAGTCCTCTAAGATGACTTAACTCTAGGTACAGCTATTTGTTTTGAGAATAAGTAGTAATTGTATTGGGCATAATACAATATCGTAGCGTAGTTGGTAGTGGCGCTGCCTGCTGAGCTAGCGGTCCCGGGTTTGATTCCCGACCGGGGTAGATATATAGTTATGTGACAGATAAATCTTTGGTCTCGGGTAGTGGGTGTTAGTGATGTGTTATTTGTGTTGTCTATTACACCCGAGACACAAACAATCCTACTCGTAGAGTAGGGATATGAGTGTGTTAGCGTTTTTGGTTTATTTTGGAGGTCTATTTGCTAAGATCGTGGTGTCGGTCTAAAGAATGGAGCAGATGGGGTTCATAAATAAGCAAAACTGTTTATTTATACGAGACAAAACGTTACATATTTAAAGTATAGGCAATATACGGGGCAACCACGTTCAGATAAAAAACGTTTTGTGCGCGGATCTTGACAATTTTTACGGCCCGAGATAAGGAGACCGACCAACTCAAGATTGGCTACCCGGGCTTAAAGATTACGTGGTGATGGCATGTCTATATAGTAATACTGTAATTGATCGACATCTGTACATACTCTTTATAATAGAAGACAATAGAACAACTTGAATTAATTGTATTTATAAACGTATTAGATCCTTTTTACATTTTTTGTGTAACTATATTTATCGGTTTATCAGTTTGGAAACGTAACAAAAGGTAAAATAGTAGGTACTCGGATTGTGAATTTTCTTGTGTTATTTAAACTCATGAAATATTAAAATATCATCAAAATAGTTTGTTTGTGTGATTGGCTGACTGGCTGATTGATGCGAACTGCGGATTTGGTGTCAAGGGAAAATATTTCAAAACGTTGCCCAAGTTCTAGTGCGCATGAAAATAATTAAAGGTAAAAATTGTAATGCCCGCACTGTAGCAGCGGGGTGGAGTATGCCCTAGGCCTCTTCAGTGACGAGGACCCGTGCCCTGTAGTAGGCCATTAATGGATGGAGGCAAACATAAAATTATGAAGTAATCGCATTGAAATTACATACAGCGTCGTAGCGTCGGTGTTAGTAGTATAGTAGTCGCCGGGCTATGGAAGTCCCCCGAGTTAAGTAACTGTGGGCGCAGTCGGAAGGGGGCCACTTGTAGCAGAATTTCTTAACCACTTCCGTGCTTTAGAGGGCACGTTAAGCCGCCGGCACTATTGTTGTTGTTAGATAGCATCGTTAAGCCATGTCGGATGTATCCGGTCTTCGTAGACTTCCGACACATGGGTTGGAAACAAACTGCACACCTATCACGGCATATTACGGGCTGGGCAGTATGGTGAAGTGAGCTCTAGGCCTCTTCAGCTGCGAGGAGAGACCCGTACCCGCATTAATGGGTCGAAGCCAGATATTTTTTTATCGTATTCAAATAAAGGCGATTATTGTTGTGTCGTGAAGTAAAAAGTATACACAGGTTTACCTGGGCATTGAAATTCAAACCACGACTTAATGGAGCAATGTCTTATATCAATTAATGTTGGGGATTACTTCCAGTTTGAGTTGTGGGTGACTCGCGGCTGTAAATATTACCGTTACTTTACAAAGATTCGCTCCTACCGTTACTTTGTAAGTGTTGCCGGTGTAAGCGTAAAGTAAGTGTAGGCTTTGTAATTGTAAGCTTTGTAAGTGTTTTGGTTTTTGTAAGGTTTCGTGTCATTTTGATTGTTAATATAACCGGGACTTTGGTTTTCAAATAGGTGCAGCTACAAAATCATAAGAAGAGAGGAAATTGAATAAGCTTATAAGTACTTATGATAAAGTGTGTTAAAAAATTTTGACTTCATCGTCACATATCATCAGGTGGGAATGTTTCAAGCATTTACTGATTGTAAGTAAAAAAATGTATCTGTTAAAAGTCCACGCGGACTAAGCTTCGGGCAACAGTAAGTTCTGGATGGATGGTAAGTACACCGATCATAAAGAGTAAATTGGGACAACAGACCCCTGAAAATCGGGACGTCCCGCGCAACACAGGACACCTGGTAACACTACTTGTACCCGTTCTTCTCACTTCGTAGAAACTTCTGACACTGTAATCTGTAAGCTTTATTAGGGTAAGGCACTTTGAGCGACATATAAAATTGAAAACTTAATTAATTTAGTACCTATTCTTTACCTCACAGTCTGAAAAGAGTAATTAAGTCTGATCCCCCAAACTGATCCACTGCCAATTATTATTGAAGTCAAAACTTCTTCAGCGGCGTTATTTCTAACGCTAACGTTGCTAACGTTGCTTGTGTTGTTGCTAACGTTGTTTCAGTCTAAGGTTGTCTAACAATCCTAGTTTAGGTATCATGCAGAAAGCGGCGTGATGCTATCGCCTGACATTTGCAAGAAACAGCACCTCCGAAACTAGGTAACTCTGTAGTTAACCTAATTAGCGCTTTGTACAGAGGACTTGTCTCATTGCCAGGGACAAACTACAAGCTACTTTTTACACGTATATTCGAGGCTAAGAATTGTGCCTTTAAGGGTACAAAAACTAACTACCTACTTTACTTTATTTTCTTTATTCATTGTAACGTAATTTTATTTTAACACAATCATGTATCATAATTATATCATTTAATTTAATGTCTGGTCAATTGACATAATAATAGGTCAAATGACCAATATAGATGGTATCTATTTACGACCCCGTAGCCTAGTTGGTAGTGGTTTTGCCTGCGAAGTGAGGGGTCCTGTATTGGTATTGTATTGTATGTGTGGTATTGGTATTGTAGTGGAGGGGGGGCGGGTCCCACCACGCTGGCCAAGTGTGGACTGGTGGACTTCACATAGTTTTGAAGAGTTTATGAAGAACCTTCAGGTGTGCAAACCCTACCTCACGATGTTTTCCTTCACCGAAGCCAGTGATAATAATTATATTGTAATAAGCAATCATTTTTAAAAATTCGTGGCGCATGCAGGATTCGTACCCAGGTCTCGCTGTTTAGAAATCTAACGTTCAAATCACTCTGCTTTCACTGCGATATGCCACCCCTGTTACCGAACTGGAAGAAGTTTCACTTAAAAACTCATTACGTTACGTCACAGACGATGGTTCACATCTCGCTCGTCCCCTGCGCTAGGACAAGTGTTACAAGCAGAATAATCTAGGTCTTCATTTGATATTTACATAACACGGCAAGGGCATGCTTATCAAACTAGCGGAATAAGGTCACCACAAACGCAAGCGTGCCCTCGGGCGGCCGTGTCGTTGCAATGATGAAGCTTCGCAACACGGGAGGGGCTTCTTACAAACTAATATTATATGTTTTAATTAACTACACTACACAAGTGATACTTAATTTTTTTTTTTTTTTTTAATTTAATTATCACTTGCTTCGGTGAAGGAAAACATCGTCAGGAAACCTGCACACCTGAGAGTTCTCCATAATGTTCTCAAAGGTGTGTGAAGTCCACCAATCCGCACTTGGCCAGCGTGGTGGACTATGGCCTATACCCTTCACACTGTGAGAGGAGACCCGTGCCCAGCAGTGGGACAGTTATGGGTTGTGATGATGATGATGAATTACACTACACACAACACTAACCCCTCTTGTGCATTTGAGATATGCATCAAAATATAATATTGTAATATACCTATGTACTTTTGTTTTAAAAGATGTGCTTAGGAGTTTCTACCGCCGTTTCTTCCCATATTGTAGAAGAGGAGAAACATTAGTCCCTATCTTGGATGTTCCGCCATGTTGGTTTTAGAATGATACAGCTAATCAAGCATTGCAATCCAAACAAAAATCCAGCACAATCGCGTGAAGATATATGCTTTAAAATTGGGTTGCAAAATTCCAACCGAACAAACATAGTAACATATGTACATACATACATACATACATCCATACATACATACATACATACATACATACATACAGCAATACATTTGCTCCTGTAAAGCGATCAAACAGCGCAAAAATAATATTTTTACAAACGCTATGAATGTTACCCATTGCGACGTTCTGAAAATGTGGTTCCAGGTAGAGAAAAAACGCATTCAGAATCAGAAGACATTAAAGTTGTAACAACCGATAAATAACGCAGTGCCAACTCCCAAATCATTTGGCCAGGCCAAATTCCCTTTCTTGTTGTCCAGTACAATAAAGGATTTACATCTGGCACTATTCAACATTATTTTGTTTCGGTGTAATAGTGAAATTACAATCTTAATATATATATTTCTTGTGTGCGTGTGTATGTGACTGAACTCCTCCTAAACGGCTTGACCGATTTGGTTGAAATTTTTTGTGTGTCTTTAGGTGGATCCGAGAATGGTTTAGATTCACAATTGGACCCGGTAGGTGGCGTTGCTGTCGATATATCACTAAAACATTTTTTAATTATAAAGCGGTACGAAGTACGCAAAACATTGCTATAGATTGATACCTACGATACGCCAATGCGATATTTTTATGGGAAGTCGATATATCGTATAGTGTATCGATATTACGTTATACCTACGCATCGTATTGGGTATCCCTACTCTCGCCATAATGCAACTGGGTCGAAATATTGGTAAAATAATTCAAAATCGTCATTTAAAAATACCCGTATATACTCACAATTTAAGTACGACATGTAACACTACTGATAACAAAACGAGCAATCCCCTGTACTCGCATGTGCAGCGCTGCCCACGGACGTCCACGCCCACGCGAAACGAACCATCGTTTGCTAATTGGCTCTTGTCGTAGGCGTTTACACGTACTTGGATCGCAAGATTACATGTAACAAGGCGCTCGATCCTATTTATAAAAAAATAAATAAGCAAGTCGCGAGGCTACTTGACCTGGAGAGCTTAGGTAGAACTTTTCCAACTGATACGTCTGCTTATACTATTTCTGGCACTAAGCATTTCTTGAGGGTGTGGTAAGGGGTCCTTCATTCGATGTTTACCCTTTTGAAATGAAAAAAAGCGTGACTAATGCAAAAATACTTAGTGTAATTATATACCCACACTAAATTGAAGATTTGTTTGTGTAGGACTTCGGAGACGGTTGCGTTACACGTTTAACGCTATTGTGGAACGTAAGTGACCGGATTGGAAAGGAAGGGTACGTTTGCGTAGATTGAGTTACCAATATTAAATTAAACTATTAAAATCAAATTAAAATATTTAACGAATCGTAAAAAATTATAGTAAAGTTTGTATAAAAAGTATTACTGTACAAGTCTATTAAAACAACCTCCGCTGGATTACTGAAGTTTCACTTCATCAGCGTGTAGCCTTTACCACCAACGGTTTAGTAGTTAACTAGCTCACTTGCTCGTTAATTAACTAGTTAACTAAATAACAGTTTCAAGAAGCTTCAAAGAAGAAGAAACCTTCAAGAAAAAAAAAACTATCAAGACTAATCACTCAGTCCCAATGACGAATTTCATGTTCTTTTATAATTTCCTTTAAGTCATTGTACTCGTAATCTAGCAGTATGCTGTTAGAATTAGAATCGTAACCGTAGCCCAATTAAAAAAAAAAAAAACGAGTAAATAGAAAATAACAAGAGCAATACAATTAACATAGAAACTGTGTTTTAATTTCAAATCCAAGCCCACGCCGCGCGGCCAGATATCGCATTTACATACAAATGGTCCAAATAAATCGTCACGGGCCCTTCAAGTGTGAAGGTTCGTATCACTTACAACTAAGTGTGTACATTTTTTGTGGCCAAGTGAATGTATCAAACAGTATTATAGAGAACAAGGGGCAGTAAAATGTTGCTGATCGTAGCAACAGTATAATTGTATAGTCGTGTAGCAGTATAAGGATGCTTTGTTAAGGATGCTTTTGCTATCCACCAATCACTTTCATTGGCTCACATAACATATCACTTGTTGAAACGGTTTCCGCTAATGCTATGTGACTGTGAGCCGATTAGGAGCAACATAATTATTTATAACGGTATAGGTTTTGTTTATTGCTAATACCTACTTCTAGAAATACCTACGTTCCGGAATAATTATAATGCATTTAGACTGTAATAAGAATACAACAATATTCAACAGAATTAACCATTATAGATAGGTACTATTGTGTATTTTTATACAAGGCATTTTAGCGCTCTTTAATCCCCTATAAGAATTTAGGTGTGATATTTGAATATGATTCATAGTGGCTATATTACTTAAAGTACATACGAGACTGATGCAGCGTTATTACATATTTCGTAGAATATTCGACTGAAATCTGTTTTATTAGGAACGGTTGGGGCCTCTTCACGATGTACTCGTAGTGAGATACTACGAACCTTCAACTGATATTGAAATTAAGTGTATTTATTTGAAAACAAGGAAGAAACTATTTTATTATAATAAGGATATTTTTTGTTAAAACTATTATAATGATCTTGTCGTGGATTCAGCCGAGAGTTGTTTTATAATAATAATAATAATAATAATATATTTAATTCAGATAATTACATCCATATTTTTTTCCATATTTTTCTTTGTTAGTAATCTTTGTTAGTAACAATGAGCCTTAAGACCTATATTAGTATTGTTAGTAAACATTGTGTTTTGTGAGATTTTAGAATTAGCGCGCAGGTGTGTTTCCCGCCCCAAGCGGTTCACAAAGATTCAACCATATTTCCATACATCGATCCCTTATAAAAAAGAAATATGAAAACACAAAACCACAAAACGTTGGCACCAGCTGAAGGCATAACGACTAAACGTGGTCCATTCTTAAAAAAAAGAAATAAAAATGGCGGCTCCAAGTCAGGTGTTCGACCGGTGGCCATCATTAATTCCCATTCAGAGTTGAATCGGTGAAATATATCGTGACCGAACCGAAAACATTTTTGAAGCAGCTTTCAGAATAAGTCTTTTTTATCCAGAATTTTCTTTGAAATTCCCGTTTTTAACCCACGTCTGTATCAATGCGATGTAAAAAAGATGTTACAAGAGTAAAACTTTGTCTGTCCATACGTATTTGTGTTCTCATTTGGTTGAATGCCGCGCGTTTTTGAAATGGTCGTATTCATATACGGACAAAAATTAGAAATAACTTTCTCGTTTAATTTAGTCATTTTGAAGTGAAAATTTCTATAGTATCGTTGTGATATGGAATTCGAATAAACGGAAATGACGCGTTAATGAAACGAAACGGAAACGAAAAAGACAGACACACTTTAACGTTCCTATCTCTTATAGGAACATTAGCAAGGGTTAGAACTGAAGTTCGCTGCAGCGCTAATACAATAGTTCATAATTATAACCAAAGTATTTTTTGAGGTTTCACTTCTAGCACGTGTGAATTGCATACATTTTGATTTTTTTATACATGTAATTCTTGCTAATTCATAAGGAGACCTTATGAAATAAAATAGCTTATGAAATAAATTGTAGCCTTCCTTATGAATGTTACATATACACTCAATTTTCAAATTCGGATGCCGTTCCAGATATTAGCGCGTTCAAACAAACAAAAAACTCTTTAGTTTTATTATAACATCAGTGTAGATATAAAAGTATTACGGCTTTCGTGTCTTTTTGTAATAATTTAAAAATGTGAACAAAAACACTTATGTAAGTAGTAATTTTTAATAATAATAATTAAGTATTTATTTTATTCTTGTTCTTCAAATTTCAAATATTTTTCAGTGTGGCTTAGCTTGGAATTCTGCCAGGAGACCAACATATTGTCGAGATCTTCATGATCTCAAAGGTGAGTTAGGCCAGGGCACGGATCTCTTTTCATTCTGAAGAGATTCTTTTTCAATGCTAATTGGTGCAGGAGTTTGTGGTCAACCCAAGTGTCGGAAGTTTTAATCTCACCCGAATACCCACTTGCGGTCATCCAGCCAGTCACTGACCGCGGCCATTTGGATATTTAGAAGCTGCATTAACTGCTGCGAAATAACATTAACGCAACGAAACGAAACATAACGAAAAACTTAGGTAAGGCAACCTTAAGTTTTTTCGTGTTTCGAAAGGCTGGATAGATTAGCAATGGATATCGATAATGTGATACGAAACTTAAACCGAAACCATTGATTGACTCACGCATAAATCAAAACTGACAGCCTAACTACACCAATCATTTGCTATTACAGTTCATTTTCGACTATACATCAAAACACAGCAATTTAGAAGAATAAGTGTAAATACGCAATTACACCGTGGCCCGAGGACCAGAAAAGATTTTATATCAAAATGGACATGTTAATCGTCTATGTTTTATGTAAATTATAGAGATATTGAAAATATATTGAGATTAAACGGAAATAAAGTGTACCACCTACGTGGCTCGTGCAGGTATAAATTTCGAGCAAGCTATACTTAACCCTGTAACGCGACGTAAATAAATAGCTCGAGCGTATTGGAGGGTTAGGGCTGCCGCGGCTCAAGATTAATTTGGCACTAATACATTAGTGGGAGTACGTACGCCGGGGGTAGCTTTCAGCTGGGGGTGTCGAGTCTTTCTTAAATGTATGTTCCTTATTGTTCGACGCTTCACTTATTATAAAAACATTATAGAGTAGTTATTGTTAGTAATTTTATAAAATAGTGATGTCCAGTAGTGATTAATTCGGTCCAGAGATTAGCTCAAATAAATAGACAGGCAGACAGACAGACAAAAATTGTAAAAAAATGTTATTTTGGCATATGCACCGTGTGTACATCCATATGCATTTGGTAAAAAGCGGTTAAATAATATTACAAACAGACACTCCAATTTTATTTATTTTAATAGAGTGTAGCTGTAGATGTATAGATAAAACGGATATTTATCACGTAATTTGACAAAAAAATAATGTACTGGCAGCCTCTACGTATTATAGATATAGATAACATAATAAACGTGATAAACAAAAGACTAAGCGTGTAAAATTTGACTGTATCATTCCATTGTGTAAGTTAGAGCTTAGAATAATTCCTAATATTTGCCTTTTCCCAACAATCTCCGCCGCAAGAGCCCTACGCAAACATTCCACGATTTTATTACGACCCGCGTAGGGACAGCCCTGCGCAGTATTGGATATTAATATTTTTACCGGTGTGCACAGAATCTTTACGATATTAAACAAATATTTTCAACACGCCATTCAATATTCAAAGTTTCCGTTAAAACATCGAAAGAGTAAAATGTGGGAACGTACGCGCTTAGAATAAACACTAAAAACTTACATGAAATTATTAAAAATTTGCATGTGCATAATAAAAATATTGGAAATTGGCAGAATTTGATCGTTCCATCACTTTTTGTTTGGAAGAATCTTTATTTTTTTTGGCTCATATTTATCGGTATCCAACGAGTTAAGTCCGAGTCGAAATTAAGTACCTACATCGAAACTGATGATATCGAACACGTTACATCGATAGGTCCAAAGCTATGGGTCTGAACAACGTACATACACAATATGTACCCAAGTACGTCAAATCAAAGCGCGCACATCTACCGGTTGAAGCAACACAACTTTAATTTCGTTAAGTAGACGAACGGCGCCATTTATTTTATTGCAACATTTTTATTTCTTCGCTCTTTAATTAATGTCGGGATCTTTACTACTTCACAATTCCTCTAACGAATCTAATCAATTAAAAGAATTGTATCCTTGTCAGAGATACGCATTCAACTAGTTCTAATGGAAAATAAAAGAAAACAGTTTGTTGTGTCTGTCTTAATAAAAGCTAGAGACTGTTCAACCTTTATGAACACTTCATGTTTTGGTGTTTGATATTTGACGGTTTAGTAGAATATAATATAGCGACGGGGAAAATGCATTTTGCTTTGAAGGATATACTTGGCTTCCGAGAGCAGTGAAGGATTCTATTTTATAATTTTGAACGAAGCGAAAGATACAAGCGAGAAGTTGAAGTGTTTTTGTTCATGGCTAACGTAGCTCTTTTTTTAATTGACTGGAGGAAAATGAATAGTGGTGCATATTAAGATTAATCGACTTTAATTATATTTCAAATGATAGGCAATTAAAGAACAAAGTATTAAAAAGGTACTTACTGTAGAGATATCTATTTCGTGTAGGTACCTCCTATTCGTGCTTGTTCCAAATTCATGATAATAAATTGACTGTCTCGCTTAGTCAGAGAGACTGCTTTCTCGACCTAATTCGTGGTTCAAATTGTAACGAGGAAAGCAAAATTAGTAATACCTACAAAACTAATTGTAGTAGGTAGATATACATAATATACATAATATGTACAGATATACATAATTATGTTTCCAGTGGTTAATAATTACTTTAATTGACCAGTTGAAGACAATCCTCTTTTATTATGCCTACTTATTAAACAAGTAGGTCCTGCTAGGAAAATAATTTAAGTGAAACTTTCTAAGTCTTTCTTCGTTAGTTTTCGGCTCTGACTGCATAGTAGCTAATTAATTTTATCAATCAGAGCTTAAGAATGAAAATGTATTAATTAGCCAATATAATTTAGGGGACTGTTTTGATTATGATTTTAAACTTAACTCATCGCGGATTTCAACCCAGTTGCATGTATTGAAACTAAAACAGACAGTTCCGCCGTGACCACGATCCAAATGTACTAATGAAATGTCCCGATTTACAAAATACACATGAGTACCTGTATCACAATAAAAAAAATAAAAAAAGTCTAATTTGTTTTTAAGCAAATACGAACTCATTCAAGGAAGGCGAAATATTTTCATGTAAGTATAAGATTAACTCGGTGCACGTTATAATATCTGCATTTGTGTAATTTCTGAAAAGAATGCACCCACGAAATACGAGTAGTAGTCTCAGGGAACTTTATTGAAGTCGGTTAAGAATATTTGAATGTAATGAAACGGAAAATATTTCTGAGACGAAATAATTTCCATTCTCTGTTCCCATTTTCCTGGTTTACAACACTGTTTCTGAAAAAGCTTTAAGTAGCAACTATGAGTAATGTCTTATAGCCTAGGGTTACCTTCTTGTGGTAGAAAAATACTATCTTTGAAAAAAAAGCAAAAGAATAGTATTTTTGAAAAAAGGTAATTTTAGGATATTTACGAAGAAGTGCTCACGTAGTCATTTAATTTAATTATTTTTCATTTTGCTCATTTTATTTTTATGGCATTCATAATCGATTCATAGGTTGACTGGTAGAGAATGCCACCAGGCATTAAGTCCGCCCTTTGTAAAAAAACCTGAACTCAGGTCTTACAAAAAGAATAAATAAATAAAAATCGCGTCAATGCATTAGCAATGAAAATACAGTTTATATTATTTATATTATACTAGTACAATTGACTGAAATAAAATATATTGTAGCCACAAAGTTCTTACTGAAATATAAATGTACGCAAATTTCATTAATATTCAGTATAAAAACCCCGTCGTCAGAGGTGAGATGGTGCCGCCAGCCGGTCATTGCCGTGGACACGGAAACCGTTTTAGCTTCGTGTATTGTGGAGAGTGCCGCATTGTATTATATTAAATCCAGTATTGCGAGTGAATTTAAATGCAAAATCCTGCTCGGGGATCTGGGTTTGAATCCTGCGCGGCTATATTTTTGCCACACTTGAAATGTTAGAAACAAAAGTAGGTAACGTAATGACTCTTATGTTATTGTTTACTTGTCTACATGAAAAACCTAATTTCTTTATATATGTAGACACCGAACAAATTAATATATTGACAGGACAATGTTAAGTGGAGAGCGATTAGTCCTAGGTTTAATTACTGGCCGCGGCAAATATTTTTGTTTTAAATAAATTATTGTTATCGGTTTAACGATGTGTTATTTAAGCTGTCCATGTCACCCAAGACACAGGGAATCGTAGTGCTTTTTTCTTCATAGAACCGTGTGTATAATAGGAGTCGTATTCATAGTGATACAACCGCTGGATACAGCCTCCAAAGTCGTGGACGACAAACGTTATGCAATCGCAATCAAAACACAAAATCCCATACGGCAATTGGGGTTGTTGCCGCATTTGCCTGCTAACTGAGTAATAGTGGGGAACTGACCGCAATCCCGTCGACGGACCAAATATATTTGTTAAAAGTGATGTTTGTTTGGGTAACGGAAGTGCAATTTGGATTCAAAAATAGGTTGGTTTGATAGGTAAGTATTTAATAAAGTTTTTCTTAACGCTTTACACCAAATCCCTACACTATGATTACCTTTCAGATGTCGTGGCGTGGGTGCCATGGACCGTACCATACAAAAATTCCGCCTTTCGAAGGGCTGTCTCACATGAAAGGTGTTGCCACTATTTACTTACATCCAGTAACCCGTCCTCGCTCGGTTGCAGTAGAACTTTTTACCCGCATCTTAACCAATTGTTATTATTTCGGGCGTTATGAATATCATTTTATTTTTGGAACGAAGTTCCTTACGGCAGGCTTGGAGGGGATAGGTTTTGCTACGGCGACCGAACTGAAAAATATGTGATAGTAAAACCGTAAGAAAAAATGCGTGGAATAATGAGACGTGCGCATGCGCGACAGTCGCATACACAAGCGAGTAGTGTTTATTACCTTTCTCTTTCTCCCTGTTTCATTTCGTTCGCCGTTGCCTTCATTATTTTTCATTTAATTTCAAATCGTCAAAACAATAATAAATCTAATAAATAAATATAGTAACAATGGCAAGTGAACCAACAAGTGACTTGAAATACTTGAATGCAATAATTGACAGTGATAATAGTGGGAAATTATTCAGTGCAAAAGAATTAAATACGTAAGTATTAGTTTATTCTTTATTAATAAATATATATTTATAAATATAATATATTTTACATTGGTTATGTAAGTGGAGTTTGCGAGATCTGTCAGAAAACGGAGATTATGATTATGTCAATGTTGAGTTCCCGCGGAAAAAGTTATGAAAGTTGTCTTAAGTCGCGGAGTCTCTTCAAGTTGTTGATGAAGTTATAATAAATAAAATGTGATATCGCGGATAGAGCGAGTGGTTAAATCGTTAAAATCAACATTGAGTATCGCTGAGTAAATCAAATATATCGTAAACGAAGTTTTGCGTAAATAACCAAAGTAAGAGCGTTTATACGGGACAGTAATCAGAGAATAAATGGTTCTTCATGCGTTGGTCCCGAATCCTGTATTTTATTTGAAATCCTAAGCTGAAGTCCTGACATGAAATAAGCCCACAACGGAGGTTATGTGAAGAATACCTACTTTCATGAAAATAAATGCTAAACAGAGTAGAATCGACTGGAAAACCATACAAACACCCACACCCGGCCTACCTGACGCCGATATCAGAAGCTGGGATAAAGAATCCGTAAGAAACTAGCTACTGAGAATGCTTGGATGTCAATATGAACTGGCAAGCAAGGCTGCGATGCTTTGAGATGACTATGAAGTACAAGATGTCATCTGGATATCATGGTATACAAGTATTAAGTGAGGATGTTACATGAGGTCAAAGAGAGCTGCATAACTGAGAGTTACATTAGTCTGCATCACCTGTATCCAGGAGTCGCTATCCACAAGTCCACGCTGAAGGATTTGTCAGGTATGACCAAGTACTTTTTGAGTTTGAGTTGTTATTCATTAGTTATGAAATAGAATAACATCAAAATAATAAAATGATAATCTAGACACAATGGAACTAAATTATCAAGAAAATGAGTTTTTGAAGTTAAATATTGAGTTCTAATTATGACATTGATAAAGTTAATAACTTTTTGGTAATTTTGTGGTAATATGGTACTAGGAGTATAACATTTAAAGTACCTACCCATCTTTGGCTTTATCACACAGGGTTTACTGGTGATATAGGTAGTCTAGATACTTAGAGACGGTCACATAATTAATTATTGACAGTTACAGTTAAATGGTTAGTTAATAGTTAAAAAGAAAATAGGGTTGTAACATATGGAGTTATTTATGATATGGCTTAGTAAGTTAGCCAGACTGATTGATGATTAATTCACTGTAATGAGATTTCTTTTGTTTTTGAAAATTTAATAAAATTCAGCCATCTTGTCGAACGTAACTCATTGAAATTATTATTTGATCATTGTTATTTTTGTACAATGCATAGCTCTTATAAGACACTAGAGAGAGGTGCTCAGTTCTGTTATTGGAGAGTGCCAATGGACAGTTGTATCGGGATGGACGATACATATGAAAGCTATGTATACAGGTTAGATGTAATTATTCTTAGTCTTGTTTTAAGAGACATTTTATTGAGTGACGTTCGATGAGCCTATTCGTTTTGGAAAAGTTTACTCATTTTGAGAAAAGCCAACTTGTTTGAGAAAAGCTAACTTATTTTGAGAATAAATGAGTTGTTTTGGAAAAACTTAATTAAACATTATTTGAGTAAAATTGTTTAAAAAATAGAACAATCAGATAGTGATACATCTTATACTCCCTCTGTAACTTTCACAGAATCATCAATATCTTTTCAAATGGAGTCTTCTTCAGATTGTAGTGATTATACAGGATGACAAAAGACGAGAAAATTTAAATGCCTTAGAGTGTACCTTGAATAAAATTAAAAAAAGCCCCCGTTCTTATATTGGCAATCCTTTAACTTGTTATTATTTAGTTAACTTGATTCAAGAACAGACAAATATACCATTTAACCATATTTTTACTATAGCTTGTGATTTGATTAATATACAAGATTCTCTAATTAAATAAAACACAAATGAAATTTATGCATTTTTATTTTCTATTCTATACTTTTATATAACAATGGATACACATGGGTTTTATATTATTGTTTTATATATTATATTTTATATTATTTTATATTATTTCCTAAAATACTGAATTTCCTAAATACTTTGTTGTACTTAAATAAAAACTAATCAGCAAAATTTAAGAGAAAAATCAAGAAAACCTACATAAAATTGAGCACGATTTTTTTTTGCAATTTGTGTCGATTCTACATTAGCCGAAGGAACTTTGTTCCTACCTGGTGTCCCACGACACCACATCATTTTTTAATTTATTATTTTCATTTATTTTATTAGTATAGATTGATACGCGAAGCCTATTCCTATTCCAAAAAAAAAATTGTTGGAACCTCTATATGACAAAGTCAAAATCTTTTTACAAAAAAATATCGGCTTTTCTAGTCATAACATTTCAAAAGGATTAGGAACACATTCATTTATTACTAATCTCTTAACAGTATACTCGTAGCTACAAACACTATGCGGAAGCAATCAAAAAACCATATGGCAATTGGTCTGTTGCAGTATTTTCCAGCTAACTGGGCAATCTTGGGAAACCAACCGCAATTTCACGAACGAAACAGACGAAATATGGACGTTACGTTCAGTGTTACGTTTGTGTACAATGTTTGTGTAGTTATGTTTGTAGTCTGCTTTAGAGAGGACAGTAGTCAATTCTGTGTGTTGACAATTACCAAACAACTTTCAATACTAGAAGAGGTAAGAGCAGAGAAAGAAAATACATTGGATTTAAAGATAACTTTTGTCATTATAACATAATAATGTAATTAATTTATATTGATGTGGTTTAGCCTATAAATCTATCCAAGATTTCCACGTAAAATTGCTCGCAAAATTACCCGCTTTCGATTCGCTTCGATAAACCCGTACTTATAAGTACACGCACCCGAAACATTGCTACTCATTTATTTCAGGCACTATATTTTCATGTCAAAATAATGGCATATACATACGTGGTAACTTAGGCCGTCAGGTGGGATTATTGCCAAGCTTTAAATTACCTATTTATTTCACAGCCCATAACTGTCCCACTGCTGGGCACGGGTCTCTCACAATGTGAGGGGTACTGACCATAGTCCACCACGCTGGCCAAGTGCAGATTAGGGAACCTATTTATTTAATTTGTGTAAATTTTATTCACCACAACATAAAATATTTTTGTACAAATCGCGAGCTTAATGCTTATCAGCTATGCATAAGGCCAAACCTATAAGCACAAAGATCGCCGCTCTTCATAACACAAAGATAGTATATTCAAAATAACTGTTATAACTTCTAATTATTCGACAGAAAAATCATTTTATCGTGATGTTATGAACAGATTTATTGTTATCATACTTGTCGGCTACGCTAGGCTGCTAGCCCGATACACTAGTAACAATGTTACAGCTTATCAAATTGTAACTATTTCTATTCAATATAATAGCAAGCCGAGCAAATTGTTAAAGTTAGTGTGCAATTTAAGCTGCATTAAATCCCGTAGGTACGTTATGCAGCAAAGTCCTCGAAGACTAGTTTGTAGCGAGTGACAGGCAATCTGGGCTTTGTCCTGGGTGGTCCCAAGACGTGATGAAATGATGAGCAGTGGCTCGTGTCGTGGATTGTAGTCACCATCAGTGACTAAAAGTGGATTCTATATTTTTTGAAAACAACGCTACACACAAGGGAATCCTTATGTGGAACTGACTGATGGATGGATATCACTAGTGTTGCAGTCACCGATAGTTTACAGTGACCCGATAAAACCAACCCGAGTCGGACAAACAAAGCGTTTCGAGTATTCATTGCGGTGGACGCGGGTCTGTTTGCAGCTACGCTAACCGATGCTTCGGCGAGTGTTGTTTCATTTGCAAAATTTTCAAACACGATTTAATTAACGAATGATTTTCGGCTCGAACAGCAAATGTGGTTTTGTTTTTTATTGGAATATGAAATGCTAGTCTGTTTGGTGATGAGTGCACTACGATATTTATTTAAATTGAAATTGGAATCAATTTGAAATGAAACGAATATATTTTGTGTTAAAACGCATTGCGTGGTAGAGTTAAGTGATGCTAAGTACTGCTCAAGCATTACAGTGGTACTTGGAGTGTCAACGTGCGTTGCCTTGAAGTCCCCGTTCGTATATAACCTTCCTGATTGCGACGGGTCCCAGGTTCGATTCCCAGACATACAGATATTTATGTAAAAATGTTTGGTCTCAGGTCGTCAATATTTCATTTTGTGATGTGTCATTTTTGCGGCAGTGTGTTACACGCAACACAGCCAACACAGGGAGGAACAGCGAGTTTTATTTATGTATAGCCGGGCAAGACGGAAACGGGAGCCGTTTGGTAAATCTCTTCACTACCCTCCAGCAGTGCATTTGAAACACGTTAACAATTTTTCACGTTCGATTCGGCACTTTGTAACTATTCAAGTAGAATCTTCTGGTGTTCATCTATTAGCTATTACTTTTCATCTAAAAAATAAAATAAATAAATAAACGGTTACACACTCGTACCCGCGCACTAGGATTCCCTGTGTCGAGAGTGGCACGGACAACACAAATAACACATCACTAACATCCATGACCTGAAAACAGTTATCTGTCACATAAATGCTTGCCCCGGTCGGGAATAGAACCCGGGCACCTCGCTTTGCAGGCAGGGTCACCACCAACTAGGCTACGGGGTCACAATTATTAAGGAGTGTACGGTAGCAGATCTGCAAAGCCATGTACTAAGCCGGATTGACTAGTTTACTTCGATATTCAAGTAATGATTTTTTATAACGCTACACACTCATACCCATAGGATTCCCTGTGTCGTGGGTGCCATGGACAACACACAAGACAAGAACACACACCCAGACTAAGAATAGAAATTTAAACTCATCATTTAAATTTCCGCCTCGCTTGGAATCAAACCAAGAACCCTTGGAAATGCGATCCGGCATGTTAACCATTGCGCCACACGGGTCGTCAATGATTGCTATTTTTTCTACATACACAAAAACCTAAATCATAATATTGTACAAAAAGGGATCGGATTGAAATATGATAAATTCAGTAGTGGGCCGCTAATATAGAAGATCCCTAAACAAATTGCTTCTCGGCCCAAATCAACCGGAGAAGAAAAATATTTACTTAGGGCGGCGCGCACACTGGCAATGTCAATGTTTTCAAAATATTTTATTAATATTGTCCTGTATTATTAACTGAGTGCTTTTATTAAAACGATATTTTAATAAATTTAAAATGTTTACATAACGTCTTGTGTACCGTCGTGTTCTGTGTCTTGAGAGTAATTATTTTCTTTCATGAGCAACGCATGATGCCTTAGTTATTACTTTGAATTATTGAAAAAATATTTACAAAATATTTGGTATTTAATAAAATTTTCACTTATATCCCTAATTTAACCTCGTAGCTTGGTTCATTGTCACCCTGCTTGCGTAGCGAGGGTTTCCGGATTCGTTCTGGCCGGGGCAGATATTTATTGGACCAATGGTTATATAGTCGTCGTATTCTTATTTTCATTCCCATTCACCCTTTGCGAAAGTATGAGGTCCTTCCGGTGCACTTTGGCATGTTCTTCATGAAATGCGTAAAAAGAGCTCTGCTTCGAGGCTAGCGAAGCATAGGCTCTTTTGGCGTTGTACGTGTCTATAGGCCATGATAACCAGTATGTCAATAGTGACTAACGAGGAATCAAGCCACCTGAAGACAAGTGCTCGTTGTCCTTGAACTTCAGGAATACCAAAAGCATCACCTTCTTCACATGCTTCGCCGTTAAAGAAAGAGAGGAAACAGAGAAAACCACTTACCATCAGATGGCCCGGTTGCTTTTACGCCAGCCTTTCAGGCATTAAAAAGCGTTTCCCAATGTAAACGTCGCCTTATCCAGCCATTTATTTTTTCCTCGCCAACCAAACACCAGAGACACGTGTCAGATGCGTCTGAATGCTATTCCGGCTCCGTCTATAAGTAGCGGTGAAGTAGAAATGTCTGTTTGTGACAAAATAAACACCTTTTAAGCCGATTTGCCGGTTACCACGTGACATTTATTGTTTTCAACGCAGTCGGGCGGATTGTGTTAATTAGTGAGCATTACTACGGCGGGAACGTTTATAAATAATTAAATATACCAAATGCGTTATTTTTTGACGACTCTTGCGTTATTCTACCAAGGTAACAATTTCTGAATGCCAATGAATTAGTAGGTAAAATAATCGATTACGTAACACAATAATTTAAATAACTTTAAAGAAATTGCTAGCTATTATAACTTACTGGAGATTACGCACAGATAAAATATTGGGACCGCCCGTTAAACACTTGGTAATTAATTCCCGAATTCATACACAAACTATTGCTTTAAAAGGGTAACATAATATTGTAAGCTTTTTTAAAAAATGGCGTCGTTAATAAAGATTTTAATGGTCGTTTGTTGGAGCCGAGTTAAATCTGCCATTAATCATCACTGTGGGAAATAATATTTAAACAATTATTAGCGACGGAGACGCTTAGCAGTAATGGCGGTTCCGTACAACCTTAAATGAGGCTCGATTATTATAAATAATGGCGTTGCGGCTTATTAACGGGTACTGTAGGACACAGTGTATAAAATTGTAAACGTATTCTAGTTCACCACGATCGATTTCGGCGGTATAATAAGTAACGTTGGTAGGACATTTCATGGACCTACCATGCTTTTGAGGGCAAGTTAACTATACGGAGAGCTGTCTTAACATATTAAAAACAAAGTCCCCCGCCTCGTCTGTCTGTCTGTTTCTTAACTCAAAAACTACTGAACGGATTTTCATGCAGTTTTCACAAATAGACAGAGGGATTCGTGAGGAAGGTTTAGGTAGGTATATAACATATTATAGCGTGCCGTGTAGGATTGATGATTTTATAATTTTAAAAATACAATTTACAAGAGTAGGGTTGTTGCCCTACAATATTTAAGTTTTGTGAATAATGGTTGAAATAATGATGATAACTGTTACGAAAGTCAGAAAAAATCACGCCGTCTGGGAGCTTTCAGCGAAAACACTGCCTAATTCCTTTGAGATAATAATATAATAAAAAATGTATGACTGGAATATTCCTCTTATACATATGTATAGGTCTACGATAAAGTCCTCGATGGCATATGTCTATCTTTTAAGGATAGCTTACTATACCAATATATAATATATACTACAACAAAATGAACTAACGCGCCTAAAAATAAATTCTTGCACGGGTTGCGTTTAACAATTTTGGAGTGAGGGTACTAAGGGATAGGGCATGCTCGTTTGCTATCGAATCAATAGCAATATTTCGGATACGTACGTTTGTACCAGTACTTGCACAGGTTTACCGAAGCGAAGCGTTCGGGTTAATAGTAATTTAGTAATGTGAAATGAATCATGGTTACAAATAAATAAAAGTAACAGCTCGGCTGTCTGTGAATTTTGGCAAGGACCACTCTGAGTCACCTACGGTACCTACCCTCACTCGTAAATCAAAGGGAACCGAGACACTTCTACATAATAAATGGCTTAATTTTTTATGTTTATTGATATTGAAGCGACGCAGTCATTTTTACAACTCATGCACGTACAGACGCAGTGCAGTACAGACACAGTACAGACAAAGATTTAACTGTTAAAATAAGTCCGAGGTGTTGGTTCTTGAAATATACTGTATTTTTATTTTTATTTATTTTTGATATATTATGTCCACCAGCAGCCAAAAAAAGCAGTGATAGCCGTGTGGTTGAACGTTGGACTGCCGAACCGGAGGGTCCGGGTTCAAACCCCGCACGCACCACTTATTTTCAAAAATTATGTGCGTATTAAAATTTAATTATCGCTTGCTTCGGTGAAGGAAAACATCGTGAGGAAACCTGCACACCTGAGAGTTCTCCATAATGTTCTCAAAGGTGTATGAAGTCCGCCAATCCGCACTTGGCCAGCGTGGTGGACTATGGCCTATACCCCCTCACACTGTGAGAGGAGACCCGTGCCCAGCAGTGGGACAGTTTGGGTTGTGATGATGATATAGAGAATATTTCATCAATTAAATTTAGAGTGAGGTCACATTGCCTGTAACCAGCGGACGATTTTAACGCTACCTCATTTCTCGAAGTATGTTAATAAATAGTTTAGAAATTGTGCGGAACAGATGAACGTAATAATAGTATGAGCATATACATACGGGCTAAAATAACACACTTTTAGCTTCTTCGCCACCGTCCGGTCAAAAGCGATAGAGAACATCGGTTTAACCAACTCAGCTTCGACAAATATCAGTTATTAACAATTTATGTTTCGTGTTGCGAGCGAGCGGTTATGTGGGAGTTATGTAGCATGTAGCGCCAAAATATAATATTTTAGTAAATTGTAACATGATGTTGGGTTGTCGCGTGTCGAGCGCGTCGCGTGTGCACTGCAGGGTTACTTGAGTATTTGGAGGCCTTAATTTAACAGCGATTAAGGTGTTAGACCAACGTGTTTCTGTACCTACTTTGGGTTCCATTTGGCCGCATAGCAGGCAAACAGCTGCTGTGGTCTTTTTACGTAGCCTATGTAAGGTAGTACCTCTATATTTGCCTTTGTTAAAATCGAAACCTTGTAGAGCTTAGGGCCGGAAAATTATAGTCAGAGTTTTCTTTTTCCATTACCAATTGGCAAATTAATCATTTCCTTGAACTACTTATTAATATAATAACTTAATTAAAGCTGCTGGGTCGTCATAATACTGACTTTTAATTTCATTTTAATAATACATTGGTCTGACTTTTATTTGTTGAATATGAAGTGTTTTACATAAAAACATTAGAAATGACTCCCACATTGAATCCAATATTTTCCATCTTTTACCAAAATTGAGAATAGTCATAGACCGACCACAGCGCAAAAAACCCCTACTAATCTTTCCCTAGGGTGTAAGTAGTCAAAAACGTGACTATCTCGATTCTCCAGACTACACATCACCCTTATTTAGTGATATGACGGCCAAACCACTCCCGAGGTTCGTCCATTGCCACTAATTTTATTTATGTTTACCACCCTAACACATTTATTTCCGCGGAACGGCCGAACCAATAAAACCACTGAATCAAAGAGAAAAACTGCTCTCTTCTCTATAAATATTTTATTTCAGATAGTGAGAAGTAGGGGCACCCAGGTTTTTGACAACCCTGGGATAAAAACTCGAGCACTTGGGGATAATTCTTTAATTGTAATCCAACTAAGCTGTTTACGTCAACTATATAGTTTTAGAGTCTGCGATTTTTTGACAGTATTGTTATGAGTCTCGGAAACCATTAATATAAAAGCATTCAGCAATACTATTGACAGGATTTGTTTCAAGTTTAACCCCCTGTTACATAGCTCTGTACAAAATTCCAAATATGTCGTATACAGTTAGGTTTTATCAAACATTTTAAAATTAGGTTTATTACGTATGTATTGATATAATTACTTTTACAAAAAAAATATTGCACAATATTATTTATGTCAGGAAATTTGTCACGATTATATTTAAATAAAACATTTTTCGACACCGCCAGCATGGTCTCCCGACATCCAAAGCCCGAGAACTTTTACTAATGTGCGCTAGTCAAATGGGCTCTTGGGACTCCACCAGACGAAAACGAGCTGTATTCCCGGAGGGTAGAGCTTAAGTTGCAATTAGGGCAGCAGATAGGTACAAACTATCCGTACTACTCATGCATATGGAAATGGGACTTAGGTCATGAAATAAATACTTCTGCTTGGTTCCCTCCGTTTTGTTTTTGGTATTACTCGAGATTAGCCGCCATGGGCGAAATGTGGACATAATCCTATTAGGACAAGTGAGCGTCGCGGGTCCGCAGTGTTGGCGCGCGGTGGTTGAGTGGAAAATGTTTATACTACTTATGAGGATTAGCTGACAACACACAGACAATCATATATCCTCTAGGTTTAAGCGTGTACGTGACTAGCTGGCTATCAATATACTTGGAGATTTTTTGTTTTTATGTGAGTGACCCGCTGGATTCAGAAGGCTCAGAACCGGTCAGAGTGGCGAAAGTTAGGGAACGTGTATGTCCAGCAGTGGACACACAAGGGCTGATGTATGGATGGATGTGAGTACCCGACAAACGAACAGACGACGAACTGATAGTTGAATACCGGTAAAGCCAAAGGCATCACAAATGGTCGACCAAGAACAAAGGGGAAGAAACCTAACATACCTAATTTCTCGTAAAGAACATATATTTTTAAAGTAGATTTGTTATAATTATTTACCTCTCCCAGATTCGGAGTTTGTGAAGTCCGCCAATTTGCACTTCGTCAACGTGGTGGACTATGGCCTGTACACCTCACATTGTGAGACGAGACCCGTGTCCATCAGTGCGACAGTTACGGCTCAAGATGATGGTGACCGTACTATTGAATACTGGCTACCCCTTAGAATAATTACTATAGAAACCAAGTCCGCGCGGCCATTTTGAAGCACCTTAATTGGAGTCAGAAATGACTCCAAACACCGGGCAGCTCCGTAGTGTTCAATGTCAACGCACGCCAAACGTGTCTCGCTAAAAAAAAGGATTATGACGATTTGTAGTGGACAAAATTGTGTCACAAAATATCGGAACAGCTATTTATGTGTTATTGCTAAAAACATATGACTATCCGCAGCCGAATCATTCCCCGCTTTCGGGAAAGTTTCGGTTTAGTGCTTCACTTTGTCTAAAGCGCTTGTATGAAGACTGTCTTTCTATAGTGTTATTATTCTAAGGGCTACCCCAATCCCATGACAAAATTTTATTGTACTTTTTACCAAGTTGGCATAGACATGACTCACTTCGTGTAAATCGTATCTATTTGCGGTTACAATCTCTTTAGATCTAAACCAACAAAAAGTCAGTATTTGTTTAAAGCAACATGAATTGAAATGCGTCGAACCGGTAAACGCAATTAGGTTTAACGCGAGTACGGCTTATTTGAATAAATATGTCATATTTCATCTGTGGCCGCCTAGCATTTCGGATGAACGCTCAAATGGCGGTTGTAATAAAAATGGAGCACAAAAAACAAAATAATATTCGCAACAACAATGACCAGTAAAAACAACTCATGCCTTTGTTACAATTTCCTGCAAGGGTGCCAGCCGACCAGGGCGTTCGTGTGTAATGTAGCGTTGCGCGAACCTTGTATTGTGTGCTGGATAAAAAAAACAATTATAAGTTATTGTAGAAAGGATACACATTCAGATTTTTAGAAAATTTCGTTATCACCTAAAATATCTGTAATCTGCCTGGGTGTATTAATTATTCCAAATTGGATACCTAAGGTAAAAAAAATATTAATAACAAAAACTATTGCCATATTTCGGTCAGGTCATGAAAATTAATAAATAATTATTTCACATGTTTTTTTACAAGATAATGTTACACACAAAAATTATTCGACAACGACAGCATGTTCAGTTCACTCTACGTGAGCTTCACGGAAGACAAACCGGTCCCGGCTGTTATCATCTCCTCTGTATTCATATACTACTTTCAACTAAGGCAATGGGTAATTTTTCGTGATATTTAAACACATTATTTCATATTATTATACCAGCATTAATGATCAACATATTTTCCTATGTTCAGCTGTGAGTACATTATGAATAAAAACGATGAAAACCACAACCAACAACAATGATTTGGCAAAAATCAGCCTCCAAATATTCATATAAAATATTTATAAGGGTATCTAACGACGCGGGGCGAGTAATCGAGCGTTTCCTCCTCTAGTATTGATTGAATTATATAAAAACCTTAAACCTTATTTTTTAATCTACAACTACTGAGCGCACCAAATGAAAATGTAAATTTTACTATAGTTAGCAAAAATAATACTAGCAACATCTGTAAAGATGAACAAACCACTTCTGTTGTTCAATTCTCTAGAACACTAAATCATTGCAATGTCTGCGCGAAAGCGCTCGAAATATTTGGCCACAAACGGTGTCTCCGACTATAGACCACGCCTGAATGCTTAATTCCGTCAATCACTTCGATCGATACAAGCCTCAAGCTTAATATAGACACAGACTAGTTAAGTCTCAGTTAAACGCAGATCTAAACCAAAATACATAATGTGTTTTCTTTTTTCGGTTTCTTCCACTATTTTTGTTTCGTAAATAAGTAAATAAATAACGCTACACACTCACAGCCCCATTTTAGGATCCCTGTGTCGTCGGTCCTATGGACAACACACAAAGACAAGAACACATACACCCAGACCAAGAACGGAAGTTTAAACTTATTATTCAAATTTCCGCCTCGCTAGGAATCGAACCCAGGATCTTTGGATCGGAAATCCGGCATGTTAACCATTGCGCCATACGGGTCGCATCGCACAAAATCATGCATTATATCAAAAAGTACTTTAATATATTGGAACTTATCATACAATAATATTACCCCGGGACCGCCTCTAATAGCATTGTTAAAGCAAACCACCCAGGGAGGTGGCTTGAACGAAAAATCCTAAAGCAATGTCGTTGCATATATTAAGCACACGAGATTGGTTGCCGGGCGCGATACACCGTGTACTCATATACTTTAGTATGTAAAATGTATTCTTAGCGCCTCTGGAGGAAGCTCTTATTAGTAAATTATAGGTCTAGGTACAACAGGAGTACTAGTGTACAATGTAAATTAAATAAAATGAGAATTATGTAACATAACCCCCTCGACTAAGAAAATCTATAACGAGTGATGATCATCAAACGACTGAACACATCTTCTATAAATTATAGCTAGGAACCTTGTCGAATACGTCAGCTTTCAAACAAATTTGAAATTTAGTGGTGCATGCAGGAATCTAATCAAGTTCTACCTCAGTTCGAGTGTCCAACGTTTAAATTAAACCATTTGACGATTACTGTTTTTTCTTGGAAACGGAATCGATTATCTGAAAGAAACTCAGCTTGTAAGTGAAAATTTCAACGTACAGCCTTGAGTCCATAAAGGCCGCCTGCCAAGGCTTCGCAACTTACAAGTAATCTCCAATCTACTTCACATTACTTTAAACCATTGAAACATTATACGTTAAGTTAAAGGTAAGCTGCCAAGTTCAAAGCGATACGAGTGGACATTCCAGGATTAGTAATACGATATTGGAGCGACTCACTCGTCTCTTCCAGTCTTCAGTCAAGTTCATTCGAGCGGTGTGCGTGGGATGTAAGTGGCTTTTGTGGGTGTGTAAGTGGGATGTTTGTGTGGGTGATGATGATGAATGACAAGTAGGTATTATCCGAATCCTACTAATATTATTAATCCGAAAGTTTTTGAGGATGTATGGATGTCTGTTTGTTACTCTATCACGCAAAAACTACTGAATGGATTTTCATGAAACTTTACAATAATATAGCTTACACATCAGAATAACACATACACTATAATTTATAAAGATATAGTGCGAATTATCCAAAAATGACTAAATCTTTGCAAACGCAAGGAATAAGTTTCCCGAAGCGAAGCGAGAGCGTGTCACTATTTTGTTTATAAACTGGCTCTACATTGGTAACTAGTACAGAGATATGATCTGTTACCTTGCCCGGGGGATGACAAGCGAATAATAAAGCCCGGATGAGTTTGTCCTAATCTATATCAACAAACATAGGTACAGTTAATGAAGGTAACATTCTAATTGAACGATGTCTGTACTTTGAAGATATTTGAGAAAACGTATTACTGGGAGTATTTTATTAACGCAATGGATCCCGTAACAATGATTATCATAATTTTTGTTTGAATGTACTTATGTTTACGCTACCTTGTCCAAGAAACCGCTAAACCGATTTGAATGCGGTATAATTAGTTAAGGTCTTAAGAGCACCACAAAAGAACATACATACATACCTACATAGGTTAATAATTATTAACCTAAATTATAATTTATTATCTATTATCCCCCTTTGAGTGGCGCAGTCGGGTAAAAAAGACGAAGTTTTAATTTGTTAAGCAGTTTTGTGTTTCGGTTCGAAGCTTTTAATGCCGGTCGCATCTGGTGTTTTGCACCAACTTGAGATCTGCCTCTGTTGGTTGTTGGTCGCGTTGGTGACGTTGGTCAAATTACCATGAATAATCACGAATTAATAATCAGTAACATATACAGCTACACACTCATAGCCCCATACTATGATTCCATGTGGATGGCATCCACATTATACATAAACAAGTACACATACCCAGACCAAGTACTTAAATTTAAACTATCATATAATTTTGGCCTAGCTGAGAATCGAACGCAGGACACTTCGAACGACAGTTCGTTGGTAACCGTTGCGCTATACGGGTGGTAAATAAATACGAATTCAAGATGCAATTACAAATAACAAGATCCAATTCGCCCAACAGCATCGCAAAATGGTCTAACCTATTATCTTTTGTCTGTTTAATTTTTACGTTCCCTTTTATAACCAAAAACGTCCATAAATTCAAAATATATCCGTATCCATATACGAAAAAGCGTACCCTAACAACCCGAACAACAAAAGTAATATGTTGAAAGGAGCGTTTTGTTCTGTCCGTCCGTTTGCTGATAAATTGGTCGTATCCCGAAGTCTGCGATGCCGATAATTAGTGGCGCGCGTGCAAATTTAATAACTCTCCTCTGGGAGTGGCGTTTACACGATACGACGACGATTCGACGTAGTCTTAGATTTAGTGTAAAAGCATAGCCAAGTTGTTGAAAGCTAGGATATTGACGGAATTTACATTTCAACCTTGCTTGCGTCTTAAACTCCTCGACGATAATAGTGTATTTGCCGTTGACATTGTTATTACACTGATGTTTCATTCATTCAGAATAGTCCAAGTTTTCAAAGGTTTTGAATTCTGTCAACTCGCAATAAACCAGATTGCTTGGCGGTGAGCCGAAGCCCGGCTGGATGGAGCTACCACCGCCTTGAGCCAGCCCCAATGACCTGTCGTCTTTTGGCTGGGAGCTTTCTTTCCGCTTCCTTTTGTTTTTTGTTTACAGAAGATGTTAGTAAAGACTGCGTTGGAATAAAAGCGATCAGTAGTACTTATAAGAGAGGAGAGTGGCGTCATTCGAATTCACGAAACCACAGACCAAATTTGCAAGAAAGTACTTGAAGCGTAAACATGGCAAGGCTTTCATTTCTCCGCATCGGGATAAAGATGAAATGTCGTAAAGTCGTAAGTCGTGAGTTATAAAGGCAGGACACACTATTTGCTTACCGCGTCCGCTCGTCAATCACGAGGCCACGCGAGGCCTGGCGCGGCCTGGCGAGGCCTCAACGCGCTGACTGTGCATTTTGATTTTAGCCGAGCGCTTCGTCGCTTTCAACGTGGAGTAGTGTTGAGCATTCATTTGTCCTATTCGCTTCACATCCTGGATATTGATTATAGGATTTAAGACTTGATAGACGATCGACGATAGACGATAATTTGGCTTACTGGACATTGGACGTATTTGCAAAATGACCTGTAGTCGTAAGTCGTATTCGCAAAAAGCCTTATTCTGAAAACGCCTTATTCGGTAAGTACCCTATTCTAATTACGACTTATTAGTATTTACTATTTGGACACAGATTGCCCCTTTTTTTTGTAGAAATTCAAGACGACAATTTAAAAATCCCTAATTAAATATTTTTTAGTAAAATATGGAAATATTGTAGACGCGGAAGTGTATTTATTTGTCCTTCTTTCAAACCAAACCGCAACGGATCGGTGTGATTTTTGGAGTATGGAGATAGTAAAAGAGCTGGAGAATGACATAGGCTACTATTAAGCGGAAGATTTCCATGTGACATTTTAATTAAATACGCTATAAATCACGTTATGGCCATGATACTAAATACTTATAAACGTGAGTTTTCCCGAAGAGAAGCAAGGGCGGGCGGCGGGTGTACTCGTATATTATAATTATAAGTCTCTACCGATGTTTACCGCTTATAATATTCATGTAATTATACACATGGTTTAACAATATTGACAATTATGTACGGGTGGGTAAACCAATTATGTTACATTATGTGGTATGATATTACCACAAAGCGTGAATGGCAACTCCCTCGTGTAGCTCATGTGAAGCTATAAACAAGCCAAGCTATGCTCTTCTTCAATAAAGCAGCAATGAACAGTGTGCTATAAAGGAACTTCGCTTCAATTTGAATTGGGTTTCAAAGTTTTCCTAATACCTATCATAATGTATTTAAAAATTAAAGATTTAATGTCTTATGACATAAAAAGCATTGAAATATTACTTTTCAGTTCATGATTCTAAAATGATTGTTGCTTGTTGACTAAAGCATTCAAAATTTTCAATTAGGTACTCATGTAGTGACGTAAAACTTACATCAATATGGCGACAGGTGTTTTAATACAGATAAAAATAAACATTATTTATTTAATAAAAAAAATACTGTAGAAATATACACCAATAGAAAAAATCCGAGACATATTTATCTTAACGGATTTTTCACACGAAAACTCGATTTGGACTTCATTCTTATTATAGCGTGTCTAATACCTACGGCTACGCGGTTCACATGCATACTTTATTAAATTTGTTCTATAACTTTCATTGACATAAGATTTTATCAGCAACGATAAAATAAGGGTCATAGACGTAACCTTTCATGTTTTATTAGTTTGTTTTAACTCTGTTGATTATATTAAAGATTGTTGTGAATTATGCTCTAGTTAATTTAAATTATCTAGATGAAAACAATATCTACAACGAAATTAAAAATAACAGAAACATTTTCAAAATATTCATGAACCATTTTTAAAATTTTCCACTGAAAGCGTAAAACTCGAACAGTGATAATCAACCAATTTATTTAATGAGTCATTTATTATGAGAAAGAGTTTAAGTACAAGCATAATTGAATGCCAGGTTAACGATCTCTTTATTGGCATCATATAAGGTGAAATAATTTTATACTTAGTGTCTACCAATTCAAGAAAATTAATGAGTAAGTCCAAACCAATTACAACGGTAAAATTCTCCTCATCTCGACGAATTTCCGTTGTAGAAAACCAGCAACTTACCTGCAACAAAAAAACATGTTTTGATTAAAATTTTGTATGCATATAGTCTGCTTCAAATTGCAATATCTTTACTATTAATATACAATGTATACAATACATATAATAAAGAAAAGAAGAATAAAGAATCTCTTACATTGCGTCTCCATTTCTGGGTCTGCTGGAAGATATTTCTTTAGGAAATAAGTAGGACCTATGTACAATATTACCTATATTGTTTCCGTTATAGTTTAAGGTGTACATGAAAATTTAAATAAATAAAAAGAAATACTTTTGTTATATTGTTTGTTTGTACGCGCTAATCTTTAGAACTAAAGTCGGATTTGAAAAATTCTTTTGTGCATTAATTTATTTCATATAGTATGTAAATATTATTTATTTTAGTAGAAGAAACAGTTACAATCTGCTATTTAATAATGATAGCCATATTTATGAGGAAATATCATGAGTAAATCTGCACTCTGAGAGTTCTCCATAATGTTTTCATAGGTGTTTGATGTCTTGCAAACCGCACTTGGCCAGCTTGGTGCACTAGGGCCCGTACACTCATATTGTGTGATGAGAGCTGTGCCCAGCAGTGGGACCGTTATAAACTACCTACATTAATAGTGAATATATTCCATTATCCATCTTTCTGGAAATAAACATCCAACCAATCTCCCAACATTACCATAACATTGTCACGTTCATAATCCGCGCACGGCGTCGTGTCCGGTACAAAAGTGGCTCTCAACAAAGTACACAGCCTAGCGACCCTTGTTTGTGCAAACATTAAGGTATGGAGACTTATTTGTTCAATATCACCCCTTTTCATACGCCGCCAGTAACGATGACATTCGCAAAAATGCGAAATGACAGCCGAAGCGGCTATCGGCATGACAATCGTGTTTGAAAGTACCGAGGTCAAGTATTAAGCGTGGAGCGTGTGTCTATGACACCCCATTTTTTTAATAAATCACTTTATATCACGATATATTATAATAACTCTACACACTCATAGTCATACAGTCTTGATGGGAATCGAGCCCAGGACTTTTTGAACGTCTTTTAGTTTGACATGACATTCAGTTAACCATTGCACCTAACGGTTCGTGATTCAGTGGATTATTTTTAACTACGCTTGGAAAAAAACTAAGTACCTATACCAAGAATTTTGTAACGGTTAAAATCATACAATTTTTTATGTGCGATAAGGAACTTTGTTTCAAAGTTGCTCAATTAACCTAAAATATTAGTACCTACACTTTGATCAAATTCACTCGTAATTTTTATACACAAAAGGTAACTTATCCATGTAATTTTTTACATATTTTTACATATTAATATAAAAATTGCATATTACATGATTTTAAGGCTTAGTTTTTTTATGAATTGGGTTTCATGTTATTTTGTAAATGCGTCCACAAAAATAAAATGAAACTTTATTTATGATTGTGATCCGGACGAGTCAGTACCTTTTTCATTACAACCGCATCGACCTTAGGAGTTATAGTAGATAATTAATTTGTAAGTTAATTTTGAAATATAATGAACACGCTTTCTCAAATGCAGTAGCGTTGAAAGATTTTATTATTAAAGCGAATTCTCTCACAAATATAGCATCATAATATCTCAAAATTTTACACGAAAATTGCGTTGCCATTTGTAATGTTACTTCGTGGAATATATCTCTACTTTAAAAATTACGAATGAGTACCGCCTTAAATGTATTTTATTTTAAATTCTACGTACACCAACACTATTCTGGAGCCAGGTGCCTTAAAATAAATAAAATTTAATATTATTATAAAATGTAATCTACGTCCTAGTGACTTGATCCACTGTTATTTTTAAAGTCGACAATCGCTAGCGCTTAGAACTTGCTACGACACCAGACCAAAGCTTTGATATGGCAGCTTTTATCAGGTATTGTTTGGGTTCGATTGATGACGGGCGCGCGTAAGGCTCCTACCAAGTACGTTAAGAGGGGGTATAAAGCTAGGAAAAAATCAAATTTCACCCGCGCGCCCCGCCCCGCCCGTCAAATAGATGCGCCGCAGCAGTTGCGCGTCCGGTTGCATCTGACTTTATCAGCGGCTGTACACTCTCGCGAGACAGCTAAACGAGTGCACTCGTATGAGAATGTACTTGGTACGAGACATAGCGAGTACTCTCGCACGAGAGTGTACAGCCGCTATTATATAACATGTCATCAGTCAAGAATACGGCACAGTATAATGTAAAAATAAGACAAATTTCGGCTCAGTAAATGTAGAATCATCTACCTCAAAAATGGCAAGCTGTTTTTTCTATAATAGGGTTAGATTTTTATACAATATTAATAGCTAGAGAGCCAGTGAATGGCAGATAACACATAATTAGGTGTCATTCATAATTTTGAATATATTATTATGTAGGTATCTATCAATCTAAAGCAATTCTTCTCGCTGTAACTATCTGTATTTCTGAAACTAATATCATTTATAGGTAGCGTCGGTCGCATCATGTAACCATAGCGCTGGAAACCTAGTGTAGGGAGCGATTGAATCACTTTTATGACAAGAAAGGCAGTATAATGTTGGTACTGGTGTGACCATTAAATCATTTAAATTCTCGCAAAGCAGAATATCTGCTCTATTTTTACGTGATGAAACCTGTATGCCGTATAACATGTAAATAAATAACACGTACAATGTTTTTCAGACATTTATTTATTATAGATAACATTGTTTTCATTTTTTCGCTACAAAAAGATAAAGTAAGTTATCCTTTAAATTTATTTAAATCGAAAGAAATCCTTCGCCAGAAAACCGAAAAATTACAAATGCCACTGCCTTTATTATAAGGAAACTAATTAAATGACAATAATATCATAAAAAAGATGACAATCACTAACTTCTTGAGCGACAATTGTTAGCTTTAAAAATATAGGAAAAAACAGTGTGTGAAATATGATGCGTGATGATATAATTATGCGTGAGAACAGGAAAAATGTATAATGGGTAGTAAAAATATTTAAGTTATAGTAAGAACACATAAGTCATGAAACTAAACAATTTTTTGAAGATTAAAAATAAGCATAAAATCGAACAAAGCTTACTTAAAACCAAAATGAATTTATTCGAAATCAAGTTTAATTCACTAACTCCAAAATCCGTGTAGAAAAAATAAAATGCCAAAATTATACATGGTTGGAAGTTTTAATTGTTCAAAAAATATATCTTGTCTATTATAAGTCGTTGACACGTCGTGTATCACATGTGTATTTAGTATCGTCGTTAGTCTTGATATTTGTCTTGACCCGTTCATAAACACGAGGCTTGATGTTACTGAAATAAACAAAAAAAGTCAAACACTATTATACTTCCTAACATTGAAACTGATGATGTCAGGTATCACTTTGCGCCATTTATAATCGGTTGAAAGTTTTAGAGCTGACTAAATTACATAAATACTTTATTTTAATGCCAACCGTTCCGGTGCAATAAATTCGTCTGCATTTGGATCTGTATGTTCTAAAATTTCTACATTTTGTAAAAGCGTAATACTTAGTAAGCCTGATATATTTTTTTCTTTAAGAAAACACAATAAGCAATTAAGAAGTAAATAAAAAAGTCGCTTTAAAAATGCATTTATACAAAATTTTATGTTTTTGTTAAAGTAATTTTGCCTAACTATGCATGTATGTAGTATAGTATAAAAAAGTTTAGTTTATGTGTTATTTTGTAGATTCGTTACAATGCAACAACAAGCAAATAATAAATGAAACAATACATAGACAGATGAATTGATACGCACTTCTCTGGTGTAATGTTCCCGTCATCATCAATAGATTTTGGAATATTTTCTTGATTAAATCTTGTTCTGAAATGAAAATACAATAATAGTTTCAAACACACACAAGTAACAACTACTGTAGGGATTGATCAAATTGACTACCAGAAATATAGGTGTTGCTTTAAAAACAAAATTATGGGGCAAAGAGGAAATAATTAACTCAAAATTAAATTTGCTTTTGGATAAAGCTGTATAGGCGGGTGCATGCCTCTCTCTTCCACTTTAGGCCTCAACCTTAATTTGTGACAAAGTTTTCTAACTAAGCCCACATAACATTGAATACACGTATTACATGAAATGTAGACATAACTAGTGAGGAGTGGACGTACTGCATACCTCTGCCTACTCCTTCATGTCAAAAAAACATTTACTTACTTTATTGATCTTTCAACACTATTTCTATTTTTATAATTATGTTTATGAATAATTTTGTTTGAAAGTACATACCTATACTATTAATGATACATACAATCTGAATTTTTCGTATATACTATGCTGCTTCAGCGATCAAACATCAACATCAACATTGTATTGTGAGCACAAAATTTAAAACAATAAGGTCTAATTTTGAATATGAAATAGTGTACTTGTCAACTTACCTCTGACAACTAGCCATGACTTGAATTTTCAGCTTTCTGTGTTCCCTTTTTTAATGTTGATTTTATTCCGTTTGTTACCCATGTTGGATCTAGTGTCTTTTAACTTTAGTTCACACACACACAATTATTGTTTTTGTAATAAAAACTACGCTCTTAGTCACAAATGTACACCACTAAATATTTTTCACATGCCGAGCAGACTGACACAGTCTTCGCGTCTCAATGGAGCAATGGCGACTGATTAATGAAACAGAGCATGTCAAAATCCTACAAATGTATTTTATTTAAATAATTCGTAAATTATAGATTTGATTTAGAAATCGATCTACAAATCTCTCCGTGATACTAATTAGCATAATATATTAAAATATTGACTCAAAAATATGCACCATATTGAAAATAAATTGATTTCAGTTGAAAATTAGACCTAACTTTGTGATTTTTTTCTATCGAGAAAATTTAATTTTTTTATGTTTTTGCTTCTTACATTCACTCAATAATATAATGAAGTATAACTATGTTCTTAATCAGGTTCTAGAAACTTGATCTACTACTGTAAAAATTGAATCTACGATTGCCAATTTTGCTTTATACCCCCTCTTAAACATTTCTAAAACGACGCCTTGCTGAATGAATGTTATGAAAACGATGATAAAATATCACACCCTTTCGAACATTTCGTCAATTTTGATGAGTGTCTCTGATCGTCAGTGTGTTTGATTAATTCGGCGCTAACAAATAATAGGTTAGGTCCTATCTTTAGAGTAGTAGCTTTTTTCTACTGAATTCGTTCTCACCTCTCATAAATAAGAATTCTAATTTTAACATTATATTTGCTTACAAAGCAGAGTAACTCGCCTTTTCCCCGGACTTTCCGCAAAGTAGTTTCCTCTGAGTTAGTGCTACCTCAGAATGTAAGCGTCTAAAACTTATTGCAAATCCGACGTCCGAGCCAGATTGCTCGCTACAAAGTACAGAGACCTATATTGTTGAACGAGGTGGAGATGGCGCTGAGTGCTTGGCTGTTGTATCCGCTTGTAACTGGTTAAAACGTAAAAAGAAATGCTTCTGCAAGAAGCAAATCAATAAATGATTTTGAATTTTGAATTTTTTATTCTTGTAATGACAGCCTCAGGGAGTGGCGTCAATTGTTATTTACGTTAAAGCGGAAGTTACGTCCTTCAGGCCGTGGCTTGTTAGTTGGAGAGGTTTAGTGTGACGTCAGCAACAAAGTTTTCCAATAACTCGACTTAAGATACCGAAAGTTAGTTCCTGTTCAATACCGTTTATAACCTCGGACGGAGTTCTAAGATGCATAAGAAAGATGATAGAAAAATTAGGGCTGCATTATATTTTGCCGTAATTATAAACTTTGTTTGTATTAAATATATTTGTTTGTATAAAATAATTGGACGACCCGTATGGCGCAGTTAGACTCACACTACAGTTATAAAGTTGGTGTTGGTTTAGTGTGCAAGTGCTAATTTTAACTGCTAATGTTCTCATGTGAGCGATATTTTGTTATCTTAATGAAAAAAAAAGATGTTTAAACCGAAGGGCTTCTGCTGCCTGAATAAAAAAATACAGTTATTATCCAGAAAAATGTTTTCGGTACTTATAGATTTTGTGAAAGCTGTCGAAGCGAAATTCCAACAAAGCGATATTTAAACTGTTTTATAATAATCCAACGGGGTCCAGTAGTCCTTGTTGGATTCAACTTAACTTTATATAAAATACATTCGGTGTGCTGTCTAAAAGTTTACAAAATTGGAAAATAATTTTATTGTTTTTTAAACGCTTGACTTTGATACCACTTGAGTCTCGATTTTTGATTTAACAGATGACTTATCCATATTTGAATACAAAACATTTTTACATGTGATTTTCGTAGCGAGTGGTCACAATTGAACCATTCGAAACTACAGAATAATGTTGCCAACTAAAATAATTACGTAAAAATATATTATTCACGTTTCGGACCCCTGGTAAGTGACAATACAGTGTTAGGTGTTAAGGTCCACTAATTTAAAAATAACTTAGGTATTCACTACTTCTCCACTTGAAGACACCCAAGTTATAATCTAACGGGAACACCAACGCGGGATAATTATTTCAGTCCTTTGCCTTTCAGGCAAGACAAAAGACTGAAAAGAATGAAAGCGCGTCGTTTGTAACGGAGGGAAGTTTACGACGAAAGGATGGATACCCGTCGTGCATCGGCTCGTTCGATTGTAGAAACGAGATAGGGGAATTACGTCATGTAATTCCTGCGCACACTATCCAAAATGTATCCTGTAGAATACCGAGAGGCTGGCTACTCTACGCCTGTGCTCTAGGGTTTAGAATTTCAATTTATATGTAACTAACAAAACCCGACCACGCTTTGCTGTAGCAATAGCAACGAAAGTAACTATGCTAAATTATACCTAAATCAATCTAAAACGCTTAGATTCTAGTGGGAACTTAGGTATAAAACAAAATAAAAATCCTCTACTGTAAAAATATACGGAACCGTTCACTAAATGAAGTACCACCCTTGGCCTATTATTTTTTGCAAACGTAAATCCGGCGTTACAAAACACTTAAGTGTATTACAGAAAAAAATAAATGATATCACAGACAGAAGCGCAGAAAAATTACAAAAATGTCCCTTTTGTTGCTGTCCATATAAACGAACCGTCGTTCTTTATTAAAATTACAGGGAGTGCTGTGGAACGGGAGGTTTCCGTGCGTTTGTTTAATTTTATTCCGAGTTTCGGGTCGGGACTGCACGAGCTGTATTTCTATGGAAATTAATTATAAAGATCCTTTAAGAGTGCTGAGTGGTACCGAGTGTGGTGCTCGATGAATGTTTGGGTCTTTTTGTGGAGTTTTTACGTGTGATAAACTTTTGCAGTTCCGGAGCTTTTGTGCTCAAGGGCCGTCCTTTTTGAGGGCATTTGATGGAAGATAAAGATTTCTTTAGTTGAGTTAGTTTCTCGTGAGAAATGTGCGCTTGGCTTGGCTTGGCGTGCTCTCAAGTGGTTAACTTTTTACTATTTTTATGGCTCCAACATTTCTGTATGGTTTTATTGTGGAATTACTTGTGCTCAAACTTATGGGTTGTTTATGTTACTGGAAAACGAATAATAGCCCGTTTAATGGCAATTGGTACCTTTTCCCCATGAATGTCGCCCCAAAGGTGACCTGCATCACCTGTATGGATGTCGCAGCTGTAGTAGTATAAAGCCCCTTGAAAACTTTGGGGATCTTTTAACACCATTGAACATATACTTGTTTTTCTGACACAGGTCAGCTCGAACACTAAGCAAAGTCCACCCAGACATTAATATGTAAATTGTTGACAAACGATCAACGGCTTGCTAAAAGAGCATTTTCTTAAACCAACCGTACGGAAATCTTACCGCAGCAGACAAAGACCACCAGTTAACTGACCACAATGACCTTGCTGTTAAAGAATTAAACGGTAAAATAAACTTTATTTCATTGAGGCTAATAATAAGCGTGACCAAGGACACACATACTTGAAGTTGTAAAACTTTGAGCCCTGGTCACGGAATAAATAATAGTAATACTTACAGAAGTTTCACTCCTTTATTCTTGAAGGTAAGCCGACGTTATAATAGCGCACAGTCATAACCTACTGTTCAAACTTACAAGGCTTTTCGAGCACTAAAGTTGTCAGTTAGAAAAGTAAAATAAAATACAATTGTCGTCTTAAATGTAGTGTTGTATTTAATTTTTAACATCGTTAGAATACGTAATAATAAAAGTCAGTTTTGTTAAAATTATATACCGAACAAATAATTTTAATACGTTAGGTACCTCTACCTACTATGAAGGAAAATATGTGCAGTGGGTGGTACAGTCACGAGCAATAATATGTATACATTGTCACATTTTCTAAAATATCATAACTTGTACCAATCTAGAAAGAAGTGAACAACAATTCGTTCTAAATTAACTAACCACTAAACGATGCCAAAATAAGGTACCTATAATATACAATTTAGAACGAATTGTTGTTGTTGTTCAAGTTAACACAGTACAGTAGTTACAGTAGGTACTATTGAGATTTTTGTCAAGGAGTAACTAAGTTCAGGAAAAATACTTATAATTTTGCCCAGCTCTAGGTTAGGTAAAGTTATTCCTACTCACGGTTGACATTTTGTAATTTATAACCGTAAAATAATAATTAATTTCCGGACAACCGTGTTACAGTATTATTATTAAGTACTTAATAGATTTGCGCGGATCCTCCGCGTCGGTACTAAGTACTAATAGCCAGTAAATGTTTGTTTCGGCCGTGATCACGTCGCACGGGGCCATTCTATCACGATCCCACCATTACAGCTTGCTGACGATAATACTAAATTACATCCACAAATTTATTGCCAGTACCCTTAAATACGGGTATTACGTGCCCATTTTGAGGTGTAAAACATTTTTCACGCGTCCGTTTTGAGTTTGGCTTTAAGTTAACGGACCGTTGCAGGGTTAGCAATGGGTGCTCGTTAATCCGGTGGCTTGGAGCTTTTCTCCATGCTGTTCCAGTACTGACTTTTTCTATGGGATTTAGGTAGCAAACGAGCATGCAGCAGTACCCTTCCGCTGCCACCCATGACAACTGTGTCTGATACAGAACAAGACTCAAATCTTAACAATTAATCTCTCAAATCTTAATAATAAAATTCAAATCTTAATAAATCTTAATAATAATAATTTTTTACATAAGAAAGCTATGTAGGTTTGTAGGTAACTACCTATTTTATAATTTTAATACGACTTATTATGAGAGTTGTTAGAGCTAAATTATAATAGTAAATAGGAAGTAGGTACATATCTCCGTTCATATCGTAGTAACGTGTTTTACACATGCAACTATTAATCTACTTACGGTATAGACCAGCTCGTTTTCATGCCATACGTAATCTTTTTGATCACAATATTGTGGGACACTGATGTGTTCACTAATGAGGATAGACCGCCTAACCATACGATTTTCATCCGCAATTCAATTGAGTAGAACACACATTTGTGTAGCGTATCGTCAAACGATTTCTATCTATTAGGTGGGTCTCAGTTATTATAATGGTGGTCATTTGTATTACTGTAATCTCGATCTTAAAGATACGTAGTATAAAGTATAAAATAAATGTATATAATGACAGTTTACTAGGATAAAATTTATGTCAAATTATGGATATGAAAGGTTAAGTGGCATTTTTGGAAGGGAGTATGTATAATTTTATTTGTTTTAGTATGATAAAATTATTACGGTATAACTTTCATAAGGCATTTTCCAGTAATTTACAAGATAAAGATATCCCGCCTGTCCGATAACTTCACAGCTACATAATTTTATATCAGAAGTTCAGAACATTGCAGTAGCCTTGTCGTATGTAGGAGGCACTCATTGACTTAGTATAAGTAGTAATAATAAGTCAATGGAGGCACTGAAAACTATTCAATGATTTTCAGCGTAAAATCTTACATTTTTTCATAAATATAAAAAATATTCATTTAAATTATATAATTATATTTAATCGAATATAATTTACTTTGAGCTCCAAACATTACGTGATAGTTGATTTTATGAATAACACTCACTCATAAATAAATGCTCAATGGTGGTAGGGACAAGAACCAAAAGTATCACTACGGTACACACACTACGCCTGGGAAGAGTGTACTCGCGCTAGACCTTTTTAAACAAAAGGAATTAGACTGTGTTGTAACAAGAGATACAATAACCACAACGAGCGAAATCAAAGATCAAATCATACAGCGAAATTAGCTCCGATAGTTTTATGACTTAACTAGAACTATCTCACTAAAGCCACAGCTTAGCACGAACTCCGACCAGAGAAAATAGGAACGAAGTGTAATTATACATTTCCGGTGTTCTCCGCCCCGCGATAATTGTTGTAGCGGTGTGAAGCGTCAGGCGTGCTGCAATTATCGGCTAATAGTTCAGCATTTACACGAGGCGAGGTGAGAAATCTAAGCCATCGATTGCTTGTTTTGCGGACCTATTCTATGCCCCTGAACAAAGCTCCGATCCTTTTTTGGCGTATGGATTTTCAAAGATACGGATTTACCCGAAGAGAGATGACCACTGCCGGAATTGTGAGCCGGATGAGATTTTCATCCACCGAAATCCATTGACAGACCGCCGCCCTGGTAGCACCGTAGCGTAAAACCCTCTTTGTACTTTAGAACACTCAGCAAGTCCTTGTGACTTTCTTTAATGTGTGTCTACTGTCTACTGAGTAAAATGAACGCGGAATGAATTAAAATCAAAATCATTTAATCATGTCGGTATTTTAAGCCCCGCAAAAGAGGGGTGTTATTGAACGTGTCTGTGTATCTGTCTTTGGCAGCGCAGCTCTTAAACGAATGGACAGGTTTAGGTACGTTTTTTAAGTGAAAACTTCTTTAGCATCGTTGTGATTAGAAAGTTGATGAAACGAAAAAGCGACAGTAAAAAGAGACAGACGCATAAATTCATATAATAAGATTTTACGTGGGAGAAATGGGATAGGAAGCATTATACAGTTGTATTTACGCATTATACAATGTATGTTCTGTCATAATCGACATGGTTCCTAGTTGTAATTTATGAAAATTTGTTCAGCAGTTTGTTGATCATTAGCTCATTACAGATTTTCTTATTCGGGGGGTTTTAATGTAAGTATCTTACATAACTATGACAATAAACTTTGCACGTAATTTTGATGATAGTGAAACCTGACAGTAAGCAGCAGCAGCAGCGTGACATTGTCAAATATGATAGTCACGATCTTGGTAGTGTCATAAAACTAGTGATTATAATCTGATCCTTCATTTCCTATTGATATACACTTTAACTATGTACTTATTGTATGTGCGGATACTTGACCCTTATTTTAACCGCAATTAAATCCGTTTTAACCATGTTACAGTGCAGTCCTTTGATAGCAGTCGTAGCAATTTTACATTCATAAATATAAACAAATGTTGGTGGGACATTTATTAACTTCATTATGCGAAAATTGGATGTTCAAAATAGTTACGAGTATATCGGTTATGTAACGAAATGGATTTAGTTGAAAATTGGTTAACAGGGTTTGGCGGAATTAGTTAAATATTTGATAATTATGTGATTTATGTATTTATGATTCATCAAGACTGATTTAATACGTCGGTGATGACTATAGGCGAAGGTAAAACTTTTTTTTTCACATTTTAGAAGGTATCGACGCCGACGCCGCGCCGACCGACGCGTCGCTGTGGGCTTTGGACGTCAGAAAGAATCGAGGGCGCGTCACTAAAGATAATAGTTTATTAGGGTATAGGATTTTATCTAACTTGGAACATCAGAACTTTGAGACCTTCACCACCACTAAAATCACCCTCAGTTTATCTTCAATTATAGTTATCTTCAGTTATCAGAACATCTCTTTTCGTAAATATCTATAAAAAAGATAAGTTCTTTTTTTCTATAGGTACTTTAATTAGGTACCTATTGCTTCACAAATAATTAGATAAATAAACAACAAAAGACAGACTGAGTTACTCAAACACTTATAATATTAGCATGGATAAAAACACTGTTACATTATCCAAATAAAGAAGTGCTAAAATAATTGTGCGGTCATTGGTTCTCCACTGAACTGCATCCGCATTTGCCTAACTCGGTCAACTATTTAGTTACGATGGACACAAATCGATTGGACTGCCGTGCTATCCCCTAGGGGCATCTAAAGGATAACTTCAAAAATCATTTGGAACCCTGGCAATATATATTAATGGCTTTTTGTCCAAAAATCAATGAGTCGAGTAAACAAAAACGTCAATTTATCATCTCTAACGAAGCTTAAGGCGGGTGACTCGGGTGAGCTCCCGTCAAACCGTATTCAGGTCGGCGTGGCCTGGATATACCGAGGACGTTATAAGTCCTAAGGGTCGATCTCTACGATCAGACAACTGTCCTATACAATTTGATTTGTGTGTATCGGTTTCTATTGAGTTATGTTATGATATGCATACATGGTTTTGTTAAAAGTTTTCTATTAATAAGGCGCGGGGGACACGAATCTATACTAAGGTTATAAAACTGAAGAGTTAGGTTGAACTGGTTAATCTCAGGAACTATTGGATTAAACTGAAAAACTGAAACTGAAAAATGTTTTTGTGCTGGATAGTCCATATATCAAGGAAGGCTTTATAACATCACGCTACGACCAATAGGAGGGGAGCATCAATGATAATATTTAATGTTTGTATACGTAAAGAGCAAGTTTCTCGAAGCGAAGCGAGGGCGGGTCCACTAGTTAAATATAATTGTGTTGACAACGCAAGTTTTGGTATCATTTTTGCTGGTCTGGCGGTGATTTGAGAAGTTGGCTATCATCATCATCATCATCATCACAACCCATAACTGTCCCACTGCTGGGCACGGGTCTCCTCTCACAGTGTGAGGGGTATAGGCCGTAGTCCACCACGCTGGCCAAGTGCGGATTGGTGGACTTCACACACCTTTGAGAACATTATGGAGAACTCTCAGGTGTGCAGGTTTCCTCACGATGTTTTCCTTCACCGAAGCAAGTGATAATTAAATTTATCACTTTAATAATAATTAAGTTGGCTATAGTTCTTATAAATTTATAACACTTCGCGTAAGTAGATTCTGTTATTATTTTAGATATCTAAGGAATGTCTCGCAGTACACTCATAAGAAAGATTATGCCACGCTGATACAAAAACATATACAAACGGAGTGTTGAAAAATCATCCAACCAATTAAATAAATCAGTGGGAACTTGTTATACCGCCCAAAGCACTCCGAGGTGGCTTAACGATTGCTATCACACGATAACGACCAGTACCGATGGTCTACTATCATTAGTACCCATTTTCTTCTTTAGGGTTAGAATCGACGCAAGTCGCCGCGTTATGAACACATTTACCTATACTGGCACTCACCCATGTAACTTAGGACCACACCTGATGTTGCCCTTTGTCGAACGATTACGAGCGACAATCTCATAAACAATAATGAACGCACACATTTCCACCTACGCGATAGCATTGCCTGGGTCACATGAACATAAAAATAAGACAACTCAAGCGACAAAGACCCGAGAATGAATATTTATCACCGCCAACTACATATTACCTCGATCAGGGATTGAACCGGAAACTTCTCAGCAGGCAAAGCCACTACCACCTTAAAGCATAGGAAAACTGGATTTAGATGGTCCAGGATTGCTTGGCCTCAAGCTATTGACGGCCCAATACTGGGTACGGGTACTTCCGTATAACTGAAGAGGCCAAGACCATACTCCACTACGCTGCTCCAGTGCGTATTGAGAGAGTGCGGATTGGATGGAGACTGCTTAGAGAGACCTGTGTCCAGTGACTATCCAGTGAGTTCCAAAGACTATCAGTCTTTGGAAGTCCACTGGACTGGGCTACTAGTTTGTCGTGGTAAAGTTTTTTTCAAATTAATCAAGCACTCCGTATACCCTTATGTTGTAATCGTAAGCAATCGACCTAGTTAAGCGACTGCGGACCAGAATTGGATATATGACCGCTAGTGATAAAAATTTCATGAGCTTCACAGGGCACGTAAGATTTCAGTCCTGGGTAATGGCTTCGTCGCTGTCGTTAAACTATGTCGGTATACATTTTCTTTCGTTCTTCTCTATTCTACACTGAAAACACATTGGTGATGCCTTGGATGTTACTGATGTCCATTGGAAGTTGTCTTTCCATCAAGTGGCTTGTCTGCACCTTTGTCGGATATTTACCAACATAAAAAAAAACTTCTGACATATAGGTTATTTCCACCAATCAGCGCTGGTCCAATATCCCAGTCTCAAGGAACATTTCGTATTCGTGAATCCATTGACACATAGTATAAATATCAGCGCCAAGTTAATCAAAGATAAATTACCATCACAATAAGACCTAAAGCTTAAATTGCCGTCTCTAGTCTTACTAGCTAAGATAATTGGAGGATAGAGCTAAGCAAATGACAGGGAGAAACCTCACTCAAATTAAAGGAGGAGGTACAGAGAGGCGCCTTTAGTTTGCATCCGTTCTGCCGCTAACAGCGGCGTTGGGCTCATTATTACGTCGGCAGTTGTCGAACTACGAGCAGGGGCGATAAATTGCATCTGTTCTTTAGACTTACAATTAACATTATTAAACGACTTTGAAGTTCTTGAGACATTGATGGTGTCAATCGTAAGTGCTCATCAGTTCATCAGACAGTAACCACAGTCTCCTAATCGATGTTTAAACTTACAATCAGGCTGTCTCTAGATTGACCTGCGTTTTATCGTTTAAGGACTGGTTTGGTTGTTGACTTGGTTTATATTACTTTTATAAATTTGTGCCTGATAATAATCCCACCTGATGGTACGTGGCGATGAGGTCCTTGATGTTGAACGCACTGACTTGGTAAAAGCCTATTCACTCTGTTATTGAAGACTCGCATATCGTACCACATACCCATGTACGAGGTTTTGTCTTGTGTTTGCTTTATTGATAAGTGGGCACCGACGCCCATGGAAATAAGTAACATCAAGGCATCCTTTGCGTACTCGGTTTAAAGCACTATCGGTTAAAACTTTAATATAACCATCCTCATAAACCAACAATGGTATATTGTTATCGTCTAACTTTCCTTGTCAGATTAAAAGTTATCGAAAACCAAAAGGAAAATTAAGTAAGTATCGATAAAATTTCCCACACGAACAAAACAGAACACTTGTATTTCATAGAATAATAATCTTCATGCGGAGTGTTGGAAAATATTTGACTAGAGCGACACGCTTCGATGGTTCCTTGTTTCCATTGTATAGGACGAGACGATAACGAATTTATTACAAAAATATACAATACAATTTTATAAAGATCCAGTGATTCCTAGCATTCATTCGTAAAGAAACATTTTGTATGTAGAGAAATACAAAATTAATAAGATTGAGGAGGTTACGATACTAATCTGCCGTTCGAAGGAAACTGGGTTCGATTCCCAGAAAGACGGAAATTAGAATGATGATTTAAAATGTATGTTCTCGGTTTTAGTGTGAACTTATCGTGTGATGTCCATGGCATACGGAATACTAGTGTGAGGTTATACTGATAATAATTAAATAACAGCGTTAAACGTTAAACTTGCAAGTTCCATAAGAAGTTTCACTTCAATAATAATTGTTCAGCGTTATTTATTTAAAAAAAGTGACAATTTGTAGAAATTTAGGATATTTATGATTTACGAGATTTTCTCTAATAATGTACAAAAAATAAGTTTTTTTAGTGACATTATACTAGAATTTCAATGACAGTAAAGATAGTTCTGAGCTTCTTCATAAAAAGATACTAAAAAGCAAAATTCGATAAATTAGTGTTAATGTTCAAAAAGCTCTACACATATTAAAAAAAAACCAACCATCTAATTGTCATTGTCATTGTCATCTAATCATCTGTGATTTTAAATCGTGCCGTACGAGTGAAATGGGAACTCGTACGCAATATTCAATCCCAGTATGGATGCCGACCGGTTTTCATTGATCCCAGATTACAGCGATCACTATACGCAGATGAGATGGAACCTCTACGAATAGTATTTCATATGGGGGCGATATATTGCCAGTGTTTTAGAACTACCGCGTACATTGAAAGGTTTCTTTACCTAGAAGAGTTAAAGTGTAATTGCCTCTATAAATGTACCTATTTCCAACAAACTTTTCCTTCAATAATTGCTGCTTGGTTTAACCATTGGTGTTATGCTGAACTTTTCTAAGGCCTTTATAAATAATAAGAATATCAAAATATTTTATCAGCTTTCTTAAGATAATAAAGTGATAATCATAACATTAACAACAAGAATAAGGCAGCTTATTGTACTTTCAGATTTGTGTGGTTCATTCGAAGTTATATAAGATATATATGTATATAAAATATGCAAAAATATATAAAATTTGCATTACCTACGTATTAAATCTTTATCTTCATAACATTAAAATTGCTAATAACCGACGATTGATATTTTTACTGTTTTTATTATATTTCCGAGAAGCTTGCTAGTAACATTTATAAAAAAAACTTACAAAGACTAAGAAGTTGAGGATGAAAGCATAGGAAATGTAGTTAGTGCAGTACATAAATAAAAGTTTTAGCTTAAAAAATTACAAGAAGCAGGACCGCTACCTTTGCAGGTATTCACGACCGAGACAGATAAGCTCCCGGTATTTTGATAAAAGCTACACGAAAGCTTCGCAAGCTCAATTAAAATTTGCAGACTAAGTGTCTACCAGTCTGTAGGGTACCTGTACCTATACGTTCTTATATCGTCGACGTTTAAATAGTCAGTTTCATGTCGGTTTTTTTGTCGGCGGCCATGAAAAATTCTTATTCTAGTGTCATGATTGACTCAAACCACCACAAATCCTTGAGCATTTCATCCACTTAAGGTACATCTGCAATTCTGCGTCTGACCTCATATATAATGCTTATTATCAAGCTGGCACCATACAATCTCTTTATTCCTTCATAAATATGTATGGACCTTAACTCGGGTAGGAATGGGCGCATGTAATCAGCCTTACCTAAATTATATTGCTCTATAGGGTTAATATTTTCGACAAGCCGCTGCGCATATGAACAGACATACATATTGAATAATAGAAGAATAGTAGGTATAAGTTTTTAAGTACTATAAAGGGTTCCATCCTGACAGATCTGATCCAAACTACCCTCCTCTGTTTGTGAAGCGCCGTTGAATGTCGCCAGGTATTAACCGTCGATGGAGTTCTTTGGACGTTTTACCTTCCAGATTAATCTCCAAAATGACTGCGGTAGCTATAAACCTTTCAGGTTAGCTACTATATTCTAAAATCAAACATAATATGCTTCATCACTATTTTGTAGCGTTTGATTAAGATACGAAAATATAAATCAAACAACACGTTGGACCACCTTTGATGTTATAAAGTGGTCAATAACCAAAAATATCAAAATATTGTTTATCAATATCAATGTACGAGTAGAGCCAATATTATATCAGCGTTAACTTCGTGAAAAGTGTAAAACGATGAGCCTGTGGTATCGCTCGCACAGAGAGAACAAAACACGCGTCGTTCTCATAGTTCATTTACATTGGAGCTGAATAAAACAAACAGAGAAGAAAACCATGTCATAGTTGAATACAAAGCACTGCCTGTCATATTGACAACTTTGTGGAGGGAAACCGACGTATGCCTACCTTGTTTATCGAGTTTTTAACAGACTTTGAAGTAAATTAATAGTTTGAATAACTTAAACACGTTTTTATAACGCATGCAAAGCAATTCTCTGTTAACCGTTGAGGAGTTAAGTTGTCTGGAGTCAATCCTAAGTGTAGTCCAGTCATGCTTAGCATAAAATTGCATTTTTATCTGAACTGCAAAATATGCGAAATTTAAAGTCCGCAGCGTAAGAGGTAGTAATTCTAATTCAGCCTGCCTGGAATCGAACTGGGACCCCTCGCTTCGCAGGCAGGGTTACCTAGGCTGTGGGGTCGTTAACATACACACAATATCCGCACAGTATCACACTAAAATCAACGGTGACTCAATCAGCTACAGAAATGACAAAATCTACCATCTATCTACTACTCATAAAATGAAGTCATTGTTTAAATTTATTTCTGAAGTACATATAAAGAGTTTATCTATCTATCTACTCAATAAAGCCGGTGCAGATAGACGGCACCGTTTAATTTTACCGGCACGGCGCGGCCCGTTCGTTAGTCACTTTTGAGCGCGATTAACCCAATCAATTTGTTACAGGGTTGCCAATATTCCGTTGTCTGTGTGACAAGGGTGATACAGGCATAGGTTGAGAGAGAGAGATATGGTTATTTTTCTATTGACTTGTTAGTTAATAGTTTATTTACTTGTTTAAGCGTTTGTCATTGACATTCACAATCAACTACAAAACAGCTTTCTGAAATATATGACGACAGACAATGTTCCTAACAAACCTTGTCCTTATAATTATGTTCAATGAGAACTTTTAACAGGCCGTTTGTAGGATTTCATTCTCCATATTCGTAACCTAGAATCGAGCCTGGGACGCTCGTCAGGCAACCGGCTGGCTACGAAAACGAAGAGAATATTTTTGTACTTCAGTCGTTCCGAGATCTTCAATTACAATTTATTCTTATGTTACGAGACCTCAAGGAAATGGATAAAAAACACATAAAAAAGAAACCGTAAAATGAAAGGAGTGTTTTGCATAGGAATAGATTAAACCTTGTTTAATCGACTGGTACTACCTAGAGCGAGCGACGATAAGAGATAATAAGAGAGTCGTCATCAGTCTTCTCGGGAGAATTTATATTACTATTTTTCAGAACATTTCTTTCTTCTCTATTCCTTTTTAGGTAGCAATGCATGGATGCTTGTCCTCGGTGATAATATTTTTACGTATTTAGTTGCAGTTTAGTTATTTACAGACTATCCAGGATCGCCACAACTATCCAGTATGGCTTACAGAGTTCTCTCATAATTCAGTCACATCGCAAGAAGACCACATGATAATATGGAGAAACTCATGGTTACAGGCACAATTTGAGGGCAAGACACCTCGAGGCCGAAGCCCCATATGGTCAGACCAGGCATCAAAAAATCTGGAGATACCAATAAGCACAGCACTCCACCACACCGTTGATCGCCACAGATGGAGACAGGCGATCCAAAAAGTCCTAGCAGCAGAATCACAATCCTCAGCAATGAGACACGACTGAAGGGAGAGACCCAGGTTGTTTTGCTGTTCAAGAATTTCATACCAGTTATACAAAATGTATGTGGTAATACAATTAGATAATTTGAAAACCTCGGCACGATTCAAATAATACCTAAATTGTCAATAGCCGGCGATAAAGCAAGTGCCTAACGTTGCAGAATAATGCTCAATGGGAACAAGTGCAGAAACCTTTTCAAGTTTGTTGAAGAGTGTTGCTTCTCAATAGAATTCTTTCCATTTCTTTCCTCTCCATCTCTTGAAGTCAATATCTTATTCTGCAAGGGGATAGAGTAGTTGGATACGTACTTTTTTGATTTGGATGTCCGATATTGATATAGGTACAAGATCCAGAGTGTCTTTTATTAATCGGAGTCAAGATGTCGAATCCGACTTCTGTAATTTACGTAGTAAATTGCGAACAAAATAAGTATTTATTATCGGTGCCGACTTCTATAAATTAAGTAATAATTATAAAAGACAAGCCTACACCCGCGGCTTTGCCCGCCAAAAATCCCTAAATATATAAAAGATGATAAAATCAGAGAACTTTCATACTAACTTTGCGCCTAAAGAACCCCTGTGCAAAATTTCAAGTTTCTAACCCTTAGGTATAGATTAGGCCCTGCGTTGATATGTCACTTAGTCAGCTTCTCCTTTTATATATAGATAGATAGTTCAATCGTACATGGTCAGCGATGACTACTGAACTGACAAAAGTAGCCCATCTGCTGACTGATAATTCAACCGTTCCATTAGACGTAAACCAGGTCTATAAGTAACCTTCAAGAGGACGAGCAGTTTCTCATACTTAGGAGCATTGTTATCTTATAGGACGCCTAATTTCGTGTCACCGAAACAAAAGTTGTTCCATTTAGCTTCAAGGCAGACTTTCAGAGTTTGGTGTTGGTTGTCGCCTTTAAATAAATAGCCGAGAAACGACTAGACAGATGCGTTATCACCTCCATCCATGAAGATAAGACATAGGAATCATAGACGCTGAAGAAAGCAAGGATGGATGATGTCTGGGTCTCCGACACTGCACCAAATGACCTCCTACCTCCCGAACATTGAAATTATTCACTCTATTGGAAACCTTGACTTAATTTAGCTACTTAGACTAGTTCCTACTCAGCTGACGGAGTCGCCGAGCAACATTTACTTGCTTTTATAACTACGACCTGTGCTACTACTCAGAACTTTTAAAACTAAGCAAAATTTTACGCTAAAAATCTCTCTAGAGATTAACACCCTTTAGGTAAATTTTAATTTCAGAACAAAAATCTTTTTGTTTCACGGACTTGATTAAAAGTGGATGGAAGATTTTTTACCGTAAATAAAAAGTTCTGAAGAATTTATCCAGGAGAATTTATTTCATAATGTTTCGTTGGTTTCCTCATTAGTGGTATTAGGCCGGCAGTTTATTCCACATCGCTCCAGGCCGTTATACCAGCTGACCAGGGTCTTAGTGGTTGCTAATCTTTTAGGATCTAGCACAAAGTAGATAAGTAAAGATCTAGTAAACCTTAGAGCCAAAGTCAACTCAATCTTTCTTAAGTTCACGGTTCAAGGTTTCAGATAATTTATTCTCTTATTAAACTCAACAAATAGCTACCTTAAAACTCAAAATTATAAGTGGTTTCAAGAAAGGCAGGTGGAATGTTTGCGGTTGGTAATTTATTGGAAGAATAAAACCCCACGCGTGGTTATCAGATCGGCCGTAAGTCGCGACCGGGGTTAGGGTAGCCGTCGATTAGGGCGATCAGTAGAACCTTTCTTACCTTCCCTCCTGGCCTGCAATGCATCGATGCTAATGATGTCCATGGACGACAGTGACCACTGATCATCCGGCGTCTTACAATCCTCGTAGACTGACAAACTTCTTCTTCAAGGAAGATAAAGTGGACTCCAACTCGACTCCGATTTAAGTCTTAAAGAAAAATGAGCTTTACAAAATCCCCTTAAGGTTTAAATTTAGTCACAACATAAAGCTCATATTTCAATGCTTCCCTATGAGTTGCATTGTAGTTGAGTTAGAGTCTAGTTGATGTCCTGTAGGCAGACTTTTAACAGTGTTAAATAAACTACAGCAGTGATAGCCGTGTGGTTGAACGTTGGACTGCCGAACCGGAGGTTCCGGGTTCAAACCCCGCACGCACCACTAATTTTCAAAAATTATGTGCGTATTAAAATTTAATTATCACTTGCTTCGGTGAAGGAAAACATCGTGAGGAAACCTGCACACCTGAGAGTTCTCCATAATGTTCTCAAAGGTGTGTGAAGTCCGCCAATCCGCACTTGGCCAGCGTGGTGGACTATGGCCTATACCCCTCTCATTGTGAGAGGAGACCCGTGCCCAGCAGTGGGACAGTTATGGGTTGTGATGATGATGATGATGATGATGATGAAATAAACTACACACACACAACCATTCAGTGACTGATCAACATGACATGTATCTTTTATTAATTGTGGAGGCCTAAAACCATGTATTGCTTCGTAACTAAACGGGTATAAGTTGTGAAAGTTCGAAGGCCTCCGTCATGGATTAACGACAAAAATCTAATGATAAAAACGGACACAAAGTTAACTGCTAAATGTTTTTTGGTATCTGTCAGTTGACACATGTAATGACAGGCCTGACATATCAATCATTTACGCGTAATTAAGCATCCATTAAATACTTAATGACTTAGAAAGAAATTGCCACTAACCATCTCTTACGTCGTTCTATTTTAAGAACCTATGTGTCATTAAAATAACCCAGCAAGACATTCTTTGATTCCACATACCGTAATACCAATAATACTTAGCTTTATTGTCCGAGGATTCTTACAACAATGTGATTATACCCTTATAAACTCTGTTATTTAGAGTGTAGGTAATACCTACTATGTCGTAAATATAATGGTAAATAATTGAATAGTTACAAAACTAAAAACACGCTTAATAGTGCACCAAAAACCATAAATTATATAAATTAACAAAAATCATATTTTGCAAATTGAAAAATGGAATAATTTTATCAAATTAGTGTATTGTCATCGGTCCTCAATAAATCTACAAAGTTTGAACGAAATCTGGCCGTTTAAAGTGGGTCAAAATCGCGCCCAAAGAAGTCGGTTACAAACAAACATACAGGTGAAGCTAATATAAAGCGTGTAAAAATCGAAATTATGGTGTTTGTAATTTTTTTTATTGATTTAAGGCATCAAACAATGCACCACCTTCCGCTGCCGCCCATGACAACTGTGACTGACTCAGAACAAGACTCATATAGGGACTGGGATAGTTAGTCCGGGTTAGAACATTAATTGGTTAGTTTGTAAGTATGAGGACTTTGACAGGGACTGTTAGTGAAATTTAATTTCGCAACAAAAGGTCGGTGGTCATACAATGGTAGCATGTGAATTACTTTCCCATCGTTTACCACAGTTTACAACTCGTAATTTGAATAGCTTTTATTAATGTTTATATCGAGCGTAAGAAATAAATATCGATATTGATTGAGAACGGATGTTTAATGATCGCTGTGGCTGACCCATTAATGTTTTTATCGTGTTGTTCTCACAAACGTGAGAGATTGAAGTACCTATTGTACATATTACATGTCAATGTGTGCATAAACCAACAGCATAATGTTTGGGGTTCTGTATAAAATATGTGCTAACGGAACCCTATTATGCCCGTCCGTCAGTCTATCACAAGATGTATCTCTTCAATCTTATTGCGTGGAAATATTTTACACTATTTGTACCTATTACTATAGTTGCAACAGCGGGCGCGGTCGGTAGGTTAATGGGTGTCCGCTAGTGGCAAAATTTCTTCTGTGCTTCCGTGCCTCTGAGGGCACGTAAAGCCGTCGGTCCCGGTTGTAACCATTTAGTAGCAGGGGGCCATTCAAGTATTACGTAAGCAGATTTTTTGCAATTTTTAACCCCCCCGTCCCCCTTGTCAGCAAAAGTAAGCAAATCACTTACCCCTCCCCCCATGCTTACGTAAACATTGGTACTTGCATTCAATGGTTTCTTTATTGATTCAAGAGAGTTTTGAGAAAAAAAATGTAGATAATCCGAATAAGTGAAAAAATATATTTATTCTGCTGACATCATCACCATATAGACTCCCCCACCCCCCATGTTATCAAAAATAAGCAAAGCAAAGACCCCCACCCCCCCTGTTGTGTTTACGTAATACTTGAATGGCCCCCAGTCGTTAGCCATGTTGGATGCCTTCGGGTTGGCCACTAACCCCTCCACCAATCCGCACTTCATTACGACAAGGGACCTGTGCCCTGGGCCATTAACGGGTTAAAGCCAACAGGAGGTTATCGATCTATAAAAGTATTATTACATGCTCTTACTTATCTCTGTCACGTTTTTTGCCACACGCCTTGCGCACGTTACTTTGAACGAATTTAAATCATGTTGTTCCTACTTTTATACATAGATACATATATACATAGATTATCAAAATCGGGTAGGTAAATTGATAAAATTGAAGTTACATTTAAGTATCGTTTAAAACACTTTCTCATTGTAAAATGGCTGATAAAAAATTCTAAAAGTTGTTTTGCTTTGGGTTAGGTACTATTTGTAAATTTAAAGAGTAGGTTTTCGATGCGAAACGAGGGCGGTTTACCTAGTTAGTTGGTAGAGGGTTTATTTCCCTGCAGAATCTGTTTTAAATACATATTGATATTACTCTGTGGTAAGGACTATTAAGCGAGGGTACGAGAAAACGGCTTATTAAAATTTAGAGTTTGAAACGGATGTTTGATTTGAAATATTAACCTCCTTCTATTTGTGTAGGTCAAAAATAAAACTAAGATCTACTTAATAAACGCTAATAATAGACTGAATGGCTGAACCAGTGGATCTAGAAGCATGAAACTCTTTAAAATAATTCTTAAATACAGGAATTTTAAAACATTAATTTCCTAAAAGAGTAAAATGATAATAAAATAAAGAAGAAGAGGAGGGAGGTCGGCTTGGACTCAGAGATGGATTGGACCCTTACAAACCAAGGTAGGTAACTGTATACCTACAGGCAACAATATTATACCATACACACATTTATATAAAAAATATCGGTTCCTTTAGTATCACGTGGACCAAATAAATATCAAACAACAAGTAAATAAAGCTCTAAGCAATTTAAATATTCGGGCGTGCGTGAAATATAACGAATATTTTATTCGCAAAAAACAATTCGAGCTCAAAAGAAACTCTCGACACTCATCTCGAGAGTTAGACAAGAGTGCAGGAACAGAAATGTTTGTACATAACATCGTCTATTTACTGAGCAACGACAATTTTGAACCTTATCCGATAGACTTAAAGGTCACGGTCGCGTTGCGAGGTGTAAAGAAAAGTTGGCAAATAAATGTTCAGAGTCGTTACAGCGGGGTATTGTATTTTGGGTCTTGCTGCGTAGGTGATAAGGTCGGTCGTGGGTCGGCAGGTTATGCCCGCAGAGACCCTAGAGCAGACGTCAAAAAAGTGCCCTGGAGTTTGCTAACGAGGGAGCCGCACTCCGCTGACGATTGATTGCTCGCCATGGAATCGATGGTAATATTGTTGTGGATTAAATTTATACAATTCATTTTATTTCACACTAGCTGGATGTTGCTGTTTCTTATATTTATACCCGAGTACGGCGAAGCAAAAAGGGAGGTTATGATTTTGACCCGTATGTACATATATATATATACGTTTATCTGTTCCCATTTTTACAGAATTCTTAAATTACTTTTATTATTTATTACTTAATAGTTTATGCACATATGGGTACAGTTATAAAAATTACATTAGGTAAGGACGAGTAGTACAAGGAAGGAAGGAAGAAGTATTTCCTATGAAATTTCTTTCAGCAGACGTGAGACTGGCGAGCGGTATAACTAGTTGGTAGAAAGACCGTGTACACAAAATAAAGTGCAGTAGAATGTGTAGTTTAAATACGTTAACATATTGCTATCATATGTATGACATATTACTTATTGTTAATAATTAATCTATCCGCATAAATAATGCCTTGTTAAAAATTAATGTAAATTTCCTACGCTTTTAAATTTCGTATTTTGGAAATATCACTTCATATCCACGCACCCATGGATATTGCAAGATTTATAGGTACGTGAAACATTAAGTTCCTAAAAAGCTGTATGAGATATAAACATCTATCCAATCAAACCAATGTATTACCACGTGTATCATAATAATACATGACTGTATTAACCAGACGAAAAGGAATTCAATAAAGCTAGTCAAAGCCATTTGTGCAACAGCTCTATTTCTATTTGCGCGGAGTAAAGAATTTCCTTGGAATGGGATGTATTTATCAAGCCGTATAAAGTGGCTGTGTAAATAAAAACGTTGAAACCAGAAACCTGGAACGGGGAAGCTAGCCAATACCCTACAGTTGTCTAATATCGCGTTATTTATGTTATCTCTCAGAATGTCGCATACATCGTCTGGCACGGTGTGGCCGTAGTGACGCCTCGTACCGAATGTGCACCGACTATGACAGATTGGTTTTCATATTGTATCGTTTTGTTATTGGAGGCAGCTTTACGTTTAGTGTTTTAGTAGCAAGTGATAAATTTTAATAGTTTTTAGTTTGCTATGTTATGTTTTAATTACTAAGCAATGTAAATATCGCTAATAGCGACAAACTGATTTGGACGCATAATATTATCTTTCGTAGAAAGAAAAAAGTTAATTGAATGAAAGTTATAAACAAAAAGTCCTAAATGCTACTACTTAACAATACAATACAACATAACAGTACAATAATAAACAGAAAACATACCTCGTTCAATTATGTTTAACATACCCAATTACCCATATACTTTTAGAAACAAAGATTTTTATTGAATGTTTACCATTATCATACACCACACCTATGAAATATCAATTAATATTTCATCACAACCGTTGTAACCGAGGCTCAAGTCTGCTAATTTATAAATGCCTCAATTGCGTAATATCGAAATAGTTAGACACATTTCGTACACAAAACGTTGATGTTGTTGTTGTTAATACGAAAATTGACGATGAAGACACATTGCGTATACGAAATGTGTTTTCAACATAACATTAATCGTGAACGATCACTTACGATTGTCAAAATCGCCTGAGTTGTGTGTACATGGGGACATAGTGAAAAAAAAATATCCAGTATATTTTCAGGTATTTTTGACGTTTCTATAATATTTTTAACGACGTCGGCGTAACGGAGGTATCGGGGCGCAACGAGCGAGCACCCTAACCTGTACGCCGTCAGAACATTGTTTATCTCTAAAAAAGTGATATCTCATCCTCGCGAACTGTCAAACTGATAACAGAGCGAGACACATAGACGCGCGAGGGAGACAGCTAACGCTATCCATCTTAATATTAATGTAGTTGTTGGAAGATGATGAATAGTGACATAGCAAAGCACTTTGCGGTAAATGGTGCTATTATTATTCTTAGGGACGTTTAGTTGGCTGTCCTTGTTTAATTTTGATGTATTTGCATACGTCCTTCTTTGTTTGGTCTTGTGGGGATTTCTTGTTTGAATCTTTTATTTTTCTATAAGTGGATATCAGGTCACCCTTTGTACTGTATGGTAACGATAGTTATTGTGTATTTGACTGGTATATTTCTTGTGTTTTTAGGTAAATAAACGGCAATTGATCGCAGGTGTGCCAGCTGGTGATAAGTGGTAGCCGTCGCCCGAGGACGTCGTAACACCAGAAGCAACACCAATGCGTTGCCCGCCAAGAGATAATAAAGTACTGGCTCTCAAGCCCCAACCGGAATCTAACGAGACGTTTGGTGGTTGACTGAATTAAGGAGTGCGCACATTACAACGACTCCACGACCGACCGACGCCAACGCGACTAAAATCTTGACAAAGCTAACATTCAATTATGAGCCTTATATCTTTGAACGCGTTGGTCTCGAAACGGAACGGCTATGGGTGTAGGGCGAGCCGTACAGGGCTTTTAAGTATAAGTTCGAAATTCAACCTTACCTTCAAAGATATAAGGCTCATAATTGAATGTTAGCTTTGTCAAGGTTTTAGTCGCGTTGGCGTCGGTCGGTCGTGGAGTCGTTGTAATGTGCGCACTCCTTTAAGTGGAGGTTACTTAGCCAGTACTGTATAATAACGATACTCGAACATACCAAGCTGATTTAGGATATCGATAACTAGAATGAATAAGGGTGAAAGAATAACGATTTGCGAGGTCCTTGTTGTTGCCATATTAAAAACTAGCTGATACCTGATACCCGCAATTACTTGTAATACAGAATATTCGTATAATATCAACAAATTTCAAGGAGACCTCAAAAAATTTGAAATTGGTATGAATTCTTTTGAACTGAAAGTTAAACTGGCAAAGGAAAATTCTGCAGCACGTACTCCAAACGAAGTTGGAGTTTCCGAAATAAAAATGGCGGTCCTGATACGAAGTCGACGTAAGGCGTTAACTGAATTTATTGCAGTTTGCGTTTTCAAGTATTTATTGTACGCGTACGTTTATGGAGAAGTCGATCTTTATTGGAGTTGAAGTTGGTGGCGCATTATGACGTCATTACCTCGACCCCTAATTATAATTACACTACTTTGTATACTTGTTGTGTTACTATATTAAAAGCACTATAATCACACCAAGTTTGTCGGTTATACGTATAATCGTTTTTGCAATAGAGCAAATACTAGCAGGACTAATGATCTAACAGCAGAAAGTTCTAACAGCGTCAGCTATCTGGAATAATCATCCTAGTCTCGATTTGAGTCTTGATCTGTGTCTGTGTCACAGTTGTCATGGGCGGCAGCGGAGCCAGCGGAAGAGTGGTCCTTCATGCTTGTTTGTTAGCTTAATTCCATAAAAAAAGACATTGTCACTGTCAGCCCTACGTGTGGGACAAAAGTTGGTTACTATTTCTCCTGTGTGGCTGAATAATATATGTTCATAAAGATGGAACAAAAAAGGAAAATAATCTAGAAAGGGAATAACTAGGTTCGTTTTTTATGAACATTAACAGAGCAGACGATCCACCTGATGGTAAGTGGTCACCGCCGCCCATGGACAACGCAACAAGCAACGCCCCAAGGGATCACCAACGCATTGCCGGCATGTAAGTAAGTCGTTGGGCGCCTGACTCAAGCCAGATGGAGATAACGCGCCGTGTTCAAACCCCTACTATGAGCCTGTAGTATTGTCAGGGTTAAACTGGATGATACAGTCCAGCGATCTCTCAAAAGAGATCGGGCGCCGTAACCAGGTCCGCTGTTCAGAATGGTGGACTATGAGGAGGGAGGTCGGCTTGGACTCCGAGAAGGAAGGATCCTTACCCTGAACGCATTTTATAAATATTTAGGGATATGACCATCAGGGGCGGCTCTAGTACATGTAGCGCCCGGGTGCAATCAATGCCCTGGCGCCCTTTTGTATCAATATGCGAGGTCAAAATGGATTAATAAGGTCTAGGCGTCGCGAGCGGCTCTCGGTGCCCCCTGACACACGACGCCCGGGTGCTCGGCACCGCCTGCACTATAGGTAAAGCTGCCCTTGATGGCCATAATAAGACTGTATAGGTATCTCAAACTACTACTACTACTAAGATATAGTGTGATAAACGCGCAACATAACATGCATTTATTGTACAGAACCGAGACGGATTCGGGCTTGGCCGGTTTTATTTCCATAGCGTGGTTATGACGTGCACATGATTTATGCTGTTGAAAATTAATTACCTTAAAAGTAACGTACTTACCTCCACTAAAGTAATAATTAAGTTTTAAAATAATGATGCAGAGTACGCTGTAATTAAATTGGATCATTATGCAGTTTTATGTTTTATACTAAAATGTTACTGTCATTGTCGTTAATTACGGTCAATTATTAAAAGTTAATTAATTAATGTCAAGTCGTATTAATTTTTAAACTAAAAGAACAACTTTAATTCAGTCTTCATAAGTAAAATAAGAGCGAATGAATTGTTGATGTCTTTATTTCATGTGAAATATTTATTAAAGACTGAATATAAATTTATCTACTTCAACAATATTGTTACAAAGGTAACTGGTTTCTAATTTATCTGTATCTATTTTATAATTGATATATTTTTATGTTACGCTTTTCCACTAAAATGATACTTTCTCACTAATCCAACCACGAAATATTTATATATCAGCTTACAAAATACATGTTATCGTGAGTATTTTTTCCACATTAAAATTATGTGCAGTCCGCTATTATGTAGTTAATTTTGAAATAACTATTATTAATATTGTTTGTTACGTAAAATTTTATTCCTATAAAAATAACATTTATTAAATAAAACAGCCCAAAACGACGCGACGCTCTGTTTTTAAGCTAATATCAAATGCCTCATTTGTATCGTTAGATAACAATCGTTGACCCTCGTCCGAGACCTTCCAACCGCATAATAGATTCTGACAGTTGAATTGCCCATTAACAATTATTTGGCTACGAAATATTCACATATAAGAAAACTGTAAATGATCAGTGTAATATTATTACGGCCCTGCCACTAATCAAGGGCCGCGGCCGCCTTCTTTCGCCTCTAACGACACCCTGGTCCTCTGGGATACGAATGGCTCGGTATTCTAGGCCGCCCCAAAAAGGCCAAATTGATAAAATATAAAAAATACCAGTAGTCTGTAAGTAACTGATGATTAAAGGCGAATTTCGTCAATAAAACCGGCATACAGGTGCGATAAAGACGCCATTAGGGGCTGAAAACTTCAGCCCCCTAGCTTGCACCTGACAACGGTAATTGATATACAAGCTCATTAATCACAGCCCCTAAATTGATGTGTTTTGTACCCATCGTCGAGGCCGCCTACAGCTGTGTGTGATGGGCCTCGTTAGGGTCCCATAATGGACATGGATTGCCTACAAGATGGGCCAACCCGGCAGGTCGAGGGGATCAGGAGATTCAAATGAATATGATGATATTAACGGTATGAATAATCTATGCATTCTAAACTGTAACTGACCTACGTTTGTTCATGGAGGATGGTAAAAATATTAAATCCCCAAAACCGAAAAAATACATACTTACAGATAGTTCTATAATTTCTGTATGTCTGTTTTTATGCTTGTCAGCTTATCTGTGTGTTATACCCACTAATCTCACAAACGATTCAACGATTTTGATGCGCGTTCAGTCACAGTAACAGATAATTTTTAACATTATTATAGCGATTATTATTTATAAGCAGTGATAGCCGTGTGGTTGAACTGCCGAACCAGAGGTTCCGGGTTCAAACTCCGCACGCACCACTAATTTTCAAAAATTTAAATTTAATTAAAATTTTAGTAATCGTGGGGAAACCTGCACACCTGAGAGTTCTCCATAATGTTCTCATAGGTGTGTGAAGTCCGCCAATCCGCACTTGGCCAGCGTGGTGGACTATGGCCTATACCCCTCTCATTGTGAGAGGAGACCCGTGGGACAGCTATGGGTTGTGATGATGATAGCGATTATTCTACTCGATCACCGTCTCCCGTGGACATCAGCAACGCCAAAAGCATCACCAATGCGTTGGCGGCCAAAAAACAAGGAAGAGGATAGAAGGAAAACGTGAATCAATCATCAATTTTAAGTCCATTTGGTAATATAAGTTAGGCCTTGCTTATAAAAAGTTACAAAAAAACTAATATGTGTGCAATTCACACGTGGTATAAGTGAAACTTAAAAAAACTAATACTTTCAGTCCAAATATTGATGTTTTGCTTTGCTTACGTAAGTCGCCATTTTGCCGTAAAAGCTATTGCTCTTGGACCCCGACCTTGGAGCACGCAAGCGGATAATGCTTCCTCTCCCATTTTCTCCCACGTTAAAATGTGTCTCTCTTTTTACTGTCGCTTTTTCGCGTTATTTCCGTTTCATCGACTTTAAAATCACAACGATGCTAAAGAAGTATTCACTACAAAACAATTGGAGGATATTTACTATTTAGAGTTAAACTACATCTCGCGGTTAGTTACACAGCCGAAGTTAGGTGACGGAATATCCTCCGTCTGCGCAATATTATATCAGTAAGCAGAAGCACTAACTTCGGACTAATAGCTACACCCGGTACACCCTGAGGGGATATCGAGCATACTGTCGACTGCATAGTGAGCCGACTTCCTTTGTTCGGATTGGGTTCCTTACCCAAAGGGTGGCCAGCGGAACCCTATTTCTGTGTCTGTCCATCTATTTCATTTCTATGTCTGAAATTTGTTACTGTGGTGGTGGTTTGTAATGATAGCGTAATTACAAACATTAAAAAAGTATAAAAATTAGATCCCAAAGGGGGTGCTGATACAATATCCATACGATCACGTGTTGTTTTGTCATCTTTATTATAATTGACCATTCCTATATACATAAGTAGTCCTATAACTGCTATGCTTAATTGTATTTGTGATAAGGTACTAAGTTTGCGAAGTATTTTTAAAACCATAACTACCACCAAGTTCTTAGCGTTAACCAAATTTCTAACGCAATTTAAAGTTTCCCGATGAAATTCCTTCCTCTATCCAGCTGGTTACTTATCTGCGTAATATATTGTTAAGCACTAACTTCGGAGTAATAGCCAGGCGCTACGTAGAGTTCCCTGAGGGCCCATACATCGATATTAAGCGTCGAAACTCCGCTACATACTGTTGTCAGAGACTGTCTCTACCGAGAGTTCTTGTGCCCCTATTATATTAGTGTTATGAATTTCACGCCGCAAAACAGGGTGTGTTGCAATTTTAACTAAGCTGGATAATTTACTCAATTACACCAGTACGCTGAAGCCGGAAAGAGGGTTGTTATTTTAGCTCGTATGCGTATGTAATCTGTTCCCGAGAATTTTCAAACTAATTTCCTATATAAATAGCAATATTTTTTAAGACGATTATTATATAGTGTTAGGACTGGAAAGTTTGGTTGGGTATTCGGTGATGTTTTCCAAGGAGTGTGATACCAGCCAACTGCACTTGTAAGCGGAAAGTGCGGAAAAGTGGCTAAACAAAATATGATGTATGACGATGAGCCAGGGTGCCGGGTCGATTTCCAGTTGGCGCACACATGTGTGTCTATACTGTACGGCGTACAGGGAATCCTGGTGTGACGAATCTGTGAACGTTATTTATTACTAGCCTTTGCCCGCGACTTCTTTTATACTAGTACCCTAAATGACTCTCTCTCTCTCTAATTATTTGTCCCTAATGGGATAACAAAAGTATGTATTATATTTTTTTATTAATATAGTAAGAAAGTGAAAATTTTTAGTTTCAAGTACACCAACGGCTGAAGAAACAGCAGAGTAACCACCTGATGGTAAGTGGTTATCGTCACCCATGGGCATGAGCTATACCAGGAGAGTAGCCAATGCAACGCCTGTAAAGGATAAGTTCTACACACATTCATTTACACATTCTTTGAAAAACTACACATAACGCTCTAGGAAAGGAGCTATTATAAGGAAGCTCATTCCATAGTTAGCGTTAACGTATGAATTCCCGTTGTCTACTTCGTTGTTCCTAGACAAACAGCCATACGATTTAACTTCTGTAACTGTAGATTGTAACGAACTTTTATCGTCAAGTAACAATTTTCCGAACGGTAACACAAGTAACGCAACAATAAACGGGAGTGCCTTATCGGAAAACCATTGGGAAGGTATTTTTTCAGTGCGCTTAAGAGTACACTCCCCACTTCTCAACTTTACAGACGGCTGCGCTAACTCTTCAGCGTAGTGTATGTGGAAAGTATATTAGATAAGTTTTGTAGCAGAAGGTACCACATTCGTTCTTTGTTAATATTATGAGTACTTTTTATTTGGATGCTTTTTGTCATAGTTTGCTCCCTTTATCATTTTGTTATTCATATCATCATCATCATCATTCGGCCACAACATTCACAACGTAATGTAGCTTCACTTCAAATAATACATTTTTTGATATAATTTTTGAAATACATGGTTAGAAAGATATCAACGCTTGTATGCGCCGAAACTAAGCTTAAAGTAAAAAAAAAACAGATTACGATTCGTTGCCCACATTTAAAGCAAAAATTATAACAACTCTTTTTATATGGAAGTTAGAATAATAAGGCCACAATAATTATATCCACCGAAAGTCTATCAGTTCTATTATACATCAGCAGGTGGGTTCTAACCTTCTAACTAACAAAAAGTCCAGAACCAAAAAAGGGTTGATCATTAATGGACAAAGCATTGGTTTCTCGGTGACGTAAAACGTAAAAGAAAAAAGAATTCCCCCAATACTTAAAACCCTCATCATACCTACATCTAAACATCTCTCTCCGTTGTACACAATAGTTCCAAAAAAGCAGCCCTTTGTTTCTCCCAACCCTCTGACATCAATTAATGTTGTATGCCACCTTTATAAGGCTAATAGACCCGTCTGACGTCACCTGCCGGAAGGATATTGTTATGGACGGCGATGTGATAATTAGAATTTTTAGCGGATTTTATTTTTCCCCTTTACATCGTTAGCGGGAATTTGTTTTGGTTTTATTTTGAAGTGAGACAGATGTTTGGTAAAATGCTAATGCTTAAGATAATGTTTAAAGTTATCTGTATCAACTGAGTACCTTAAATTTTAGGTTTTTTCGTGAACAGTTCACACAAAGAAAACGTTAACACTCATACCAAGCTAAGATGTCGTCGTTGGCATAGGCATACACAAATCTATACATGACACGTACAATTTTAACTTAAGAATAAACACTGACAGTCACGGACTTATCACGAAAGACTGTTTGACCTCTGAAAAGGGATTCAGAACAAATTTTTTATATACCACTCATAAGGAGTTGAACAGGGATTAAAAGTTTCTTTAAAATTCACTCATCGTGTTTGTTATTTCGGTTATAAATAAAGAAAGGTCTATTAACATTTTTCAAAACTCATCCCTTAAAGGGGTCAAATTAGGGATGATTAATACAAAATCTGTTAAAAGCACATTGGCGCGGTCAAATGCGCATCATCTGGATATTCAATATTTTTTACTTTTTTGTAACATTAATGTATTTTTTGTAATCTAAATATCTTTACCGCGTTGTAAGATCAAGAATTATTTTATTCTTTTAACGCCCTTTTAAGCGAGTCCTATAAAATTTTTAAAGCCTTGTCAAGTAAACACGTAATGTCCCATAAACATCTTATGGGCGGTTTGACAAAATTGGCACCTTAAGTAATAAAATTTACTTTTAACTGTTAGTCATGGTGGGTGGTTGAATAATAACACTTGGTTTGACCACTTCTTGCTGAATGTACCAATTTGCAATAGAGTGGAATACGCTTAGGGTCTTTTACCAGGAAAGACCTGTGTCCTGCAATGGACCACAAATGAATGTTAGCCTATTGGGTTGATTCCTCTTCTTCTAGAGCAGGGTTTCCCAACCTTTTTTTCGCCAAGCCCCCCCAAACCAAAAATAATATTTTCCTGCCCCCCTTGCATAAATTGCGCGTCAAACGTCGTGTTGTGACTTGTAAAAGCTACATACGCGTAAATATATTTTTTCAGAAATGATAACGTACCTAGTATGCCCCCCCTGAAATATCTCTACGCCCCCCTGGGGGTCGTGCCCCACCGGTTGAGAAGTCCTGTTCTAGAGCATAGTTCCTATTAGTGGTCTTCTGCAGAAGACTACTACTAACAACAACTAACAGGACTAAGTATCACTAACAGTCTTTATACGTACTATACTAACCAACTGCTGACAACCGAACATTTCTAATAGCACCCACTACTTAAAATCACAATTTTGTCAAAAGGTACAATGTTGTTTGTATGTGGCGTGTATTGGAGTAAAATTAAATTTCCTAACAAAATCGAAACAACAATTATGTACGTGGTGATAATTTAATAGACGACTCCGTAGCCCCGTTGGTAATGACCCTGCCTGCGAAGGCCGGATAGATATTTAGGGCTCGAGACATGGGTGTTTTTGACTTATATCTATTTTTTATGATTCTCTACCATTTTTTATCATTACACAAATAATGCTATTAAACCCTTTATAACTTAGCAAATATCACGCGAGAGGACTGCGCTGAAAACCAGCATTTATGGTTCCATCCACCTTTCATAAACGATGGACCAAAAAGCGACGTTCGTACCGGAGGGATGTTTACTATGAAAGGATGTATACCCGCCGTGCGTCAAGATGTTTGATGGTGGAAAGGGGAGTGGAGAATTAAATCATGCAATTCCTGCGCACACTCCGAAGTGTATTTTGCAATGAGGTATTATTTTTCGCTGGTATTTTGTTGTTCTTTATGTCATGTTTTGTTTATTGAATTAAGTAGTACGGAAATACATCAGCAGTATGGTTTAACATAGTACCTAGTTGCATAGCGTATAATATTGTTGTTGCAGAATAAAATAAATTCTTTCTTTCTTTTTTTCTTTTCAATTCGCTGTCAAAATAAGCAACTACTTAATGAAAACGTAATGTGGTATAACTCACCATCCTGTTTCACAGTGTTCCCCAAAGGGCCGCTGGACGCCAGCCAGACGAACAGGGCCCATCTCAGCATGAGCCCCACGTGGCGAGCGCGGCGCAGCTCCGGCTGGTTGTGGAAGTGCCGCGCTGTCGGCCGGTGTCGAGACATAGCAAGTACCACATTTGTTACTGGATATCGCAAGGCTCAGGCACTTAGCTATCTATTCACGGATTTTCATTTTCTCATCCCCTCCCCAATGTTTCCTGGAATGAAAAGGATTTGGTTATTGATTGGAATTAATTTTAACTAAAATGATTTTATTTTAATTTCTCTAATAGATTGTTGATGGCGTCGTTTGTAATATGCTTATCACCTTTATTCGTGTTAATTAGTTGGCCATGAACATGGGCAATGATATTATAATTTAGTAAAAATGAAGTAGATTATTAGCGGGAGAAAAACGGTACAGTACAATTTGGCCAATGGCTACTTTTCATGTAGCTATCTCTTTCTGTCTCATAAGTTTCGCAATTATCTTTCTCATCCATAGAGACATAATTATACGAATGTCATCGGAGTAGATCCATAAGTACAACTCGCGTCTTTTGTATAATATCTTTGGTTAGTGATGTGTTGTGTTGTCCATGCCACCCGCGGCACTGAGATCCTATCCTAGTGCGGGGGTATGAGTATCTTAGAGTTTATTTTTGAAGTAAATACTTCTTTAGTATCGTTGTGATTTGAAATTCGATGAACCGGAAATGACGAAACGAAACGGAAACGAAAAACACAGACACATTTTAACGTGCAAGAAAATACGGGTTTCGTTCAACTTAGTGTAACAACAAGTCGCTTTCATAGCTCATTTCCATCCACTTCTAGCACGTGTGAATTAAACACATTTTGATTTTTTCCCATTGACTTATTATTACTGTGGACGTCGGGTCCGCGCTAAAAAATTTCCGAGCAACATGAGCAACAAAACGCAAGGAGAGCAACAATTTCGCGCTCACGAATGCAGTCGAAATTAAACCGTGATGTCAGGATATTAGTGTTTAAATTACCTTGTTAACTGCGTGGCATGACATGAAATACTGACTGGGACGTTTTTTTCGCCATTTTAGTATGAGATTAGATGTCCATAGTAATAATAAGGCAATGTTTTTTCCACAAATTTTTTTGTAGTTCATAAAGTAGTAAGGCATCAAAAAGCTGCACGCTCGACGTGCGGTTGTTAATCGATTGTTACTCGTAAGTCGCAACGGTCGAAGATCGATACAACCAGACTTGAATGTTTCAGCAATATTTAGCAACACCGCAACTAGATTCGCTTCTGTAAACCTTTTTAACACAGTTCTTTACGATTAGGTACTATACGTGCACCCGAAACAACTGTTCTTTCATTTTTATTCATACAATTTTAATATTTATTTTCATAAATCATACTAAAACGACCTCGCTGTAATTGCGACCGCTTCAGATAAAGTATATAGTAATATTTAAGTTGAGACAAAAGTTTTTAAGTCGGGGGGTTTTAAATTTTATACATATTTTGCTCCATCTGAATGAATTTATTTTATGTGTAGGTTTAGGTACCTACATTGTGCTGCCGAGTGCCAAAGTGAAGTGACTCCCGAAATGAACCTTTACTTATACAATTCAGTCAAATACTTATAACTGTTTAATAATGTATTTAGTGTAACTTAAATTACTAAACAGCGTAGGTAAGGTGTATTAACAAAAGCTCCTTACCTAATGAGATGCAAAAAGACCTTAGGTAGGTAATTAATTATCTTTAAGAAAATTTTTCAACAAAATAAGTTGTTACCTCGATAATCAGCCTTGAAATGTCTGTCTATGAGCGTCTCGCTAAGGAAATTAAAAAAATTGTAACGTTGTTATGTCAAACAGTTCAGGTTAGTTTCAATAAGTCTGCCCTAATTTTTTAAGGAATTAAGGTAGCAAACGAGTATGCAGCATCACCTTCCGCTGCCGTCCATAACAACTGCCATCGTCCCAAAATAAAACAAATGGGGACAAGGATGGTTGTCTTAGAATATTAGTTAGTATGAGGACTGGAACAGTGACTGTTAGTGATAGATTATCCGGGTTGGGGAGTACCACGTTGAAACTATTTGCTATCACTAGGCTCTACCACCTAATTACTTCCATTAGAAGCATGTCCATGTCCATATCTATGTAGGCATCGACGTAGGCCTAAATCTATTATTTTATGTTTGTAAAGGTCTCATTCCGCATGACGCGAACAGAGTAGACAGACAGAACAGACGACAGCGACAGTCTGCGATGACATGCGCCGACGGACGACAGCATTACTTTGCAATATTAATTTGTACGACGATGCTGACGTAGGCGTGTACTTCGCCTAAAAGTAAAGTAAATAGTGCCATCCATCAATATTTACTAAAGACATGTTGTAGTAAGATAATACTTATATTAATTCAATTACGTTACTACAATAACATTTTTAATCTTAATATAAATAAAATAAACGCTAATATACTCATACCAACAACATAAATAACGCATCATTAATATCGATGACCCGAAAACAAGCATTTTTCCGTCATATAAATATATATCCCGGCCGGGACTCAAACTCCGGACCCTTCGCTTCGCAGGCAGCGCCACTACCAACTAGGCTACGCGGTCAACATCGTTCTTAAGACCCTGCAGTTCAAATACTTTAAATCACCACCATCATCGCAACCCATAACTATGCTGGCACGGATCTCCTCTCAAAACTATTGAACAAACAGTGAACTAAGATGATACGAAAACCCTTTATGAAACAAAATATAAGGAACAACTTACGACGGCTACAATCCAACTCAAATAAATATTCTATCACAAATTCACAACCGTTTAAAACGGGCACGGACCTCCCTTTTATCAAAAGGACGTGGTCCCATACAGATAGATTTGACCCTAATAAATCACATCTAAAGAGATCGATAAGCCCTTTAGTAATAAGTGATGGAATTGAGGTCTCAAATCTGGATCCTCGTCTGATATAAAATATGATAAGCTTCTTAATTTTAATAGTTTAAATGGTATCTACTTTTATAATGTTCAAACTGTATATATGGTAGACTTGATTTCGTTAATATTCTGAATTGTATGTGACTAATTGACAGGGCTAGCTTTACCTATAGTGCAGGGAGTACGGTGCACTCGTACTAACTGGACTTTGTCAGAGGGCGCCGGATGCCGCTTGCGACACCTAGACCTAATCCATTTCGACAGCGCATTATGATACAAAAGGGCGCCAGGGCATAAATTGCACACGGCGGGCGCTACATGTGCTAGAGCCGCCCCTACTAATTGATAAATGAGTAGACGAGCAATTTGGTGTTAAGTGCTAACCTTCGCACAAGGATATCAGTAACAAATAAGGAAGTGTTTCCGAACGAAAAAGAACCGGGGGCAAAGGTAAAGCCGATTGTTACGGGTGTTTACGTTAAATTTTATTAGTCGTTATGCCTTGTCAGAGGCCTTATAGTATAAAAACTTCCGACACTAGAGTTGGTCTCTAACTCCTCCATCGATCTAAACTGGAGCAGCGGAGTGGTGTATGCCTAGAGAATATAGATATACAGTCATATAGATATAAAGAGATAGAGGCCTAGGCCTCCTCAGTTACGGGGAGATATCCGTGACCCGAAGTGGGTAGAGGCCACCATACATTTAGTGTTGGGAGAGTAGAAAGAATATATCCTAAACCATGACTAAAGGAAGAAAGTAGAAGAAGGATGATTAGCAGAAGTATGGTTAAAGAAACCATTCGTTTAGTACGCAATGCGCTGTTCGAGACAGTAACGAAGTGCGCGGTATAACTCACGACATGTACCTAATTCTTTTTAATTAGAATACGCCAATATAACCCCTGTTACATTAACATAAGAGCCACAGGATCGTAAATTTTATTTGCAGATGTATTTTCTTTGTCACGCGATGGCTGGGCGAATAAAAATAAAATTATTATCCATGGCGGTTATAAAGGTAGTAGAGCTTTTGTTAAAGACCAGTTACTTTGTTATAATGTATAATAAGTAAGTACAATAAGTAAATAAAATAACAACTTTGGTACCCAACCCTTTGATACTTTGGTGGCGACCATGTCTCTAGAGTGTCGTTGCGAGTTTCATTCCCGGGGAACACATTTCGATTTGAGCTACGTATACTATCGTATCTGCATGATTGACATTTTGCAGTTGCTCGGAAAGTTTTATAAGTATTTTAATATTTTATTTTGTATTGAAATTAAATGTCTAAAAGTTTTAAGTCGACAAATTATAACCACGGTCAATTCAATATTAACGAATATAGGTTCTAAAATTAACCCTTTTGTTATAAATGAAAGAATTTTTAAGCCCCCGATATTTAGAAAATTTAGTTTAGTTCACTCTGGTTAGAACAAAGACCCAGCCTCCAAACAAAAAAAATACAAATCTCCTTTGGTATTTTCGATACTATTATTAAACTCATGTCGGGATAATTTCACAGTGTACCTAATTCATGGAATATTATTACAATTTAATGGTTTTCAAATCATAGCCCACTTGTTAAAGTGAATGGCGTTCGTCGAATCATCAGGTAAACCATCCCAACAATCCCAACCTATTAAGCGAGCGTTGTCACAAAAAATAATACACGGAACGCACTGTCATACAAGTGGAGTATAATATAACATAGATCTATGTGGGCTTATAATTAAACTGGTTTATATCTGAACTTAGGATATATTATACGAATAAAATGTATAAAGGGTTTTTATGGGACCAATGGAAGCTAAAATTATTATTTTTAGTATTTTTGTCTGTCTGTATGTCTATATGTGCATGAAGCCAAAACTATAAAATTTAATTCGATGCGGTTTTCACATTTGTATTACTGGAGGTAACTTAGATACTGGCGCATACGTTTAACCAGCTTAGAACTTCAACATTTCACGCGTACGAAGTCGCCGGCCAACGCTAGTACCTAATGCAATAAACGTGTGAGATAAAAAGTATAGAAACAATCCAAAAAGTACTTTTCATATATTATGTCAGATCTCATTTGAATAACCTTTGTCATTAGATCATTACGAATACCAGCTACTATGCTTACTATGACAACTGTATTCCGAAACAAATTAGTTATATTTACAAGACTGAAGGGTGTTTTAGATTTTTTTAATAAAGCAACGAACATAATGATATAGTCATCAGTAAACACTTAAAAGTCGTTTAAAAAAAGAACATTCTTGCTTTAAACATTAACGTCAAAAAGAACATAAGGAGATTAAACAGCTGTAGCCGAGCACAAAAGAACGGGCCACATTTCATGCCTCTTGCCTCTTGCCTCTTGCCTTCCATGCCTATTCACGGCATGTCATAGAGCCACGAGTGGTCGGTCCGATAATGCGCTTTAATGCTAGCGGGTTGTAATCTTGGAGGCCTTTTAGAAGTAAGTCACATTTTAATGATTTCTGGAAACCCTCCGACCTTGTCACGTGTAGTACATTTGTGTGATCCCCCCTTCCCTGATATGACGTCATATTATTCTGTGTTAAGCAGTTTGGGATTGGATTTTAAGTTTAGAGTTTTACCATGTGAGATTTATACATGGAACGTAAGGAAGTTTAGGACCCGAACCCGACTGATATATTCTTCTGCCATACGATGTCACACTTTATTGCTCTACTCCCTACCCTCAACGTGTGACCTACTTAAAGGTTTCAAGATGAGACTTTGATGGTTACTAAAATAATTTAATGTTTTAATACCTAAGTTTATACATACGTAAGGGTTATCTTGAGTAGTTACGTACAACAGTCGGTAGTTTATCATTTTTTGTTATTTCTTGTTAGGTTACGTTAATGTTAAGTTAGGTTAGAAGAAGAAGAAGTCTGAAGAATTCATATACACATGATAGGCTTTCAGTGGATTACGTTTAAAATATTCCGGTCGTTTGATCAAATGACTACCGAAATAAAAAAGTATCAGATACATATTTATCCATGAGTCTAGTATAGTTATAATGTAGTATACTTTAGTCAAAGAGTAAATGAAAATGAAAGAGTAAAGTGAACTTTGCAGTGTCTATAAATTGAAGAAATTCGAAAAAGACAACTCAATGTTAAATTTTTTCTTCAATAGATATATCCACGCATACGTTTATTTTGGCCCAAAAGCCAATATTTGGACAGCCAATCCGCGGTTTACCCTCTCGCTGGTAAAACAATTCGGAGCCAAATTGGGTTATACTTTTTCGACTCTAATCATGTTAAGCTTGTGTATTCATTCGGAAATAAGTCGGTCAAACACACGAGTGACTGCGAAAGCAGGCACGGTTCGCTTGAAGGGGAAATGTGGGTGATGTCTGCCTCGGATGGCTTGCTAACTCGCTTGCTCCGCTAATCGAAGATCTATCGGATTCTGGAATGTAGGATTGAGTGCGGTACGTTACCTGTACACTGTACCGTACATATATAACACAAAATGGACGAATTTAGGTACAATATCATAATATTTTAGGTAGGTACAATATCGTCAATAACATTTGTACGGTTGTTTATTTGCCATCGGCCCTTGATACTAAATTTCGAGCTATTCCGACCCTTTGAAGGGGGTCAAAATCATGTTCAAAGATTCCGGTACATACATACTAACATACGTATGAAGCTAATATAAGCGTATTAAAAATACGGACTACTTACAATAATATAGTACAATAAAAAAGAAGACAATAAAGAGACAAAAAAGAGATAATATTAAACTATAAATAAAGCAATCATATTAAGTCATAACTTTCAAACGTTACGAATAATAACGTTGTCATCAATGCAATACGAGTCGCAAGCAATAAACAACCATAGCTGCATATAAAATAAAGAGCTGACTTATAAAAGTCTGTAATTCACCCCCTGGGCGTTAACCTGGGACAGAAATGGGCATAGGCATTTTCGTGCTTCCTGATGTAATTGTAATCTGCCACGTCATGTAATCAATCATGATTACATTTTGCCCCTCTGCCCTGAGATAATGAAAATATCTTTTTGAAGGAATGTTAAGAGCATCAGGCTTTTTGCATAACAGACGTGCGTGCCCCTGCAATGCAGCGAAACAATCCGTTAATAAATCCCATCTCATCTGAACCTTAATTGACATTCATTTTAGGTCTATATTTGCGTGAGCGCAATTTTTTATGACTGCAATTCAGGCAATCTGCATATCGTCCACCTGTGAATAGCTGTGGTTTTGAAAGCAAAGCAAGGCAAATGCCGTTTCTATTATTTAAGAAAACAATATAATCATTTAGAGACTTCCTCAGATACATACAATTTATTTATTTTATAATTTATGTACACGTAAAAAAACATACAAGAAAAACTGAAAAAAGTAACTATGTACAAAGGTACTGCTTATTTCTCAAAGAAATCTCTTCGAGCAGACCTAGCAATGGAGAAGTGATGTAGAATTAAATTATACAACTTACTTTTTTGTGGTAACATAAAAATAATACATGGATACGATACATAAATGAATCTCCGACAACTTTAACATTTTTGTTTAGAAAGAAACACAAAAGCGTACCTATCTGTATTGTACGCATTGATATCAGATATGACTCTGAATTGAATGTATTTAAATGACATTTATTTTTCTTATTTTAATTGGTTTCTCTAATCTTCCATTATTATTCCTTTTGTTTTTGTTTCGTTCTTTTGGTTTTTAGATTTGTGTTTTGGCTATGAAGATCATCTCTCCTCGTAATTGAGGAGTCCTAGAGCATGCTTCATAACGCTGATTCATTATTCAAATTAACGCCTTGCTGAGAATCGAATCCAGGACCCTTCGTACGGCTGCCGGCGTGACCATTGCGCCATACAGGTCGTCAAAATAAATAAAGAGATAGACCAGATAAGTTGGTTTGATTTTCATCAATCATTCAGTCTGTGTCTGATATTTTGATGTATAATTAATTTACCGACCTTGTTTCATTAGCCTTTGGAATTCAACGAGTCGTGCCCGGTATCAAATTCAGGGGTTCGTTAAATTGATTTATACACGTTTTGTACAAACTGTTTACAAATCTGGATACAGTTTTGTTCATGACCTCATCGGTTTGTTTGGCTTTTTTGATTTAAGTAATTAGATAACGCTACACACTCATAGCTCTAGGCTTCCCTGTGTCGTGGGCTCGTGGGTGCTGGACAATGCACAAGACAAGAACAAACTTACCCAGACCGAGAACAGAATTTTAAACTCAACATTCAAATTTCCGCCTCGCCGGGATTCAAACCCGGGACCCTTAGAACGCCGATCCGGGATGGCAACCATTGCGCCGCACGGGTCATCGAAAACAATAATTTATTTCGCGATAGAATTAGGAGACAAACCTACAAAAAAACAAACACCAACATCAATGGGATTTTACGCAATACCTCTTCCCGGTTACAAACAACCTCAGCATACCCTGAGTTAGTAGCCTGTGACAGAATGATAGCGGTAGGCACTTCACAGGGGTTCTCTTTCCGTTTTGGAAAGGGCCCAAAAAGCCTTACGTTATTTTTTCGCTAATGCTTTTGTTACGTCTTCATTTTGCGGCATCGCAATTATGTTCGGTTCGGTTGTTTATTCCTGTTTACTTATTTATCTAGTGCGGACATACCTAAATGGTTATGCCCCATTCGGTTTATGGTTGTGATGAAATAAATTACCGTGTTTGGCTGGTCATCTCATTATTTTCAGTTTATTTATTTGTTTTCTACTTTATTACTGTTCTTATTTATTTATTTATTATCTGTTTTATTAGCTTTTATTGCTTCTTGTTAAATATATTCACTGCTGTGGGAACATAGAACAAAGTTCTGAATTAGCGCCAGCTGTAGTAATAGTTAATTATTAAGTTTACACTTGATTAAATTAATCCTTACGATTTCGGATTACTGTAATAAGAACCGCAGTGTTAAAAACTGATATTAAGTAGGTATATGGAGTACCTACTTGATTTTTTTAAATATTTTTTTAAATTATATTCGCCTTAAATTGACTCTCTTTATATAAAACAATAAACAATGCTGACCCCGTAGCCTAGTTGCTCGTGCCCTGCCTGCATAGCGAGGGGTCCGAGTTCGATTTCCGGCCAGGGCTGACAATTATGTGACAGATAAAATAGATTTAATGTTTTTTCTCGGTTAGTGGCTCTTAGTGATGTCTTGTTTATCTTGTCCATGGTAACCGATACAGGGAGTCTTAGTGCGGAGGTATAAGCGTTTGTTTATCGTTTATAATTGATAATATTATGTAATGATATATGTATTAGGAGTAAATACAATGATAAGTTTTTCGCAACTTTACTACTTCAGTAGAAGTAATTTCAGTAAGTGTGTAAGGTAAGTAATTATAATTTTATTATAACATCGCCATTACAAGTACCTAACCAATTTGACCAAAATTTAAACGTAATTCATACATAGGCAAATACGAATACAATCGTTATTGTAAACTTTTTATTTATAAGTAGCATATCATTTGTCCAAAAACATGTACATACTTTGCCAAGAAAATTCTAATGGGGCATTACCTACTATTTTTTTGTTTTGGTGCGTATTTAATTTGTATAAGCAGCTTATAAGTATAATGGTGAACTATTCGTATCTGTCACCATAACTTCCACTCACGAAGTGACGTGTTAACCATGCGTAACACTGCTTTCTGGCATGACTGACCGTCCGTATACAAAACGAGGGGTTGTTTGTAATAGAAAATAGATTTGACGCTCCGATGGATTCCATCGTGTCAATTTTAAAATTGAATGTCGCTACAGCTTTTAAACTTAACGAACTCGTTTTAGAAGTTAAATTGAAATGAAGTTCTAGACAAAACGGTTTAATAGAAATGATATTGAGGTAGATGTAAAGGTTGTTTGCTTTAGAGGTGTAGGTATTGTATTCACCTAATTGTGGCAGATTACAAGATTATGATGTAGAAGAAATAAAGATTTTTTATAATTGAAGTGAAGTCACTCACTTCAGAAGCGCTCTTAGCCCGGCGGCTTGTGTGATCGACAACAGCCAGCGCGGTTGGTAGTTGGATGGGTGACCACTAATGGCAAAATTTCTTGGGCGCTTCCGTGCTTCGGAGGGCACGTAAAACCGTCGTTCCCCGTTGTTACCATTTGGTAGCAGTCGTTAGGCCATGTTGGATGACTTCGGGTGGTATAATAACCTCTGACACTTGGGTTGGCCACTAACCCATCCACCAATTCGCATTGGAGCAGTGTGGTGGAGTATGCTCTAGGCCAGAGGTTCCCAAACTTTTTTCTCATAGACCACTTTCAAAATTTTGCCATTTCCGGTCGACCCTCTTCAGCTACATTTATACCATATTCCCAAAACTCGACAAGCAATGTGAAGATTAGGTCTAACTATGCAAGTTTGCGTTGTGGCTGAGTTCCAACTACGAAAAAGTTTTCGAAAAAAGAAGTGTTATTAAATTACATTCTAAGCCAGAGACTTTTTTACCAACAAAAGACCAACTTTAACATCCCCGATTTTTTATTGGCCTTCAGCGCGTATGCTGAAGTGCAAAGGTAATTCTTTACTATCGAAACCAGATAAATTTTCGTGGACCCCCATTTTTTAGTCACGCCAATGTAGACCCCGTCAAGTCTCCCGTGGACCCCTGGGGGTACACCTGGATCACTTTGAGAACCACCGCTCTAGGCCTTTTTAAGTATGAGGAGAGACCCGTGCTCAGTAGTGGATGAGTTGAGGAATGAGTTACGCATAAAAATCACTTTATGTTAATAAGGCACGGTATGGATAGGCAAACAGATGACGTTTATAAAATAATATGTATTAGGTACAATAACACCCACAAGAACAAATGGATTTTGAATTTGATCGACAACATGGTACTCAATTTTTTGTATCGAGAACAAAATTTATTGTACCCAGCAACTTTAAACCAGCTAAACTGATGTAAATACAACCAAAAGAAAAACTTAATTTATTGAACGTTAGAACAGAGTGGTACAAACCGGTTCAAATATTGATAACTTCCTGGGAGAAAGAAATCAGTTGTGGATGGGACGCTTTCTTTTTATTTTTGTTAGATTCACATGATGTTTTTATTCTCTTTGGCTTACGTTTGCTGCATTCATTTTTTTCAAAGCATTATTTTATTAAGAAAGTTTGTTGTGTAATCCTTCTCTTTTACTTAAGCTGTTGTTACAATCCCGTTTACAAACAGGATGTTACATCATTTATATTGGTGGTAGACTGGTAGATATTTGAATTTGGTTATTTATTTATATCATTTGATTAAAGTTTTATAAAACTATTGTTATTTACAGAACAGAAAATCGAAGAAATAAATAAATACTGAAATCACTTAGTACAAACTACTAGTTTAATACAAACTATGTTACTCCAATTTTTTTACAATAATTTAAACAACTTTAGCGAAAAACCAGTGTTAAGTATATCAGCAAGAATTGATTATTGAAGTAACTACTTATAATAAGAAAGTCCTCGAAATATTCGCAGCAAGATAATGTCTCAAAGTTTTAAAGTCATGTCAATCAATACCAAATGCCATTGGCTTCGATATTATGTTTCTTGGTAATAAATTGTGTAATTTAATACTTGTAGTAGGTAAATAGGCAATAAATTACGCGAGAAATGGTGCAAGAATTTCTTGCCTTCTATTCTCCCATACCAGATGATTTATATCTTCAACGGCTGCGAGTTGCTTGCTAGTAAGGTAAAATTCACTTTATATAAAAATCGTCAGGTGATTTACGCTTTTAACATTATTTGAGAGTGGGGAGTGGTTTTGATATTTTATTAGTTTTTTTTTCTCAAATATTACATCTTCTTTTTCTTTATCCATGTACTGTTTCTGTTTTTCTGGAATTATGAACTTTTCAATTATTTTATTGTATTGGTACCTAATACAAGGGAATACTTTTCAAGGTACTAGTGTGTAAGTATTAAATTTACTTTTTATAAGGCTTCCTTTATTAAGTATAAAGTAGGTATTTCCATGATAATAGAACTTTTCGGCTTTGCACCAAAGAATTATAACTAATTAGATCAACATTGCTACCAAATGATAATTAGATTTTCCATGTTTCGTCTAAAGTTATTTAAAAATAAATACATACGCTTCCTTAAAATTATCATTTTGCTGTAACGACTGTTACCAAAAACATTTATTGTGTATTGCGAACCCAACGCCTTACAATTTTCTGACCTAGAATTGGAACACGAACAAGCTATGCTCAGTATAAATATTTTCTTACTACGCTCGAAGCTTTCTTTGCATAGCAACAGAGGACTGAAAAAGAATACAAGACTCGACGGTAACATACAAAATTAATTACTGAATGGAGCGAGCACGTAGCTAGTCGGGTGTTGTTTCGTTTTGTATTTGCCAAACTAACTGGGATACGTCGTTACGTATTCTGGATTTGGGAAAATCTCTTTCATCCCGTAACTGGGTGGTACGCAAGGCGCATTAGAATTGGACAGTGCATCGAAATTTACATTTTCGATACGGATTTCCATTGTTTACGCAGTCGAACGCTAGTTGGTACCGTCAAAAATAAACGAACCGAAGATGGATTTCAAACTGAATTTTTGGATGACGATAAACGAATTGCCTAACTCAAACACAAATTAGCTTATTGAGTTTACCGAGTTACCGTAAGTCAGGGCCAGCGGGTAAATGCTGATCCTGGATGATTTTCATGGAAATTAAGTTCTCAAAGGACGTACCTAAGGTTGGGGCTTGGCTAAATGATTCATCTACGACTTGTGAATCAGTTATTCTATCCTTTTAATGTGAAGTTTCGTCTCCATAATAATTAGAATAACGTGAATAAAGTTTTTATAAGCAATAAGAATTTCTAGTGTTACATGTTCAGGATAACTAAGAAGTTTACTCGTAGGATTGCTGTTAATTGAATTTTAGTATCTTGACAGTTTTCCATAGCTAAATTTATATTAGCTTTTTATGACATCCTACGAGGGAAAATCGGTTGATCTTGCTGTGGGCCAAAATTACTGTTTTAAAAGTTTGCAAAACTACAAGTTTATTAATGAATCAGTGGTTTCTCGACCTATTTGGCTCCATCGTGTAAGTGCTGCGGGAGCCAAATGCTGAATGCTTCTGATGAGAGTTTTTGATCAACGAAAGCTTTTTGCTTTGATGTCATATTACTCAGACCGAGTCAGACCTTTAAAGTGAAATCCTAGTATTAGAGCTTGTACAGAATAAAATGGTAAGAAATAAAGTAAGCTAAATAATATTGCATATTTAAAATGCATTTGGTCCAGATTTCATACGATTAAAATAACGAAACTATAATTTTACTTTCTTGCATCAAATCTGGATGTAGGTGCAATTTTTCAAATAAAAGGGAATAAAGTCTCCTGCGTGGTACAGGATTTGCATTCGAAAGAACAATCTGTTTCCTCTAATTTTGCTGTTTCATACTTGTAATAAGCTCTTGGCTGATGTACCTAATCAGGTTATATTTAGTAGAAACTTATAACAACCCATAACTGTCCCACTGCTCGGATCGGGTCTCCTCTCATATTGAAAGGGTTACCGGCAGACTTTAAACAATTAAGAACGTTATGGAGAACTTCGAGGTACAGGTTTCTTCATTGCAGCAAGTGCCAATTATGCCTAACTTTGGAGATGGGTGAGGTGTGAGCAAGATTCGAACTCAGTCCCCCTTTTACGGGAGAATAACGTGCGAAACAATCGGCTGCCACTACTAATAAAAATAATTGAAACTTAAATAAAAAGCGATTGTTAAAAACACGAATTAGAAAATTAACTAAGACAACAAAAGCATTCAATGATGGATTTGAAATTAAAAAATTGAGAAATTTTGTAAGTCTTTTAAAAGATTATAATCGACAAGTTAAACTTTCTTAAAAGCCTAACATCCAAAGCGCAGTGGGTGTCAAACAGGATATCAAAGAAATTCAGTATATCTAGATCTAATTCACTGCGGGCGGTTACCTCTAACAAGAAACTCAGTGAAGGAAATTGTTCCATTTGTGTTCGTTATCGGCGAGACAAATTCCGCCTTGATTTGAATATAAGGGAACATTAGACACGTAACGTTCCAAACGAAATACGAAATGCAGCAGTAAATACGTCGGTGTACGTGCACAACAAAGATACACCTGTCGATGGTCATAAAATTACATCTATATTAATGTCATGTTCAAATAAAAAAACTATAAAAATAAACAATGTTTAATAGCCTCAATCAGAGCGTAAGAAAGAAACCAATGATGTAACACGAAAAAATATTATTTGTAAATGGGAAGAAGGATCGCAAAATGCTATGAAGGTCAAAATTTGCAACACAAATCGCACTGCAGTATCTAGTGCAGAGGTTTTTGTGTGCGGGTTTAAAGAAACACTGATTAGCATATTACGCGGACACCCTCTTGATACGAAACCATTTGTTATTCCATCAAACTTACTATCTCAGCCCTAACTTTGATGACACATTACCGATTAAAGCGCACGGTTACGGCCGATTTATAGCCGTACAAAATGTTGTTTCATATCATTATTCAAGATACTAGGACGCTGGGTGCTAAGCTTCTTGTCATTACCACACGATACAACAGGTTTATTCACATTTTTGTAAGAAACATCACTTTATTATGCACGTGAACACTTATTCAATACATTTTTGATTTGTTTCTTGTGAGGATTTTTGGTTATTTTGTTGTATTTTTTGTGGGAACAACTAAGTGTTGCGACGCGACACATGCGCTCGGGACGCGCGCGATCGGGCGACTGAACTGAATAATCACCCCGGGCGAGGGGTTTTGGCCCGGCCGGCGCGCGACGTAGATTTGAATTACGTTCCTTTACAAGCGATTCAATATTGATTGTTCTAATACTTTCGTATCACTACAACCAATTACTATAAATTAAAACAGTTTTACAAACTTCGATTTATTTAAAACAATATTTTTAATATTTTGTTACAACATATTACAGCATGGAATGAAACGTTTTTAAAAATCTGAAAGGAGTAAAGCATCTCTTTCTCGCAGTTGCGGATAAACAGGGACGGAATGGTTCGTGTTTCAACCCTGTACGTACCCTTCTCAATGCAGGGTAACAGTCCCCATTATGGAGAGACCTCTAGCTTGTTACAGTGTATCCATTTCGGTATAGTTGCATCTATGCGCGGAGGGAGGCAGGGTGTGTCAGGGTATGGCGGTTTGTCACAATACAAAATGTAGGGCCACGATTTTAGGGCTAACAAATTAGAAAGGGGAGAAAAAATGTCCGAACGTCAGGTTTATTGACATTTTGCTGGGCGATAATTAAGGCTTACGAGGGCCCCGAAAGTTATCGACACACCGTTAAATTTTAAAGGTTGGATTTTCGTTTCAATTATTTCGTTCAAATTGGCTCTTGAATGAGTTAGTAACAAGACTTTTGCTTTTATTGGACTTCCTTTTAAACAAACATTTAACAGGAAGTCTGTGTTAAAAGACGACTAAAGAAATCTATTCATAGTTACCTAGTTCGTTTCTTTGGACTTGATATTTGTAGGTAGGTATTTCTTATTCTTCAAAGAGACATTTCTTTCGTCTTAACAAATTTTTTATGTGTCATGTATTATTAATCTAGTTTTTATGAATTAAATATAGGTACATACCTACTGCCTGACTGGTCAGACGTTCCGTAATATTTAAATAAGTACAATTTATTTCGGTTACTATAATTATACCTATATACAACTTTATTTGTTAAAGCGTTACTATAATGTAATAACACTTAGTGGATCTTAGTGTTGATGTGAACCGTTATCTGAACAAAACAATATTGTTTAAATAAGACCATATTAGACTTACATAGATACTTAACTACTAAAGACTTATACTTATAAATACTTAGAGTAAGGAGCTGTTAGTCCACTTGAAGGTCTCCTAAATGGATCGATGGCTGTCAAAAGACCAAAACGAGATCGACATAACTTGCCTTCCAAAGCACGGAAGATTGCATACACTTTTGTGCCCCTTAATTTCTCTTTGTTGCTGTGTTGATCATAAGGATAAGCAGTTTGGCCATGTTTAGCCGGTGGGCGTTTAAAGGTACTTACAGACAGACACGCTTTTAAAAAGCATGCTTACGTCTACGTATTGTCTACGAGCATGCAAGACACACACCCAGACCAAGAACAGAAGTTTAAACTCATTATTCAAATTTCCGCCTCGCTGGGATTCGAACCCAGGACCCTCGGAACGGCGATCCGGCATGTTAACCATTGCGCCATCCGGGTCGTCAATATAACAAAAGATGATGGAAAAGTATAGGGTATGTTGATCGTGCTGGACCCTACTGAGTAATGGACGAGGATTTTTGCTTTCTTTTTTAGTCCAGAGCATCGTAGTATCGACGTTATGCGCATTGTTGTGGAGTTGAAATTTTAACCTGTCTACCTGGATGCCACCTGCCATACCAATGAACTTAGAAGTCTCAAATATAGTATAGGTACGCCATCTAGCGATCCAGCGAGCATTATTTGAAAGCTTGCACCTTTTACAGCTGTTCCAGTACTTCCAGTGACTAACTAGTACAGTTAAGTTCATAATGTTTCAACAGATGTCGCTAGTAGAAGTGAAATATCACGGAATTTGCTTCGTGTATAATTTTAAGCTGTTGCGGAGTTCGCTTTATGTAAACGATTTCACTGATATGACCAGATTAATATTAAACCAGTAAAACGTCCTCCCTTCGCCTATACCTACCGTAGTACCCACACTCGACTTTAAATTGACATCACGTTTTTATGTATGAACCAGCGAAAAATTTGCTCGTTGCTATAAACTGATTGAAATAAGTATAACAAACACAACGAAGCTTAGATACTTATCATAATACATTAGCACAAATGCACAGAAAAACAGGCACAAAATTGTAACAATCATCTTATTGGATTCGATTGCGTTAGTAATTAAGGCCCAGAACTTTTTCATTTATCATCCATGTGTATGCAGCGACCAGTTACATTTTCATTATATGCACAAGTAGCTTTTATATTAATCATCTTATGCGTCATGATTATAATATAATTATCTTCAGGGTTGGCGCCACTTTTCGTAATTCTTGCAGGCCATGACCACATCCACAGGTTAATAAAGAGATACCCTCTATGTGCATCACAATCCGATTGATCCGATAGCGGTGGCCCCACTAAGTTCAGAGACATCTGTTAAGTATGTCATGGTATTTATTTTTGACATCTGTGTAATTAATTCAAATTTCTAAAAAGCCATTTCTGCTACATTAGCTCCATCTGCCGATACCCAAGGTGTGCGACTTAAAGTATCTACTATATAAAGGTAGGTACCTACCCTATTAAACTCGGCACCATAATATTCAGTCAATCCAATACTTTATAATTATAAAATCAGTATTGTCTACTATAGGTGACAAAGTGAAACCACTAGCAATAAAATTGTCGAAATTGTTTCTTTCACTTCATTCATTATTTCTTTTATTTCACTTCACGTACCTATAGACACTCGTTTTATGAAATACTAAACTAAATTAAAATCACAAATTTCATTAAAATCTTTTTATTTTTCATCGTTGTATAAAATGTTTACATTGTATTAATAATATCCAGTTTCTTACTCGCTATAATTGTATACAATTCTATTCTAATAAACAAATAATATTGTACAATATTTATGTATTTAACAAAGACTAACTGGTACATTCGTCACTAATTTCGGGATCAAATCCCTCAGTAAATTAAAGATAAAGATAGAGATAGGTAAAGACTTGAGCATTACGGAGAAGAAAAAATCTTAACTCACTAAAATTGTATTCTTACGTGTTTCAATAATCGAAGGAAGACCTGATTTTAATTTAATTTGTAATGTTAAATTGAAAAATGATTGAATTCTGTTCAAAAAATTTGGATTCCAAATCATGGTATGTTGTTTCTTTGTAATCTTATACAACCTCTTCTTTGTGGAATTACTTCAGATAACGACATGAAATATCTTCATATTTAATGCCTTTGCAAGGTAAGATGGCTTTCCGTCATACTTTTAGGAAGGATTTGAAACATACTAGTATGTATGTATTTTTATATCAAAATAGACTCGCGAAAACAAAAGAGCTGTAAATTGTCTATTGTAAATCTGTTTGCTATCCTGTGTTTCCATCTGTGTTTATCCAGAAATAATCTTTATACAATCTCTTATCACTTATAGAGATACTAACAAGATATCAATAAAAATAATATTATATAAGCCTCATTTCATCACATTACACTTGTTATAGTAATTTCGTTTATGTGTCTACTTTCAGATTTCCAATATCTACGTGTGTATGGATTTCCAAAAATTATATCGACTCTTTCAATATAAAGGTACGTTATTATATTTGTTCAGAGCTCAATCTGTTCAATCAGAGTTCAATCTGTTTCCAGATCATGGCTTCGTCTGTAAATACTACATACAAAATACATAGTTTAATCAAATAATTTTCTTCGCTGGCCTTTTATTTAGTTCACAATAAATTCGCACCAAAAATCATGCGAGACAAATATGGTAAAACAGTAAAGAATATATACCACAATGTAAAAATTGATAAAAATCTCCATTTATGTACATCAAAATAATTTAAAATATTTACAGCTACAGCTAACTTAAATTAAATAAAGCTTAATGGACGGATTGAACTTATTGTATAAGATGGAAGACTTGAGGTAGTTAAACATTAACTTGTGACTCAATTAGATATAAGAAAGAAGGAGACCTTATAACATATTGAACAAATAATTCGAATTGAAAGGTGAAAATATAATTGTACGGAAACTTTTGAAGATGGTATAAATACAAGAGGAAATAATTATATCAAACATTCTGTTAAGAGCAGTTAGTGACTTGTCATCCATAACGATATAAAGTTTACCTCAATTAATATAGAATTTAAAATGTACATTATAACAGGTTCCTATAAATTTATGAATACCAAAAATAAACTCCTAATACTTTGTTACATTTTACATTGGTACACTTATTTACAGTATTGGTACTAAATATACATTTACAACTATTTATAGCGCGAACGTTGTACATTTCAAATTATTGTCAGTCTGAGTAACCTGCTTTACTTTTATTGCATTCGTTAAATTTAGCAACTCCAAAGCGTTTATTGATTCAATAAAAGCTCAAGTTTTCTAAATTTTTTCTAAATGTTTTCTACTGTTCTTTCTACTGTTCTATGAGTAATCTAAGTTTCCTAATATTTTTCCATCAACACAGGTCATTTCTTGTGTGTTGTATTGTATTGAAATATTATTATTTAATAACTTTATTTATAAGCTATATCAACAAAGTACATTACATTTATTTTGAGCGCTTGACACTTTATCAAATTTATTCTCATTATCATCAAAATCATTGTCATCGAGAGTCACTATATGTTTACTAAAAGCGTAACAATTATGGAATACTTAGATAATTAAGGACTATTGCACTTTTTCTTTATCTGTCACTATGTGTCCGTTCGTGTACCCATTTTTGACGTGACCATTTAGTTCGGTGGTGGGGATGATGTAACCATTGGTTATAGTTTCCCTGTTGATGGCAGCTTCATCGTTAGTCTTAGCTTCACCATTGGTCTTTACATGACCATTAGCTTTTACGTGGCCATTGGCAATATACCCGTTGTTGTTATTGTTGCAAACGTCTACTGGCCTTCGAGGTTTTTCCTTCTTGTAAGCTTGGATGTAGAAATTTGTGAAAAGCACAATGAAGATTGATGAATGGAGGATCAGGCCTGATGCGATGAGCCTGAAAAACACAATATATGAATGTTGGCTTAAAACATAACTACTTAGTTAATTTTAATCGATATTGAATATTTAAAAAGTAATCTGAATCGTATCAGCAGATAGATTTCTTACTAAAGCCGTATAAAACAGATTGAATTGGATTAAAATAAATGTAAGTATTGAGAAAAATAAAAATAAGCTTTTTACTATTAAAAGCTTGTCTCTAATTTATCTTACTGTTTGAAAATATCTTGTAGACAGTGAACATGCCCTTTTTAAGTTAAAACGTTGTGAAAGCATGACGGAATAAACGTTTCTTTCTTTCTTTCTTTCTTTCTTTAAAAAATTGTTTAGTCTATATTCTTAATAAAAAGACTAAACGTCGTTTACTCACGCACTCGATAAAGTTTGTAATGATACAGTAAAGAACAGTCGATGAAAAGTTCAGTACGTAATATTAATTACATATTCCGCTGTATTATTTCCAATTATTAAATCTCATGAACTTTATGGCGTAGCCTAAACTATTTTACATCTATGCAAATTTTTGTACTGTTACTTACTTAGGGTATCCACAGTCGTACACCAGAGCACTGATTGAATGAAACAGCACCATGAAGAATTGGATCTGAAAATATATAATTGAAGTAAGTTAGTACAAAGTTAGCAAAATCGTTTTTGACATCTTTATGCACTTTCTGTAAACGTTCAGAAGAACTCGGTTGCGTTTGATGAGTGGTCAACATCGCCAATCACATCATAATTTGTAATCTGGCTGTTCCCCACTACATAACACACTTTAAAACATTTTTTAGGAGTGAGGATCACGAACTTTCCACATCGGTGGTTGTTACTTAAAACAGGAATTGTCCTTCTAGGATGACTGCTATTGATATATTATAAATCTTTGCAGTAGAGAGCCCAGCAAATTTAAAAAATTTGAACTTAGGCATTTGTTTCCTCGGTTGTTCAGCAGGATGCACCCACGAGCACGGGAGATCTTTATTTGGATTGACTGTGGTCTTTAGTTGGAGCTCTTCACAATCCCCTTAAATTACACGTAGTATAATGTAGTCTAAAAATTCACTGTACACTTCAACGCGTAGCTTAACGACATCATGAATTTCGACACTGATAATCATTGGCATTGGATGACTAAGCCATTAGGTAGCGTAATGGTGATACGTGCGAACTGGAATCAAGATGTTTTTGCCACGTTATTGAAGGAAATTACGTACATTAGAGCTTCCATATCTTGAACTAGAGCCAATAATCTCGAGTATCATGGTTGCGAAACTCGGCTCAAGAACATAGACTTGACAGTAGCCATATGTCGATTATTTAGTCTATAGAACACCGACAAGAACCGTTCACTAAGTAATTAAGTTTAAAATCTATCTGGAAATCAGTGTTGATTACCGTTCTCTTTTTGACAAACATCATAATTGCTGTTCCATTATCTATATACAAATGTTTATAGACTTATACTCGAACTAGGATTCTGTTTCGGGTGACACAGATTGATACAAACAGAATCATAACATCACAAAAAACATAAAATAAAACAATCATCCGAAAACTAATGGATCTATCATACTATCTAACTCGTCGTTTGGCGTTGACCGTATTGAGGTGGTTTAAGATACTGTCCTCCGTCCTATGCCAGCAGACCATAATGTCTATGAGATGTGACAGAACCCCTGCTTGGTGGTCCTCGCGTAAGTACCCTTATTAAGAGTAAGGGTAAGAACCATTTAATAATTATATTATCAATATAATTATTAAATTCTTGTTGTTGTTATCCTTTCCTTGAAGTCCACCTGGCTAGCTACCGCCATCGTGCTCGAATCAGACGCCAGTTCTTATTTTTTCCTTACCTCATCTTTCTTGGCCAGTAGCCCGTCGGGGATGCCTGTGGTGTTACTCATGTCCATGGTGACCACTTCCCATCAAGAGGCTTATATGCTCGTTTGTCAGCATACTTCACAAATCCGCTGGATCTTTGTCACTAAATGCTTTTCACTAGTTTAGAGCAAAGTTAAACGTCTGAGTCGCACCATATAAAAGAGGTACGACAAGTCCCATTCCAATTTATTGCGAAATCGTTCCGACTGTTCGGAATGTCGCACTATCAGTCCCTTGTAAGCCCACAAACAGGTCATGAGAGTGGAAACACGAATAAATTAAGCATCTGAAGTGATCGGGACCGGTTTATAGAAGAAATTGCGTCAAGTAATGCGCGTGGAAATTGGTCAATGCGTGAGTACGGCTGATATTCATGCGTACAGAAAACATAGTGACATTAAGCCGATAGGTCTTGCAATTCACGGCGAGTACTAGGTACTTAGCTTGTATATGTACATATATTATGGTAAAAGTGTAACTGCTTGAGGTACTCGTATATGGGAGATATTTAGTATGTTATTAACACAAAATATCCTGTAACACTGCTTTTTAGAATTTTGCTTGTTAATCGGTTTATCAGTTTGTACGTGCGCATCTTCCTGGCTAAACTCATAGAAGGCTTAAGCAATTGAGATGCGGTGTTCGCAGATATATTGTAGCAATGAGGGTAAAATTTGTATTGGTCTTATTCCAACAAGTTCACAAATAAAAAAGATATTTATGTAAATTTCAATAATAGCATCTAAAAAAAATTTCGAGTGTGAAAACGAGGTCAGTTACTAATTATAGTATAGTATAGTAGAGTATAAGGTATGAGACAGCACGTACAATTGGCTTATCCGCATTTCCCTTTCTTTATAAACTTCCTCATGTACAGAGATGAGAGCCCAGCTGTAAGATAGTTAATAGGCTTATTACGTATTCAGTCTTGATGCAGTTTCATTGAATGTCACACTTATTCGTATTCAGTCTTGATGCAGTTTTATTGAATGTTAAACTAATTCGTATTCAGTCATTATACAATAAAGTTTAATTAAATCCTATTATGAATTAGGTGTCTAGTTACTACTAACATGATGTTTTGTAATTACTAGAAGTAAAGGGAAGGTATACAAAGTTTTTATGGAATTAAGATAGCTAACGAGCATGCTACATTGCAGCCTCCAACCCTCCGCTGCTGCCCATGACAACCGTGACTGACAGAGAATAAGATTCAAATCGGGACGAAGATGGTTAGTCAGCTAGCAAACGGTGTTAGAACGTAAGTTGGTTAGTACCTTAGTAGGTATGAGGACTGGGGCAGGGACTGTTAGTGATAGTTAGTCCTGTTAGTAATTGTTAGTAAGAGTCGTGTTCAATTCGGTGACAGATGTCTTGAAGTTTCAAAACTTAAACATTTAAATCAACTGAAGCTCATGTTTCAATGCTTTCCTGTGAGATGACTCAGAGTCACGTTAAAGTTGATGTAATATGCGCAGACCTGAAATGACCTTATTTATAATCCGCTAAGTGTTTAAACAATAGGTTTCATAAGTCTTTAAAAACATTCGCAACGGAATCTGCATTTCGAGCATATTTTTGATATAAAGCTGTGAAACGTTACAGGTCTTAAACAATTAAGTTTTCATTGTTGACTGACTATGACTGAAGAACAAAGGGACACTTAAAATACTGTTCCAGATGATCTATCTATACATTTAAAGACGAACTTATAAACATAGAGGTAATTGAAATTTGGAAGAAATCTTTACGTACGTAAGTAAGTACCTACTAATAATCACTTAAGAATTTTCGTATTATCAGGAGTTTTATATATTTTTCATGCTCATTTCATATTAACATAAAAATATATGGAACTTCGTTTCTCTGACGGGGTTGTCCCGACCACACACGTTTTTTTACGGTTCGTTCGGTATCGGGTCGGTATCGGGTCGGTATCGGTTGAATATCGGTTCAGTATTCGGTATCAATGTTATAAATTTATCTCGAAGTAACCAAGAATCAAACAGATATAACCGCTGATCGCTTTGGATATGAATTTCAATTAAAATTGAAATACTAAATTAAATGATAATACCATACACTTGTAAGTGCTTACTTATCTTTTGTGCGTTTCGAAGTGCTTTCACGAATCGCCGTGATAATTTTACTTTCATATCATGAAGTGAGATGACATCGGAAATCCTATTTAATAGCCGTTAACAAGCAACTGTAAAATTGATGAGGTGAGATGTGAAACTTATAATCTTTTTTTTAATGAATGTAACATCAAAACCGGTAAGTATATTAATTTCGACGAAAGAGTAGAGTAGATAGGAATCGAGACGAAGATCGAAGAAAATAAAAGAAGAAGGAAAAGTCTATGAAGATTGAAGTCAAAAACATTGAAGACAAAAAAGATCAAAGACGTACAAGATCCAAAACAATCTATAGGAGAAAAAGATAACAGAATGATCAATAAAAAAGAAAGAAAGAATGATGAAAGAAAAATATGACAGAATGATGATGTGCTAAACCGTCGATTCAGTGCAAATTTTAAAATGCAGTAATTAAGAAGAAAAAATCTACTGGAGAACTGTTAACAAAATCTTATTCTTGTTGTTCACTGAAGTAAACCGTGGGATGAGTTGATGAGCAAGTTTCGTAACGAAATGTTGTTACTGAATAACGTTACCTTGTTCAAGTAGAATACGATGATGACTTAACTGAATGTCAAACGTTTATGGTATTTTGATTGCAGCCATGAAGAGTTAACAATATTACTACTGGCCAAACTTAAAATTACTTCAAAATAATTGTTACCTACAAAGCGAGGACTAAATTTTTCATAACAATTTCAAGTTCAAATAAGATGGTTTTGCTGTCAGTGTCGAGAATTAGAGAAGACATGCATAAGTTATACGCAATTTCTTAAAAATCTTTCTTCTATTTATGTGTCCAAAACAGAAACATAAGTCATAAGAACACAGACAGATAGGGATACAGACATTTTAAGTATGCCTTTATTTTATACTGGATTATTCGGTTATAAATGTGTACAGTAGCGATCGCATAAGGGTTCCGCAACCATATACAGATTGTAAGGGTGTACAGCGATCGCAATACAGCACAACTTGCGCGTGCGCAGCCATTTCGACACAGCGCCGAGCGGAACGTAGTATCCTTTCGCCGCAACACTTGCGTTCTAACTGAGACCTTCGGGTGGAGAAAACGGATATGCGCATAGCGACCTGGTATCGTTAGAAAATTATAGTTTTCCTCAACACAAGTGTATATCATTCCTCGTAATGTTAGTATTGTTAGTGCGATAGTCGCTTTATGATTGTTGTATGTCGTCGTGTATGATCTTTTTTACTACTTAGCTTTGGTTTAACTTGCAATGTTGTTGTTAGTTTTTCTATTGACTATTAAGTAATAACAAGCTAACAACAGTAACTGTCCCCCTTCCTCATACTTAATAACAAACTAACCAACTAATGTTCTAACACCGTCTGCTATTTGCGTCTTGTTCTAGGTCGGTCACAGTTGTCATGGGCCGCAGCGGAAGGTGGTGCTGCATGCTCGTTTGCTGCCTTAATTCCACAAAAAAATACTCACCAGTTGCATCGTAGTTAGATGCTTCTTCCACCAGAGATACTTCTGATACTGGGGTCCCATGGCCGCCATCATATAGTACCCGTACATGATGACGTGGACCAGGTTATTCACGATGTTGGAGAAGGTGCCGTGCCCACCTTGGAACAAACAATAGCGAAGGTTATCGCGTGGCAATAAATGTAGGTCAAATGACAATTGGCTGCTGTAATTAGCTATTGCTTTTTTATTTTTGTTTATGACTTGCTTTGTAATGCTGGTCAGTTACTTTACTTTTACTATTAATATACGTTGCTTTATCTGATTTGACGACCTTACTTGGTTAAAAGTGACTTTGTTTGATTCCAGGGTCAATTCCAGCTAAAGCATTTTATATTTATAATAAACGTGCTGAGAACTAGGGAAACTTTGAATCGAACATAGGACCCTACGAACGGCAATCCGGCGTGGTCATTGTGTTTACATGGGTCATTTATACGAGTATAGTCTTGAGGTGTGTAATCTAACACTAAATCGAAATGTTTATTCAAAACTATATCATCGACAATCTTATAAGACAAGATTTTCCTACCACTTTCCTTACCTAAGTAATGTATGAATCATGTACAAGATGTAGGTTAAACGGAATGGTCAGCATTGCGATACCGGTTAGCTTGACAAGTTTACTAAGAAATTAATTCACGCACTTTCAACGTCGATTAAAATAGGTCATTTACCTCGGTTTGTAGTACTCTCAGATATACCTGTTTTAAACCGTTGCAATCAATGAATAATATTGAAAAACAGAAGTATTTTAAGAAGATTCGTCACGCGTTTCGCTGCTCCCGGCCTTTATTATGTGTGCGTGTTTTTATGTCTCTGTTTTGTTTCGTAAAGTTTTGTAAACTTGTTATTTGTTCATTGAGTTACTTTGCTATACAATAAAATGCCATGTAATGGAACTCACCCGCAATGAACTTCACTAAGAGCCAAGCTTCGAAAGGCGTCAGAGAGTGGTGGTAGAGATGCAGCCACGTGATCTGGCTCTTCTTCTTCCTCAGCACGAAAAATATGGTGTCCGCGAACTCCGATAATTTGGAGAAGTAATACACCCAGCACAGGTGCAGCATCTGTTGGAGAATGATGCATATTCTTCAACACACGAGATTATAAAAACAAACATGACAGGACAAGACAAGCTGTGGATTGACCTTCCTTCTGAGGTTTGTGGAGCCATGACGACCCTGTGGGTTGGTAGTGGGCCTGCTTACGAAGCGAGGGGTCCTTGGTTCGATTCGCGGCCGGGACAGATATTTGTGTGACAGATAATTGTTTGTCCTCGGGTCATGGGTGTGTGATGTGTTGTCCATGCCACCAGCGACACAGAAAATCATAGTGCAGGGGTATGAGTGTGTTAGCGTCTGGTGACTTGTGTCCGTAAGTAATTGTCAATAAATTGTATTAATTGTCCGGTTCTAATTCTGTCACAGATGTGTTGCAACCCTTGTGAAGTAGAGGTTCGCCTCTATAAAAATGTAACCAGATCCACACGTTTTGCTATTAAAACTATTAATACACGATGAAAATGGTACTAGGTACCGTGGTGGACCGGGCAATTTCTACGTTTAACCAACAATAGAACAGTTATAGAATATAATTACAGTTACAATACACCGACGACCCTGTCTAGATAATTACGAGTATTATACAGTCAAAGTTCCTTAGTTCGATTTCCTATCATGGTAGTTGGGACAGACCATGTAAATGTTTGTTTTCGCATCATTATTTGTTTGTGATGTCTGAAACGTGTTTGCCTACAAATATTTATTTGACAGGTACATAAATGTTTGTTTTGTGTCTTGCTTGCTTACGATGTCTTAATTGTGTATCTGAGCTGATAGCAACCCTAGGATTTGATCCTAGGATTTGTCTGCTGTGTATTATTCAAATTACTGTCACGCTCTTGTGGGATTATCTCAAAGCTGAAGAGACCTAGAGCGTAGTTTTATGTTATTACCCGGCAAATGGGCAGAAGAGCTACGTGACGGTAAGTGGTCATCGTAGCCCATGAACACCAGGCAAAGTCATCAGCGATGCGTTATCGGATAAGAAACAAGGAAAAGGAAAGAGAGATAAGATCCTCAAGCTCCAGCCGAAACACGGCAAGTCGTTTAGCGGTCAAGCAAGAGAATGGTAGTTAGCCAGCGGGCCAAAGAATTGACTAAGTATCCAATCTCCACCAATCCGCAAGGGAGCAGAGTGGTGGAGTATGCTCTACGCCTCCTCAGGTATGAGGAGAGACCCGTGCTCAGTATTGGGCCATTCATGGGTTGCAGCCAATCCAAACATCGATATTTTCCAGAAAGTGTTCTTCACCGCTGACGACACAACACAATTTCAGATTCACGGCACCCAAACAAATATAGGTCAATGCAGAACCATCGTTCTAACATTAACTTTTTTATTTATGTACGGACTTAAATAAAACAAATTTAAATTATAAGTAAAGTTTACCACAATAGACTAGTGCAAACTGCACTCAAATCAGTTAAGCCGTTTCTGTGATTAGTGTACTTATACAAAAGGCACGGACAAAAATTCCAACAACCATTATTTGGTTTTCTGTTGCGTTGATAAATAAATAAAATCGGTCAATTGCGAGTCGAAGTCGCACACGTAGGGTTCCGTACCACCGTGAATTATTTCAGAACAAGAATTATGTTACAAGAAAATGATAAATGGATGTATGTGTCTAACAGTATACACGTTGAAAGAATTCATATTTTCGCGCTTACATTTCAAGGAAGCCGTGGCCGTCTGTTGTTTGCGCTTCTCCTGATCGCGTCAAAGGATGCGCTTTCAAACATCAGGTAAAATATATTTGTATTAATTTCGTTTTTTAACATTAATAATTCCTCTTTTTTATTAATATCTCATTGTTATTTTTACAGTTAGAACAATTTTTTTTAATAAGTAGATACTTATTTATTTTAATTGCAAAAAATATACCTGTTTTAATTTATTCCTGTAGAGCACGCAGTTCAAAAAATAACGTTAGTTTCTTGTATGGGAGCCTCTCTTGGAAATAAATGTATTGTTATTTCTATTATGTCGTGATAGACTTTATGAGATACCTCTTTTTTAAGGTTACTTGTATGGGGACCCCCTTTAGGACCGAACTTTTTATGTTATCTTATTTATTTTTATAGCGGCCACAGTAACACGTATTCTGTGAAAATTTCAGGTGTCTTTCTATTTCCGTTCAAGAGCTCTGTGACTGACAGATGGACGGACAGACATCGAAGGCATATTAATAGGGTTCCGCTTTTACCATTTTTACGGAACCCTAAAAAATATTTATTATGTAGGTATCACTGACGTATGCACGTCAATTTTTATTCTACCGACCCCAATGATAGCTTTTCTTAATAATACCTTTCATTCCTTCTCAATATTACCTTCCACATACAAACAGCGATCAGTTACATTTTTTATATAAGAATGGATTTGTTTACGATATTTATATAGTAACATTGACACGAACAGCGTCCGAGACCGAAGGCAGGTATTTTCACTTTCAGTGACGCAAGCGTAATCGCAGTGCGCCGGCTTTCACTGAGACAAGTTCAAGTATCGGACTTAAAGGTTGGGGTCGAGGAGCTTTGCGGGAATTTAGCGGTAACCGGTTGGAAGTTCCGCAAATAATTATGGACATAATTGTGTATAGCTTTTCTTTAACTTGCAATGTTGCATGAGACTACGCCCAGAATTGGTTTCAGACAAGGGAAGTCAACAAAACATCAAATTATTTTTTATGCGAATACCTGACGACCATACGAGCCTACCCACTGATGGCAAGTGGTCATAGTAGTTCGAGAAAATTATCGCCAAAAATTACCGCTTTAATATAATCTTTCACTGAGTCAAAAACATGGGGTATCGACTTGGACTCATAGGATGAAAGCTTCAGTAGGAAGCGGTGGTTAGTGTTTCGAGACAAAAATAAAGTCCTCATAAATTGTTTGTGACCGATTTCAAATGTATAGTTTTATTTGAGCCCTGTCATCTGAAATTATAGTATTTATAAGTTTCCTTATGACTCTGGCTATCATACACAAAAATAACTTTTCAAATCCGATTTGCAGTTCAAGAGATAAGTGCGTTCAAACAAACCAAAAATCTAGCTTTATTTTATAAGTATAGAATGGTTACAAATATCAATGGGTTGATGCTGTCAATATAAAGAAAGATGTTAGCAGCATTTCACAGGCTACAATGATAGGTACTTGTTAGTCCAAACCTATATTTAAATCTATGAAATCTTTTTCGAAAGCTTTATATTGCCTATGTCCCGCAGTAGTTAAATAAATTGTTTAAATTAATAACAGATGGACAACACGGAAACAGACAAATGACTTCCGCAAATAAGGAAATGGGATACACTACAAAATTACCAATTACGTAAACAAAAATAGTACTTTCAAAAATCATGCCACTTATAATGACTACAGCCGAAACGGACTTGACACTTAGCCTTAATCTTCTTCTTCTTCTTATATATAAAAATGAATCGCTGATTTTGTTGCTAAGAGCAGATCTCCAGAACGGCTGAACCGATTTCGCTAATTCTTTTTTTATGATATTCCTTAAAGTACGAAGATGGTTATTACGGAGAGAAAAATTTAAAAAAATGCCTAAAAAAGTAAAAAAACAACACTTTTCTATATTCCCATACAAAAGATTCGTAATAATACTTAAAAGTCAATTTGAACTTTAATACCATAGCATAAAGTTTAATTGTCAGTGAAGGGATTTCATGAAGGCAAAACAATTGACTGACACGATACACGAGACACGAATGGTACGAGAGCTAACGTTGGAAAAACAAGAATTTGAGGTAGGCCAGTTTTTAGATATTATGTTATCTCTCTCACTCTCCTGGACGTCATACGGACGGTCTGGCTGGTGGTAGACGTTGCGTTCATCAGTGCGCATCGTATCTGTACAAGTAAAATATCAATTTTCAAATCATTTTAAGAAGGTTTCTTATCTTTTTTTTAATTGAACTTTTTGCAACATTAATCTATTATTGCCATAAAATATTTTTTTCAAATTATACTATGTTGTTATTTAATTATCTGAAACCCCAAAATTTATTTGCCAGACAATAAATCAATTGTCAAACTTCAGCCAGACCGATCCAAAAGTGAAAAATGTTGTGGTATCATTTTGCTTGGTCTAGAAATAGTTATCAAATAAATGTCAGAGAAATTACTAAAAACCATTGAATTGTTTTGTGGATTAATATGGTATCAAAATGATAATTTATTTTGTACAATTAGACAGCCAGACCTCCCGTATGATGTCCGCGAGAGTGAGAGAGATACCATATCTCAAAACTAGCTTACCTGAAATGGTCTCTCGAAAACGTTGCTAGCTCTTAGACCATTATAATATTTCCATTTCTTTATTTTCTCGATGACAGCTCCTGTGAAAACTTGAACGAGCGTCTTTTTTACATTATGTATGCATTATTTGATAAAAATATGACGTTTACACACGTACAAGGTTATATCAGATTCGGAGAAACTGATAGGGATGGAGCTATATCGATAAACGTAACACGATAATAGACCCGTTTTTTTACAAAATGTAAGAAACTAAACTACTGCCGGAAACTTTTGTACAAATGTATTAACTAATATTATATTATATTTCATTACAAGATGTTACACGTATTTATTCTTGATTGATAATGCTAAATTCTTTAAAATTTTCGAAGCTGTTGTAAAATAAGTAGGTATAGGTAGGCACTCGACAATGAAACGAAATAATGATAATGACAGATAATCTTTATTCATTTATTTTAATCAAAATCTGATGAATTTAATATAATAAATATATGCGATCGATATCATTAGGTACTTATTTCACAACACTACAACTATATAAATTAGAACTGTCACGTTTTTACTAATAAAATCATCATAAATACTATAGACATAGGGTCTCCTACTAAAATCGCGAAAATAATGTCCCAGTTTGACATTACAAGAAAGAATGGGAATGTTAGCAAGGTAATTTAAACACTAAATTCATTAAATACCGTTTTTTTTCGATTGCATCAAACACATACGTCAATGGCACCTTATGACACAACGTTTACACTACACGCCATAATGACATAGTGCAAAATAATCTAAACAAAAGTAACTGATATATTTGTCTCTTTCTGACTATATAGCCTAAATGGTGAGAAGACAAAGACAAAGATATATTTTTGATTATTTTGACTGATTCTGCAATTAGTTTTTGAAATAAATTCAATTTAAAATAAAATAGCGTGTTTTAGTAGCAATACAATAATTTAAAAGATAAAACAATAGTCTACCTACCGAAATTATGATATACCATCGTCTTTATTCACTTTACTGGCGTAGTCTTTGCACGATTTCAAAACACAATACGGCATCGTTGATGTGTAGTTGTCAGCACGGTCAAAAAGTGACTAACGCGGCATTGTTGTTCTTCTTGCGTTTTGTTGCTGAGTTGGCTCGGATATTTTTTAGCGCGGACCCTACGTCCATAGTAATGTGTCAATGAATAAAATACAGTGCCATCTTAAATAAAGTAAGTAAGTCAATTACATAAATTAAATAACCTATAAAATAAATCATCAACCCAAAAAGGCTCACTACTGAGCATGGGTCTCCCCTCAAAGCCGAGGAGACCTTAAATATATCTAACCATTGTAATACATTAACTATACATTTATATATTCTTTTAATGAAGATTTAATTAGGTAGTTACTACTTACTACTCCAAAAATTTATCGATGGATCAACTCGCACTTGAACATATTTTTCGATACTAAATTAACATAATTATATCACGACACTAAAATAGACAATAACAAATAGACAAATAGACAAGAACACATTAAAATAATGTGTCAAAGGGGGCATTTCGTGCCGCTACTGTAGCTGACCCGGTGTCCCGAATAGCAGAATAAGTAGGTATTTTAAAAAAATAAAGAATCGACTGTTAGGTGGTACGAAGTTCGCCGGGACAGCTATCTCGAGAACAACTGAACCGATTCCGTTAATTCTTTTTTTATGATATTCCTGAAAGTACGAAGATGGTTGTTACGGAGAGAACATTTTAAAAAATTGCCTGAAAAAGTCTAAAAACAACACTTTTCTATATTCCCATACGAATGATTCGTAATAATACTTAAAAGTCAATTAGAACTTTAATACCATAACATCAAGTTTCAGTATTAGTGGAGGAGTTCCAGGAAGGCAAAAGAATCGAGTGACCTTAGTATCGTAAAAATTATTAATTTCAAGATAGCCGTGTGGTTAATCGTTGTACTCCCGAACCGGGGGGGGGCGGGTTCAAACGCCACACGCACGTCTTAATTTTCAAAAATTGTGTTCGTATTACAATTTAATTATGACTTGCTTCGGTGAAGGAAAACATCGTGAGGAAACCTGCACACCTGAGAGTTATCCATAATGTTCTCAAAGGTGTGTGAAGTCCGCAAATCCGCACTTGGCCAACGTGGTAGACTATGGCCTATACCCCTAACATTGTGAGTGGAGACCCGTGCCCAGCTTTGGAACAGTTATGGGTTGTAATGATGGTAAAATGTAAATTGTCTGTGGTAAAATGTCACTTGAAACGTAAACGTCTCTTTGCTGTGCATCTTTAATATTACAATTCCTATAAAATTAAAAATTGTTGTGTTTGTGACTTACTAAATATGCTTCCTATAAGGCGGCGGACAAATTTAGGCAGAAGAACCCGCACTAACGCTACACACTCATAGCCCCACACTAGGTTTCCCTGTGTCGTGGGTGCCATGGACAACACACAAGACAAGAACACACACACCCAGACCAAGAACGGAAATTTAAATTCATCATTCAAATTTCCGCCTCGCTGGGAATCGAACCCAGGACTCTCGGAAAGGCGATCCGGCGTGTTAACCATTGCGCCATCCGGGTGGTCAACGCAACGAGTCAAATTAATTATCAATCTAATCGTACTGCCGAGGAACGTGACGATCGCAATGAACATGAAAGATTTCGGTTAAGACAGACCCGTGAAGTGCAACATTCGACTAATAATGGTGCAAGCTTTTTAGTGACTATTAAAAGAATTACCTCAGACAATTTACATTTTACCATCATCACAACCCATAACTGTCCCACAGCTGGGCATGGGTCTCCTCTCACAATGTGAGGGGTATAGACCATAGTCACGTTGGCCAAGTGCGGATTTGCGGACTTCACACATCTTTGAGAACATTGTGGAGAACTCTCAGGTGTGCAGGTTAATGTTAGGTTAATTTGGTAGGATATTGGCTTCAACCCATTGATGGCCCACTACTGAGCACGGGTCTCTCCTCATACCTGAGGAGGCCTAGATCATACTCCACCACGCTGCTCCAGTGCGGATTGGTGGAGGGGTTAGTGGCCAACCCAAGTGTCGGATATTTTTAAGCCGCCCGAAGGTATCCGACATGGCTTAACGACTGCTACCATATGGTAACAACCGGGACCGACGGCTTTACGTGCCCTCCGAAGCACGGAAGCGCTCAAGAAATTTTTGCCACTAGCGGTCAATTTGGTAGGTTAATAAAATTAATGAAATATAATAAGTAGGTATCATAATAAAAAATCAGAAATTGTTATTTTCATTGTGATTTTTCAGTGACTATTAAAAGAAATTTAAGTGTTTTATGTTTATTTTTTGACATATCAACTTTCTTATATTGTTGACTTATCAACTTTTTTTTATCTTACTAGCTAACCCGGTGTCCCAAATATCAGAATAAGTATTAAAAAAAATATTATAGAATCAACTGTTAGGCGGTACGAAGTTCGCCGGGTCAGCTAGTGATTAGAATAAATAGATTTATTTGGTCTCTGAATGTTACGAGAAGCTCCGGGTGACAGAGAGATTGATTTACATATCTGAACAGCGCGTCTAGAGGGATCCACACAAGTTTCGTGGTAGCTCAGCGACTAAAGCCCTGGTTTAGGTTCTAAAATCGGGCAGTAAGGTGAAAATCGCATTTACTAAAAAAACGTTAACCAGAAAATTTATAGGTCTAATAGGCTTTTGGATGATTGGTTGGGATATAAAAATTCCATCTAATTTGACTTATTCTGTTATTTAGTATGAATACGAGATCTGGCCGTGGAAAGCTTGATAGGACGCATCCTAATACGTACCTAATGAATATTCTGACATGGCTGAGCGTTCATTCGGGACCTCGTGGTCGGAGTAAATATAGGTACTTGCCGAGCGCACAAAACTTTATAAAAATCGGTTACATAGACCAGCCGCACACCTGCAATATTATTGTCAATACAAGATTGAGAATAATATTCATCAGTACGACAACGCAGCCCGCACACACCTAATATTACAGTCAATATTCACATTTATTGTGACTTGTAAGCGGCTAATACACGCAATACTATTATGGATTGCCATAGAGCAAAATTGTTTTTTAAAGATTGCGTCAATGTGATCTACTGAGTTACGTAATTTGGGGCGCAGAAGAATTGGATGGTTGTCCGCTAGTAGCATAGTTTGTTCCGATGGCCTTCAAGTATCACGAAATTTTTCGACACTTGGATTGGTTAAAAGTTCTTACAACCATTCCCAAGGGCTCAATGACGTAGAGAACACTCCAATTCACAAACTAATTCTCATTTGAGACTTAGAACAAGACTCAAATGAGAATTAGGATAGTTCGCAAAAACACTAACTTGACTTATAGAAAAGCATTAAAATATGAGCTTTATATTTCGTACCTTACTGGTAATTTTTCAACATTTAATCTACCTGTACCTATGACGCGTCTAAAGGGCGCGATCGGAGTAGACTTGTTGTAATGTGCGAAGACCTTGAACCAGGTAAAATTCATATCCTGTAGTAAGTCTAATGCGCCAAAGCCTGGAAATGTCTTAGTAAGCGCTCACTGACGTTATTTGTGGCAATTAAAAGCATCCAACACTTTAATATTAGGTAGTTCATTCATTACTTATTTGTGTTCCGCCATGGCTTTATTGTAAACTAAGTCAAGGACTGTATGTGCGTCGCTTGATGCTACTTAATTAGCGCTCGTGTTGCACGAAATATACGTCTTTGCGTTTCATCATAGTCATTTAGAATAAAACATAAAAACGTAAAAATTTGAGCGTAATAGGCCTGGTAACAAATAAATACAGTCAACGTGAATGTTACGTTAGACGGAACAAATGATTTACCCGGTAGCTCAGTTGCATATTTCCTGTCGAGAAGGTTCGAATTGAGCAGATTCAATTCATCATCAGAGCAGTCGCTCATGATACTCGTAGATAAAATTGTCAATTTATTTGCTAGTTTGTTATTGTACTGTAACAACATAGAATAGCTAGGTACAATTGGTCTGCATCATCAATGCAATCCAGGTGTGTTACAATTAGAGGTGCGTGCAAGATTAGAAACCAAGACCCCTGTTCAGAAGTCCAATGTTCAAACAACGTGACTATCACTGCTTATCAATTGGGCTATGTAAACCACTTTTCGTCGAACTTACAACTGACATATTATAGGCCGCTTGATTATAATCGCTTGGAAAAATTAACAGATACAATATAATATTTAGATATTGCGTTAACGTTGACACACGTACGACGCACGTTTCACTTTTTCAACGCAAAACAAACAAATAATTCGAAAGTACTAAGCAAGTTCCGTTGTGAGCTGACCGGATGGCTCATGGCGGAGAGTTATGTGAACACATCAATTAAATGAAGAAAGTCATTCGTTGAGTGAATCTTACATATTAAGATGCCTGTTCAGAACCTAAAACTAGCAGTCTAACTTAAAAGTATGAAACATATTTACACGTAGTATAGCTTATAATATCGTATTTATTAAATAAGATTGTGTATCGTAGTTTAAGCAAAATAAAAATTGGCAGCAGTTTTTAAGGTTGCCACCGCTCTCAGTCTGTCTGTCTGTCACAATATTAGGATACCGTATGAAAAACATGACACATTTGTTTGTTTACATCGATGTCTAACAATATAATGACGCACTACTATACTACTCCACCTACCTACTACATCTAACGTACAACTGACGTAAGAGAATAAATATAAAAATATGTAACTAATCTTTGAATATCGGTAATCTTTGACACACGAACTAATTCTAAAAGGAACTATTAAAGTGAGATTTCGGTCCCAGAACCATCACAAGTACCTACTGTATTTACATAACGCAGGTACTCTCTGACAAACGAATATATTTACTATATTTAAACATCACAGGTACTCTTTGACAAACGAAATAATTTAAAAAGGAACTATTACAGTGGAATTTTGATAACAGGGCCATCACTAGTTCTTTATTCAAACAACTTACCCTTCTTGCCTTGTCACTATCGCTGTAGTCCACGGGCTGACAGCTGAGGCTGTAGTCACCCCACCATCCGGACATCAAGTGCTAGAACAGAGTAACAAAATAGTAACAGGTCGGACATAGAGAGTAAAATGACATTATTGTATCTGATCAATTCTCTCTCCACAATAAAGTTATTTTGAGTTGCTACATCGCTCATGACTACGATACGACGTGACAACTTGAGTTAACAATTTACAGGTTGCACATTATAAGGTTGGATTTACGATGACCGGCCACAAAAGTGCATGCAGTAATGTCAAGTGGAGTGGACATTCGCTATCAGTGCGCCTCAGCCGTGAAGTCGTGCTTGACTGCACACGGCTCAGTTGTCGTAATAAGTGACGTCGATGTATTTGTAATATCGTAGTTGGTATAACAGTTACTACAAAATTAAAGGGCAGTCAAGTTTATAACATTATCATGAAACAATTCGACTGAAGAGAGGAAGAATATTAAGTTTAAATGACTTTAATTCGAATGTTTGATTAAAATATATTAAATAAATAAAAATAATAAAATGTTTTAATAATTGTGGAATTTAAAAATAGGTAGTTTAGTGCTTACTATAGTACTTATGAGTTAAAATACATAAAAAACAGTCTAATGGAGAACCTATACTCCATTTTTGAAATCAGTTAAAAAGGCTTGTAAAACATTTTCATTTTAAAATGCATTTTTACGAAAATTTTAGCCTAGTTGAACTAGTTCCATATTAACCAATAGCAAGGTCATTGCATTACGCAATGTAATCTAGAATGTTCAACGCTTTCTGGTAATATCGTTCCGCCGGATGGTTTCTTCTTGCATCAAACGTTTTACATGCACTTTGGTTCTGTTTCAAGGTCTACGTGTGTATTACGTTTCTGCTTATCAAGGTTTTTAGTTGTTACAAATAATGTTTCTATTTTTTAGCAGGCCAGAGTACGGTAAAATGAAATAATTTATAATAAGCCGAAATACTTATAATAAGCTGAAGAGTTTTTTGCTTAAACGCGCTAATCTCTGGAACGGACTGTCGGATGTGAAAAACTGTTCTTGTGTATCATAGCTACATTCATGAGGAAGGATATCTAACACTACGCTATAATTATTGGTTAGCCTTAAATACAAGGTGATTTTTTAGTCACTTGACGTATTAATTGGGGGTACTCAGTATTTGATTCTCACTCTCATTCAAACATGTAATTAACAAGGTGCTTGAAATTTGACGTAATTTTTTGTAATGGACATACCCATAGTGTGGACAAACTGAGAGCACATAAAAGGTCAGTGATCCCGCCCATACGGCCCCGCCATACCGCAGACCGCTGTGTTTCGGGCGTTTGCACAACGTGTCCATACATTCTGAGTATTTTTAGATAATTTATTGGATAATTTGATTGCCATTTTTGAAATAATTATCGTGTAGAAGTTTGACTCTATATTTTTAATCAAAATCTATGTATCTATGTCAATGTTCTTAGTAATAAATATGTCAATGTAATAAATGAAATAAATTATGTTACAAATGTATTATTTATTGAAACAATGTGACTCTCCATAAGGTACACAAGAAAATGAGGACAATTAATCTAATTTGTATCGACCTACTTAACAAAAAAGATCAAAACTTTTTTTTAGATTATACCTACAGCTTTTTATTTTCAATATAATATTTTGACTATTTAATGAGGAAGGCAGTTAAATGGTTCTCATTTCCTTATGTGCACATTAAGAAGACACACTGCACCTACATTCAAAAATATATAACACATTATCATAGTAAAATAAATGTAAAATCCTTGAGTTATAACGCTATCATAGCATTTTCATCCTATTCATTAATAACTTCACTAGACAATGGTGCTTGATGTTTGAATAAAAAGTATGAAAACCTTACAAAGTTGTTGCTACTTGATCTTGACTTTAAGGACACAGTCACACTAGGCGAATTAGACGCTGTAAGGTGCATATTAAAAAATTAAACCTTAGTATGTTGATATGGTCAACACAGTACTCGGTAGGATTAGAAAGTAGTTGGACTACTCGTAAATGCAACATTTGGGGTATCTATATGTATATCCGGCCTTTGCAATGAGTGAGTGTATTAGGCTTGTTTCATGACCCCCTCCACCAATCCACACGGGCCCAACTTGGTGGAGTATGGTCTAGGCCTCCTCAGTCATGAGAAGAGTCCTACTCAACAGTGGAGCATTAATTGGTTGATGCCAGATTATTGCAGAATAACATCTGTCTTGCCCAATGCAAGGCAATAAATTATTATTATTATTATTAATGATTTTGCTGTAAAGCTGTAACCCAAGGGCGAGGTCGTCAGCTGACCGGCTAGTTAGGGCGCGCCCTAAGACGTTCGTTTTAACATTCAGGTTAACCACAATGTTTTTGTACATGTCACGGGTGCATGCCTACGAAAACAATTTAATGGTGCGCCTTGACATCGCCGACAATGACGAAATAAGGTGCGTGGTAGACTGCTTGCGAACACCGAGAAGCTGACCGATAAGATCAACTAGAGCGAACAAAAAATTTACGAAAGGAAACTTACAAAGTTACAAATATAATTACTAATGAAATATGTAGATAATAGAAACCTAGCGGAGAAGACACTGCGAAATTGCCAATATTGCCAATTTCCGAAGTAATAAAATTCAAGATTTTGCCTTTAAATTTGTCATGGACACAATTCCATGAAAAAATTATAATGGACACAATTTTGTCATGGATACAATTCCACAAATTTAAACCCAAAATCTTGAATTTATAGCAGACAATAAGTACCGATCTGCTGCGAAGAAGACAATTTATTGATAAGTTGACAGATAAGACGAAATTATTTGGGTATATAATCTTGAAACGGTAACGTTTACCGCTTATCTCTCTTTCTGATACCATTGACTAAAGTGGCGAAAAAATTATCTACTTACACGTCAATTATTTTAATGGGAAATACAAGGATAGAGACACTATGTGCCCAAACATAGCAATTTTGTTACGAATATTATCAATTATGAATAAGAATTACCCAAGTGTAACACTTTTTGTACTTGAAGATTATGTTGTAACACTTCTGATGTCCATTGTTTTTGTTTTGATGTAAATACATGTGTTGTAAGAAAACGGGACTGTTTTGAAATTTGAAATAAAAGTACATGTACGAGTACATACAATTATAAAAACAGCTTATTAAAAAATTGGTATTTCCTGAATAAGTATGCATTCCTCAGATTGCTATCGAGGAGATTTTAGTGGGTAAAAATTCCACATAACCCAAAAAACCTCGGGTATCTTAAGAAGATTTCCTCTCGAAAAAAAATGTTTAGTTTAGGACTCACCTACTTTTCGATCGCAAAACAATAAAATAATATTGAATTTTGTATGTTTGGCTATATTGATGTTTGTGCAGAGTATTACCGGGCGGATTTTGACGCCATTAGAAAGCTCATGGTTAAGCCCGAACACTGTTAAATGTTTGCGCAAATATTGCTATGTGAAATTGGTTGGTTACAATGGTAGTAACACCCAAAATAAGTATGTCCGTCAAAGGCCCGATTAGGCTTTCAAAATTGCATAGACAAGTTTTTTTTTTTGATCTTCGTTTAGCAGAAAAAAAATTATAAATGATTTTTTTATTCGAAGTTCGTTTATACAAACTTTTGAAACATCTTCACCTAGTGATCCAAGAAGAAGAAGCGCCAAGAAACTCCCAAGCATACTTTTTTGCAACACAATGTTATATTAATTGTAGGCACTATGCTATACAAAGTCACGTCCAATTAGTCTCGTGTTTAAAAACAAACATCCATTTTGTAATTAAGTTTTTAGAGTGTACAATAAAGAGTATCCTACCTATTATATTATATCTAAGACAAATAGATGTCGACTCTACATTTCGTATGATTAGTTTTAATAAAAGAACAATACAGTTACCTCGTAAAACATATAAAGTGACAGAAGAACTTGGCCAGCATTGTACGCAACGAGGATGCTCTTGATCCGAAAGGGTTTCCGATTGGCCATCCACAGTGGACCCACCAGCACCACGAAGGCGAGATACGCCACCACCATGGCCAGTGTTCCCAGCGGCGTGTCGAACAGGAACCATCCTTGGACGCGGGGGTCTGGAATGAATGGTCAGGTTAACAGGATAGATCCAAAGATATTAAAACTATAGATGTATTACGTTCATTTAACGCGTATTGCACTTTTGAATCCGATGACATTATTGTAATTACGGATGAGAAAGATATAAGAATAATACTTAGAACGTATGAGACAGGAAGACATCGCTAGTGTACCTATAATGTATCTACTTACAGACAATTTTGATAGTGTTTTGAAAAAAGATTTTACTAATTACTGGGCTGCACTCGAATTTCGACAGTAATTAATTTGGTTTAAAGGGTTCATTTAGGTTAATCGACAAGAAGAAACGCCATCTGATACGACGTAAAGGAAGCCAGTATAAAGTTTAAAATTTAAATATATTCCCAACATCGTACTCCTACGTTCGTAAAACATGGGTACAGAGATCTTCGCGTGTTATATAGAATCTCTTCGAGTTAGTAACTTTATAAATTAGATTCTACATTTGATTTTTAAATTATGTAAACCGTAATGCGAATTTAATGTTTGATGTTACGTTTAAATTTTTTGCGTGACAAATTACCTAAGATAAGTACGGGGAACGCGTAATGTAATTATTACGCGAAAATGCTACAACAATAGTTATATTGTGAACATCGTTTGAATTTTAACCATGATAATTGAATTGCTCTGAGCCCGGCGGATACTGTCCATCCTAAGCGATCGACTGAGGTGGTCGATACTTGGATGGGTGGTTGGATGGGCGTGGCTAGTGGCAAAAAATTCTTGAGCGTTCCATGCTTCAGATGGCACGTTAAGTCGTCAGTCCCGGTTGTTATCGCTGAATAATAGCCGGAGTTTTCGGGCGGCATAAAAACTCCGGACACATGGATTGGACGCTAACCCTTCCACCATTCCGCAACGTAGCAGCGTAGTGGAGTATGCTCTAGGCCTCGTCACTTATGAGGAGAGACCCGTGCTGAGCAGTGGGAGATTAATGGCTTGAAGCCAATTGAACTTAGGAGTTTTTTGGTAGGGTCACTACTAAGCTATCGGATCGTAGTTAATAAAACACTAAAGCTGTCAACTAAAATAATAATTTCATGCACATTATCGCAGGCAAATTGTTTTGCACAATACGTTTTCGGGAAAATTGGCATAGACTGATTTTAGCAGACGAATTAGAGCAAACGAATTTATGCATATAATTTCATGCAGGTAAATTAATGCAGATGAATCTATTAAGTCACTGGAAAAGAAGTAGTTAGTTGCTTCGCGTTTTCTCTAACAGTGTAATGATTAACAATTTGATTGCATCATCCGCCATGCTTTGCTCGCCACAGTGAAAGTAGGTGCTAGTAATTCTTTCTTTTTTTACTTCATGTAACATATTTAATTAGTCTCACATGTTATTTATTAATGGCATAATTTAAATAATTAATGTAGATACTTAATTTTTGCGAATAGTATGTCACAGTTTAATGATATTATTATATTTTGAACGACGCACTATTTTCTAGGGGGCCCTGGGTTTCATTTTTAGTAAGCTAGAAATTCGAATGACTCTAATATTTTAACATGTACACAGAGATACACGATCGATCGATCTTTATTGATTCTTTATTGATCGAATCAATAAGGATAAATTTTGATTCTTTTATGTATATTGTAATTGTGTATTGTAAAATGTATATTGATTCCCAGTAGGTCATAATTACTATGTTTTCGTAATTATTAAAAACTTAGAACCGACAAAAAATGGTCATTCTTATTTTAAAATACAATGTTAAAGTCAACGGCCTAGGCGGTGTGGCAAAAAAATAAGTATAAAATATGTAAATATAATTACTGTAAAAATTATATTTTAAAATAGGCAATTAACTTCTTTTATCATAAAGATCATAAACTTTTTATTAAGGTAATAAATACTAAACTTCTCGCAAAGCATAATTCTGCCAAATTTGACTTAGATGTTCGGTTTACGTGGGCAGTATTATGGGTCAAAATATGATAATTATACACTCGGAAAATGTGAGAGTTATTCAAACGATGGATGAAATATTTATAGCTCGTTGGAAGTATGTATGTGCGCGCTAGTTGCCGGAACAAATTTGACCAAAAAATGAAAAAAAAAATTCTAGAGTGGACAACCCTTAACATTTAGGGGTATGAAAAATAGATGTTGGCCGATTCTCAAACCTACTCGATATGCACACAAAATTTCATGGGAATCGGTCGAGCCGATTCGGAGGAGTATGGTAACTAACATTGTGACACGAGAATTTTATATAATTATATAGAGATGATGATGATGATAATCAGTAAATAAAAATGATGGTTTTCTGTACACGGAAGATAAATGTATGTATGAGCGAAAAGTGTTGGGGGCTTTTCTTAACGCAATAGAACCCAACACAATGTTTGTCAGTACGTCTGTGCATTTGTACGCGTTAATCTCAGAAACAGCGGTTTTAATTAATGTATTGGGGTAAGCTTAACTTCAAATGTTTATTTTATTTAAATCAATTCATAAATGATAAAGTTATATTACTTTAAGGTAGGTATAGTCAAAATTCGTCCTCTAGCTAGATTTCTTCTTCCAGCCAGTTAGTAAGGGTCTAGCTGACCCATGTTTCAATTCATATATCTTACTAATCCTACTAATACGTATTATAAATGCGAAAATTTGTTTGTTGAGGATGTATGGATGTAGGTATGTTTGTTAAGCAAAAATTTACTAACTGGATTTAGATGAAACCGGATTTAGATTATTGTCATAATTACACTTAAGCTACAATTTATAAAGACTGTGAAGTAATTTGGCCATAATATAACGATGACTCTGAATGATGAATGATGATGAACTGATGAATCTAACCTTTACGTGAAAGTAAATTTTATAAAATTCTAATCAAAATTTATACATTTGTCGCGTTCAGTTTTAGGTAATGTAAACTGTGTTTTTTAAACTAAGTACCTAAATTGGACTAATAGCTACGATAAAATTGAAGATTATGCGACGCGCCAAATTCCACGCGGGCGAAGCCGCGGGCAAAGGCTAGTTTAATTTAAGTTGACGACAACTTCACTTCGCAGAAAAGACTTCAACGCGCGTAATTCTGTGCATAACTATATACTAATAACATGCTAGTAACTATTGCCTTTTTAATTTAATTATTTATATATTTATTAGCACATGTTTTTGTAAACTATATAATTTAATCATAATATACTGCTTCTACGAAGCGTGTAATAATTGTTAAGTAAGTACTTCTTTTCAAAAATAAGTTATGAAATAATTATAATTATGATGAAAAAATATTATAATTAAATTATGCTGTCAACAAGTCTTGGAAGAGAATATTTATTTTTTAATTGAAGAAAGTGTTAAAGTTTGTCTTCATTTGTGTATCATGTCAGCTACAATTTATAAGACATGTAATTTTGTATCTCACATTTTGTTTGGGTGTACAATTAATATAAATGTATTTCATCGTTATAAAACATGATAACATATCACTAGGCAATTTTAGTACCTATCAAATAATTGTAGCTAATATTTTAATTGTAAAGTTACGTTACGTTATACATAATTAGGTCAAAATATTCCCGGACAACACACAAAGACAAGAACACATATTAATATACAGAACGAGAACAGAAATTTAAACTGATCATTGAAATTGCCCATTATTCGTACCTCACTAAACTTTATGGCTATTGAGTACCGTCGACTGCTCAATTCATTAATATATGCGATCATGAGATTTAACGGGTCAATCGAACCTTTCACATTCTCTCCATACATTTCAAGCCAAACAATAGCTGTCTAGTTTGGTGTTTACCAGCAGGCGCTATGTCGTATAGAATAGGCGGTTAAAAATGAAAGTGTTTAAAGAATATCGAAAGGGTATTTCGTGGGTTACTTACAAGAATGACACATAATTATTCGTTGAATATAATATCTAGTTTATTTTACCCATGTTCGATTTTGTAATTAAATGGTGCTTCTAAAGCATTGTTGTTTAGAACATGTATGGCGATGGGATTTCAATGCCTGGCCGGCCAAACAGATTAGATAGGTAAATGTTAGTAAATAAAAAATAATAAAACGCAATGACACTCGTATACCAACAAACGAAAGATACTTGATGAGTGATTCATAGGGGCTTGGTGCAATAGGGGATTGAGCTACTACACTGCAACATCGGATGCAACAGTTGAATGACAGCGAATGGCAAAATACATTGAGTACTTCCTCGGGGACGTAATATCAATCCCGGATGTTATCGTAAGATTAAGCTTTAGGTCATAAGTCTACTTGCCCGGGGGTATATTCGGCTACGAGTACTAAATTTACTGATGCATGAACGGTAGAGGAGAAACTTATCCTCAATTATTAACTCTCATCTCGCAATGGGAAACTACTTTCATGGAGAGCCGAAAAAATGTTGGGCGTTTTTATCAGGCATTTAATTTTTCATATCTATTCCATACACTAAAGAATTTTCGCAAATAACTTCAGAGACTGTTGTTTTTTTTTGATCAGTAAAACGGCATAAAAATTAGTCTAATAGACTATAGTGTTTAGACAATAGAAATCTTGATTTGTTAAGTTTATTGATCCGTTGACACTACGACAGGTAGGTTCAGTTTTGCAATAGGATTCATAAAAGATGTCTCTATGATGTTAAGATTATATCATCATCACAGACATTACTCGGACGAAAATAAATTAAAATTTAACCAATATTTGCTAAAAATATGCTTCTAGCACGTTTTTATTTTATTTAATATATGTTAATGCTGGACCACAATCCTACCTGATTGTAAGTGGAGATGTGACTCCCACAATATTTTCACAGTCGCTACAGAATTCGTAAGTAGCCATTAATCATCATAATTATTCATTAGCTTTGAAATCAATCAAATTAATATGAGAGTTTTGAATAATTATTTCAACATCTAGTTTCATGTTCAATGGGGCAATAGGTGTTGTTTGGAAAATTCAAGGCAATTTTTAGCAACCTCCTATTAAGTTATGGTTTATCCAATTGGTCACGGTTATGGTGAGATTACATTGATGTGACGAAACACTTGATTGGTTCTAATTGAGATGAACTATCGGAATAATTTACAGTAAAAGTTCTAATACACTATTTTGTATGAAGCCTTTGTTGCAATAATAAGCACAAAAGCAAATTTCAATCTCTCGACAAGCTTTTATATCATACTAGCGACCCGCCCTCGCTTCGCTTCGGGAAACTTATTCCTTCGGTTTGCAAAGATTTAGTTATATATTTTGGATAATTCACACTATATCTTTATAAACTATAGCCTATGTGTTATTCTGATGTGTAAGCTATATTATTGTAAAGTTTCAGCAAAATATATTCGGTAGTTTTTACGTGAAAGAGTAACAAACATTCATACATCCATACAAACTTTCGCATTTATAATATTAATAGGATAAATTGTGTAATGACGATAAAGTCTGTTAGTTTTTAAGTAAAGTAAGAGTTTTTAAGTAAAAATTTATTTTATTCTTTTTAGCGTATTTAAATAAAAGCTTGTTTTTAATAAAGTTTTTTAAGCTTTAATTTATATACGTATACGAGTACATTGATTTGTAAAAATATAATTCGGTTCAAGGAAAATCTGATAATGTTATACAACGCGTGTAATGGAATCTCTAGCACAGCAAGCTAGCCTTGCAATTTCTGTTTCAGAGTTTGTGTTTTAGTTCTGAACTGTCATAATACTGCGTCTGCGTCACACGACGAAGAAAGACATGTAGTCTTTATTTCATTTAAATCGATCTACTCTATTAACAATAAACAAATTAGGTACGTACCTAGTACCTACCTACTGTCTATAGATATTATCCGCGTCTTCCTAAACGAAGCTTATTCTTAACGTAATCTGTAGAACATTGTGTTCTTGGACAAAGTAATTAAAACAACGACTCAAGGTTGTGATAGAAAGTAACTACGAGTATACATAGGTATATACCTATACATGTACTTATATATGTGCCTATATATGTAGTTAATTATATACATCTATGTAGTTAATCTATGTAGTTAATTACCGCATCACCTTCATTTACTTCGCTCCGGAACCCCTGACTCATTTCACATTGATATTCTAAATCTAGCTACATCCGAAATTATTTTTGTTAGTAGCCTAGTTGGTAACGGTCCTGCCTACGAACCGAAGGGTCCCGAGTCGATTCCCAGGGCAGACATTCATGTGACAGATTAATGTTTATGTTCGGGTCGTGGGTGTTAGTGACATAATAAGTCAATGGTGTTAGTGATGTGTTATTTGTCTCCATGTCACCCGCGACAACAGGGAATCTGAATGGGGGGTATGAGTGTGTTAGCGTTTATTTAGATGGTACGGAGATAAATTAGCTGTATGTTTTAAGATTTAAGTAATTTTGCATTAAGTTGGTACCATATTATTGCGGCAGAATTAATGTGTTCTTTCTTTCTAGTTGTGTATCAACAATCAATCACAACAATCTCACCTGATGGTCTACAATCAATTAATTCAATTGATGATTAATCTCACTTGGTGGTAATTGAAGAGGAAGTGGAGGTTTTAAGCGATGATGTAAAGGTTATTCACTCATTTATTTCCATTGTTTTAATGGCAAAAATAATGGTATCTAAGTACATATAAATAGGTGCGGAAAAAGGTCATTACACTTCTCCTTTGTTTGTCAATCTATTTTTTAACCTCCGACGCAAAAAGAGGGGTTGTATAAGTTTGACATTGATGTCTCAGATGTCTGTCTGTGTGCGTGTCTGTCTGTGGCATCGTAGCTCTCAAACGGAGGGACCGATTTCGATGCGGTATTTTCATTTGAAAGCCAGTTTCCGTGCGGTGGTTCTTAGCTATGTTTGGTTAATATCGCTCCAGCGGTGTAATATTATCAGCTCTTTTTCAAAATGATGGCAATTTAAGCTACAATTTATGAAGATCTGTTCAAGGTTCAGCCCTTTTAAATTACAACTGCATCATTCGTCGCCGATTTTTTTTCTAATTTTGCTTTTATTTGTTTCATAGACGGAGCGGGTGTTATCGATAAAAAAATAACCCTTTTTAATGCTACACACTTATTGCCTAAGTTTAGTAGGTACTCAGGGAACGGCAAATTTGAAGTGCTTTGGTTTGACTTTTAACTTATTGCTGCTACTTTCGTTTCCATGTTATCGTATTGAGATATGTCCAAATAGCATTTTTTGTATTTTTCTTTCAATTGAAGCAATTAAGGTCTTAATAAGGCTAATAATAATTTGTGCTAGTATATTTGACAAGTTATTCATGTCAAAAATCGGACGGAAGTGATGTAACACTACCACCGTAGTCGGTGAAGACTACATACGAGTATATCACCGTTGTAAAATAAAATTCTTTGTAAGTTTTAATTACGTTATGTGTACGTTAAACTATTGTATTGTTATTGTTAGCAATAAATCTAACCTTGCTTTATTCGGATTCGAATTTGGAATTATAATAAGGTATTAAGAAACATCTTTGTGTTTGTGGAATATAGTTATAGCCATTTAATGATTTTAAATTATCGAATTATCATTAATTCGAATTATGATACTGAAATTTAATTATTTATAAACGATTAGTCTATTACACTCGGGTTAATAAATATGGAATTATACTTATCTTTATTTCTTATTTTTATTTATAACTGAATAATTTATGTGGTCTTCATATAAGTATTTGTCACAGACGACAATGTTTCGAAATACTTTGTAACTTTTGTCGTGATGTTTAGCTTATTTTTGTAGTAAGTACAAAATGTAAGAAAAATCGTCTTCAAAAACAAAGTAATGACTGTTTTTCGTGTCTTGGATACTTAAGCTATTTTTGCAGTAAAAAATATAAGACAAAATAAAGTTTTTTCTTACCTGAAACTCGTTCTGCCAACATCCAGTATTTATTGATGATTGTAGTCCAATTGTTGTCCGAATAGTAGTCGTCTATAGCGATTTTCACGAACCCTGACATTTTGACAATTGTCTAACACGACACTCAAAGGCTATAGTTAGATCACTACACACACTTCACTGGATCTATTCAGTCCAACCGTCGTTTGCCGAAACTCGGTAACAATTTGCAGCGGCAAGCTGTCACCTGAAACAAAAAGCGTATTATAAATTAAGTTACTTAACAATAATATTAATTTTTTATTTTTATCGGAATAGTTTCTATTAAGATTTATGTTTAAGTTAAGAAAATTTTACGTGACAATGTTTATTAAAATTGAGATTTTTTAATAGTATGTTTTAACCTTTTTATATTTTTTTAGTGTGTGTTTAAAATAAATAAACAAATCCCCGAATCTTGAAATTGGAATAAATTTTTGGCGGGAGGTAAAAAAAAACACGAATATCCCACCGATGGTTTCCGTTGCGTCTGTACATCTTCGTAAATATTTTTGTCAGCAAAAATCAGAGGCACAGCTCATTTCTTCTGAAGAAAACGAAAGCCTATGCGAAAGTGCGCGCGCGTCGCTCACTAGCCCACAATTGAATCGCGCGCCAATACCAGCGACTGCCACCCCACGCGGCGCAAGGACGCCGTATGTACACAGTTGCGACATGGCAAACTGCATTCTATCGTTATGAGGGCAACGTTCACATTTCCGTGTTCGCGATAGACACACATACGTTTATACGCTCAACGACGTAAACGTTGCGCGTATTCCAGCTACGAACACAGTGCAAGTAAAAAAATGACAGTAGTAGCTACATTGTGCGCAATTGATTAAGTTGTAAATTTTTTAATAACTATCGATGACTTTAATTGTTTTTTGCTTAGGTTCTGTATACATTTCTATACATTTGATTGTTAGATACATTAGTTAAATAAAATATATTTTCAAAGTATTTCGACACGGCTAACAGGTGTAAGCTTGAAAGAGAAAGGTGTTTGATCCACACGGTACACAGATGTAGCAATATGTCTTCGGATATGGCCTTCGGTGGCTTCTAATTTTCACATGTATTACATTATCTTTACGGTACTTAGTGTTGAATCGAGTTGTGCGGATTATTCTAGATGTCTTTTTAAGTGAAAAATAACGTGGAATTAAATGATCGTTTTTTTGCTTCTTTATCGTTATTTTATTGTGTAATTTATCACATGTTTTAATCATACAACAATCAATCAAACAAAAGTTATCATAAGTGTGTCATATATGTGTAATCAATTATTTTTCATTAGAATTTGCGTAATTAATAGGTAATTAGACAGTTACTGTGCTTTATTTTTATTACTCTACCTACAACTAATATACATATTTCAATAAAAAAATCATATTAATATTATTTCAATTTAGATCGCTGTTACATAATTATATTGAATTTAAATTAATGCATTTTCAAAAAGTTGTGAATACTTTTATGTAGTTCTTTAATCTTTTGATTATACTATGGCTAAATTATTATCTTAGGACAGAGTGTTCAGTGACTTTACGAAAGTTTAGTGAATATTGAAACATTAATTTATTTCTATTTGATGAAATGTTAATGTCCAGTTAATGTTTAGTCTTATAATTTATGTGTTTTTATTTTTATATGTCTGATAAATATGACAGTTTAATCATTATTGCGAACATGACTGTATTAATTTGACTTATTAGTATCTTGCACAATATCTTGAGACTATCTTGCATTGTATATCAGTGAATATTAATTCGCAAAAAGCCACAGAGATGGCGCTGACCATAGCTTTCACTCGCATGCTTTGGAGTCAAGTTCAAGAGCTTTAGATCTGATTTTAAACCAATAGCTATTTACTGGTTAAACGTGATGCACTTGACCTCAAGCAATACTACCATCGATTAAAACAAATCTTGGTATTTAGGCGGTACAAACTACTACGAACCCACTATAGCTTTGTTTCCGAACGCATTGTCATTCAGTTCAGTAACCCGAAGCAGCTGGTACAGGCGTTTTTTAATTCTTGAATGATAATCATCAGGCCTTTCTTGTGATTCACTAGTTTACGTTTGTGAAAACCTGAGCACAATATGAAGGTTTTGATGATCGCGTTATGATTGACAGACTTTTTACTATGTAGGTATGTATTTTTATACTATGTAGTGGTACAGCGCAGACCACTTCCAATGGTCTGTGTGGTACAGATAAGATTCCCTGTGAGCGGATTACATGAACACACAAAACATGAGACTTTACGGACAGACTAGATACTTTTAAAAACATTTTTTTTTAAATATATGATTCCCTTTACTTTGTAAACTAGCAAGGAGTAAGTAAGTCGTTGACATAAAAATGTTGAAGTTAGAAATAATTTTTAGAGGTACGTTAAACCATTCATTGTTTTGCTTAATTAAAATTATCTACTATAAATTACTGGAACATCTGCTGTAGTGTCATCGGCGTCATCGCTCCTTAATAAGTAGTGTACATGTATATATGTCTTTTAATAGATGGCGTGACTTGTGTTGGTTTCTGTTGGTAACGTACTACATTACCTAACGTTTGATTAAGTATATTTTTTGGTTTATGGACTTTTCACATAACTATTATTTCATTAGTGGAAACTTGGCAGAAAATGCACTAAATTATTAGGATATAGCAGGAATAACTTGTGTTTTACGAAAAATAATGCAAATTAGGTACTTACTGTTTCATGTAATACAGAAACAAAAAAATCTCAAGAGTGTAACCGTATCCCCATTCATTGTTATTTGTAAATATAAACTAAAAAAATATTGGAACAAATCATTTCAAAAAATAATTTTAAATAAATAAATTGGATCAAATACTTAATTTTCTTTAACATTACACGCGATATTTTATGCTAGCGACCCGCCCTCGCTTCGCTTCGGGAAACTTATTCCTTCAGTTTGCAAAGATTTAGTTATATATTTTGGATACTTCACACTATATCTTTATAAATTGTATTTTGATGTGTAAGCTATATTATTGTAAAGTTTCAGCAAAATCCATTCGGTAGTTTTTGCGTGAAAGAGTAACAAACATTCATACATCCATACAAACTTTCGCATTTATAATATTAATAGGATTATTGTCTGTACGCGATATTACCTGTGATATTTTTCGACTTTATATTTTGGGGCGAAACTTTTGACGTTGAATTAATGAAACTTTACAGATAATCACGCGATAGATTAAATAATATTCACCACATTGTTAGGAATTTAACATTATTCTTATTATCATAAACAACAAAAGTTAATAGATCAACGCGCGTTAAAAAGTTGCATGTCTGTGAGCCGTTAAACAGCGTTTTTATTGTTCATAATTGGTAGCAATCTCGTTGAGGTTACGGGCAAATACCTAATAATTACAGGTTTCATTTTTATCAATGACAATGGTTCTAACAGATAGTGCAAAGTATACAATACGATGTTTAAAATGCGGCAGAACTGAACAACACTCTCGGCATTGGCACCGCAGGTACATATAAGTAAGGTGCTTCGGACTACCTTGTATTTGTGAACATGCTCTTACTAGTGACGGTTAAATTACTTGGTCGTAACTCGTAACGCGCTTCATAATTATATTAGTACCTACTAGAATCGCAAAGGTATGGAATAGGTACTTTGCCCGCGTCAAATTGGGCTGTCGTCGCTTATGTCAAAAGTCAATAGGATTTTACTGAATATTACTCATTATGTGTTACTACATCGCCACTAGTAGTTAAGTGTTAGATTGTAATAAGACATAAAATCAATGAGTTCTGGAGAAGTTTATGTCCATCATCAATCAATCGAAACTTTAAGGATTTCATTCACTAGCTTGACTAGCTACAACCAGGTAGACTGCACTACAAAGCCGTTTGTATATTAATAAAAATATTATGTACCTAAAAACAAGCCTTTAAACTGAAAGTTGAAGAATACATCGATTATAATTAAGTATTGTAAATTATTCGTTACATGCCGTCATTGAAACCGTTAACATAGTTTAGTACTTAAAAACATGTTTGTGCAATATCATCATAATATTAAAAGTCGAAATCTATTGGGAATATCAAACACCCCGTCTCGCCGCACTCTATCTAAATATATTCAAGTCCAAAGTTTGACAGATAGATACACGAGCGTGTCGCAACACTCTGAGGCACCGGATGGAAAAGCTTTTAGGGAAAATTCGTCCAAGTGGTCATAGCGACAAGGTCAACTTTCGTCAGCGCTTGCGGAACACGGCGACAAATGTTGACCCGCTCAGCCAACAAACTCTAACCGGGCTAAGGTCGACTATCGATTTACTATCTGTACCGTTACGTAAATGCATTTTACTCTAACGTTATTGGTGCGAATTACGAGTAAGTCAGCGTTCGTATTTTCTGGGATAGTGACCTAATTGCAATAGTTGTTTTTTTAAGTTTTGTTGCGCATTACATAATTTATGTCAGTTTTGTACTGTATTCTGGAATAACGTCCTAATTGTTTTAAAAGCTTTTGCTGCGAATTAACTAAGTATGAATTTAGTGAAATTAATGAATTGACGACCCGGATGGCGCAATGGTTAACACGCCGGATCGCCGTTCCGAGAGTCCTGAGTTCGATTCCCAGCGAGGCGGAAATTTGAATGATGAATTTAAATTTCCGTTCTTGGTCTGGGTGTGTGTGTTCTTGTCTTGTGTGCTGTCCATGGCACCCACGACGCAAGGAATCCTAGTGTGGGGCTATGAGTGTGTAGCGTTATATATTTATTTAGTTTTGTATTCTGGAACGGTGTCCTTAGTGTGATATTTTTTTTTTAGTAATATCACTACAGCTGTGATAGCCAAGAGGTTTGAACGTTGGAGTCCCGAACAGAGGAGCGTGGGTTCGAATACAGCACGGCCCTTTTATTTTCAATAATTATTTACGTATTAGAATTAAATTATCACTTGATTCGGTGAATTAAAACATCGTGAGGAAACCTGCACACCTGAAAGTTCTCCATAATATTCTCAAAAGTGTGAAGTTCATCAAACCGAACTTGGCCAGCGTGGAAGACAATGGCTACTCATATTGTAAGAGGTAATCCGTGCCCGGCAGTGGGACCGTAATGGGTAGTGTTGATGTCAAAACGTGATTGAGTGTTTGTTTGTTGCAATTATAATTTTATATCATATTTTTACGACTGTTTTAGCTTCGGCCCTATTAAGACGCTTACACACTCACCTTAGCAATAAAATTTGTAATAATGTGATTATTTATTAATGGATAACTTTCATGTTTCAATAAGGCTGATTTATTGATAATGAATTATTAATATGCCTATGCTTATATTTTGTTTTTTATGCAAATTTATTGTTAACATTTCTATGACATTCTGTTTATTAGGCCGTTGCGTATTAAATTGAGTTTGATACAAATTGCGTAAAATTAATATGTAGGATTATTTGTTTGTCAATACAATATTGATCAATTCAAGCTCAGGAACGGCGTAACCTTCTTGGATGAGGTTTTCACTAATATATTGCATTTGGTGTTTCTAATATGACCCTACGCTTACGATAATATACTAATGAAAACCGCATCTAAATAGGTTGTTGTTTTTGAAAATAGCGGGAAAACGCACAGATAAATAGAAAAAATCTAAAAAGTTTTGTTATGGATATACGTACATAGATCTATTAATAAATTATGTCAAATTATTAATTGACATGTATGAAAGTGTATGAAAATTTTCTTGTCAATACCTTTCATGTAACTACTACAAACATATATATCGTAGGTACAATACCTACGATATATATGTTTGGGATAAAAACATTCTTATAGATAAATCCAGGTTCAAAGCTATCTACTTGCCGTATTTTATCCAAATCCGTTTAGACGTTTTCGCGTGGTTGACTGACAAACATACTTACTTTCACTTTTAATAATATTAGTAGCAATATGCTAAAACATTCGTTATGCTGCAAATTGTTTGAAGTACATAATTATGTGATGGTAGGAACTTCATATACCATTAAGTATAATAATCATAATTACGTAGGTACAGTTTATAAATCATTTTATTGCATGTTAACACTTGACAGTACAATACCGTATTATTTAAGAAAAACAAATATATTCGGTCAAGGTTGTGGACTCAGCCCGTCTTGTACAACACGCGTTAGAATTTTACACGAATTATCTGAAAACGTGGTTAATCAAAATACTTTTTTATCTCATCTTTGAATTACTTTGATGATCCTTATGTGAAGCCCTAAAGCCAGTGCTCCATAGTGGTTCAAACCGTGCATATAGTTAAACCATAAATTTGACGTAAGTTACCAGGAAACCATAACGACGCAACAGCCCTTGCAAGCCGTATGCGGTAATGTATGCTGTTCGCATCGCGAGAGCAGAATGAACTGCAGTAATTATGCGTCCATGTCAGTGTTACGGTGTTACTAAACAGTCTGTTAAGTAAACAAAAATTGGTAAAAGAAATAAAGTATGGCGTTTTTAGTGCAATTGTATGACTGGAAGACTTTATCCCTGCCTAAATCAATAATAGTAATTTTGACTTGGTCAAAATGTCCAATTAATCTATTTTAAGTTTAGTAAAATTTATAAAACATCAAACTATATGTTTCTTAACATTGACTTTTAGATTTTTTGTCTTTGCGTTTGTTGTTTAGGGATTTAATAATTATACATATTTTTTTATTTATTGAACGGATTGACAAAGACAATGTCAGTCCAAACTCACTTATGTACATAGTGAGTAAATCAGTGTAAACTGCACCGGATATAGGTTAAGCCGATAAACAGTGAAAGATTATAAAAATATTGTTATGGAATCAATTGCATTCATATATTTTACTCTTTAGTGTTCTCATATATCTTTCATGTACAGTCAATTCGTTATAGTTTTATATGGATTGATTGACAGATAAACATAATATAAGTTTATGCTAATCGTCCTGACCCTCTCGTACGACGACGGTCCTAAGATAGATGTCCAAAGGTCACAATTAGTATGTAGTGTATGCGGATTACAAAAACTATTTCATAAGCGACCTTCCGATTTCATCTCAGCCACTATACCCCCTCCCTACGGGTCATTGTCAACGTAACCCAGTTTTTACCAAGTGTAAATTGCGTGGGTTGACGTCAAACTGACGAGTCAAGACCATTTGTCAAGGTTAAGGATATGTAAACTGTCTGACCAAACCTGATATTTAGGTAGAGTCACTACAAATAACAGGACGAACTATCACCGGCAGTCACTGCCCCAGTCCTCATACCTCACGAACTACCTGACCTGACCTGACCAACTAACGTTCTATCACCGTCTGCTAACTGACTAACCATCCTAGTCCCGATTTGACTTTTGGTCCATCTGGATCGGTCACAGTTGTCATGAGCCGCAGCGGTAAGGTGGTGCTGCGTGCTCGTTTACTACCTGAAATCGTCGAAAAAAAAATTGGTGGGTTTTCCATTGGTGTGTAGGTAGAAAGCGTAATCTGAAATTGACTCAAATAATATCAGAATCCTGTACGACTTAAAGTTATAGAACCAAAATTTCAGAGATAATAAGCAATGAAAGATGTTTTCATAATATATTTCTTTTCTAAAATGGCGGCCGCGATACAAGGGTTACGATCCCACAAATTTTACCCCTTCTTGACATTTAAAAAATAAAAATTGCGTCCTCTGTCAAATGCAAGCTAAGCATAAAAATAATATTTCAATCAAAATGGACTAAATATAGTAAATTCATTTCAAACTAGAGACCTGCTCGCAATTCGACGGTAATTAATTATTTATATCAAAGGGGTAGCACTTTTATATTGCAACTACGAACGTACACATTTAAACACACATACATATTAATTGAGGATCTTTTAGGAATCAAGATTTATTGCCGACTTGTATTAGCATTATGAATATTTTCTCGATACGTCTAAACCGCTTGTTTCCCCGTTGCAATATCCCGTCGATTGCAATATTGCGCAACGGCGACACCCGGTGCCCTTTCCGAGTTGCATTCTATTCGTTACCATGAACCGGTTGAAACTGCTTTATTCCGGTTTAAAGGGTACGTTCGCAATCTTGTGCTTGAAGGTTTATTCCGGTTTAAAGAGGAACATTTGCTATCCTATGTTATACCGCTTTATTTGAATTTAATAGGCATTCTTTGTATTGTGTTGCGTATCTTCTATTTTTAATTTTGTAATTGCTTCTGTTAATTAGTGTAAATGGTGTACCCATTCTAATTAATATTTTAATAAATAAATAAATAAATCTTTGTATCAAGGCATTGTGTTTCGGGTTTACTTGGCCAGTTTACTAGTTGGTAGTGGAACTGTCCGCGAATTGAGGGATCCGTGGCTCCATTTCAAGCTGAGGCAGAATTATGTGGCAGATAAATGTTTGTTTTGGGTTTGTGATATGTTATTTGTGTTGTCCATGGCACCCGCGGCATAGACTCTTTAGTGTGGTTTATTGTAGTGGTTGTATTAAATTATGGGTTTTATTATTTTTATTGAAATATTTTTAGGATGGAACCTTTTTAATACGCTTTTTTAGTGTAAGTTCGATAAGGAAATCACTAGTTTTAAAAATTTCTACTAAACTCTAAGATAAAAACTCTAAAGATACCTAATCATATCTTTAGTAAGATTTTATTTTTTATTTCAATCGTCCTCACACTCCTAACTAGCCAAAAAAATTACAATATCAGATAGGCATATTAGACGAGCGGACAAAAATTACATAATTGTAGGGAGCCATTAATAATATAGACGCACTATAAGTCTTTGCTAATACATCACATTGTTGACAATAAATATAATTTATCATGCCAACTGTTGTTACACACGATGATATTTTACTCTAACAATCTCATTGTACATTTAAAACGATTGTAATTAATGCTAATTACATACAAATTAGCCCATAAGTATGGAAGTTTGTAAATCATGAACACGCACTTCGGAATGTTATTTTAAATTATGTTGTTTTAAATGTTTATAATGTGTTGTTAAGGATTCATGTTGTTTGATCTCGTAATATCCGAAAACTTCGACCCGATAACGGTTGAACAGGGTTAGTTTCAATCAGTGCGATTGGGAAACCTTGAGCGTAACTTAGCCGCACTCCAGAGCGTATTGGTGATGGGTTTAGTGGCAAACTTTTATTAGGCCTCAATTTTATTACTAACTGGACTATTACTAACAACAACTAACCGGACTATCACTAACAGTCCTTCCCCCAGCCGTCATACCTACTAACGCATTGTTTAACTTACATTCTCAATTTCACCTTCTGCTAATTCATCGATAGCAGCCTGCGGAAGGTATGCTATGCGGAATGAGCTGTATGCTCGTATGCTATCTTAAATCCATAAAAAATTTAAATGTGGGACCACTATGACAATCAATGCCTAAAGCATAACGTGACCTTCAATGCAAGGAAACAAACAAATGTCCGAAATGTATATTTCATTACGCATTCAGTACAGTCTAACACTTCGGTAAATCTAATAAAATACTTGCGAAAAGTTGTGTTGCATGACATGTTTTGCCGTTAATACTTGATCATGATTGTCTTAATATACTTAATTTGTAATAAAATCAATCAATTAGATGATACTCTAGTCTAACTGAGTAACTATTTCGATTTCATATTATTAGAATTGTCTTTCTTATACTAAACAACATCCTTCACAAATTCTGTCAGTTCATGGTCTGCAAGAGGATTAAGAATAGCTTATGACGAAAGAGGAGACAGAGTAAAAGGGCACACGTAGGTATAGAAATGCCGTTTATTGACATTTACGCGGGCACTGGAAGATGTTCATATGCAGTTTCATGTTTTAAGTTTAAGAGCAAGAAAAATGACGTTAAAACAAAAAGCGAGGAAGATTGTGCCGGTAGTGCAAAAGGTTACTGTGCAAACGTCACACAGAAGATATTGAACCCCATCGCTTAAACTTGACATTGTTAGAAACAATAGCGAGGAAAACTGTCGGACACATTAATAATACGGTTGTTCTATTATAATGTTATCTCATTTATGGGGTTTGTTGGATCTGGATATAATGGGTCACATATTATTCCATTGGTCTTTAAACCTTATAAGTGTACTATTACCACATGACTCATATGCCATTACTGAGCTATGGTCTTATTTTTGTTAAAACTGTCAGCATTCTCAACCAATGACAACTTATGACGATTAACACAAAACGTCGGGCACAATCTGTGTGAGTGGTACATTCGTAAACTACTGCTAATTTCTTATATCATCGTAATCAAAATAGGCTACGTCTTTATTATTTGAAGCACTCTACGTCTTCTTTTATAGTATGAAAAAATTGCTTTTTAGATCATCCTAGATAATTATAGACTTTATAGCGAAACCTACTGGCTCTGGTATATGTACGTTGTACGATAATTTATTTCAATCAACATAGGAACTTTCTGAAAACAATGAAACTTGATCTTATCAATACGCATTTCTCGTAGTCTCACTCTAATTGGCGTTACTTTTGAGCAATATCTGTGTTACATAGTAAATTAGTAATTTCGCCACTCACTTCGGGTAGTTTTAAATGTCTGGATCTAGGTTATTAAGTTATTAGTTAGATTAAAATAATAGAAGCGTATAAGACCTTGAGTACACACGAAATACTTAATTCTTTAACCGTGAAGTAGACAGCTCGAGCACATCGTAGACTCAAGTTAAGAAACCACGCCGTTGGTGAGTATAATTGGATTACCTAGTGGTCACTAAAGTGTTCAGAGCACTTGTGCTTTGGTGGGCAATGATAATCCTGGTTGTTCTTGGTAGAAGAAATAGTTTAGCTATGTATGTCGGAAGCCTTCATACGGCAGAAGAACTCTCGACTTCTTCCACCTTAATCTACACTTAACTACACTAATCTACAGCTGTCTAAAATTGGGCCGTAGTCCTTGGTTTCAAGTCATAACTTAAACTTAAAATAGTGTCAATGTGGACTGTGGAGTAACCGTTTATTGTCAAGCATTGCTCTCGCTTGAACGCCCCGTGCGTGCGGAACGGGACACTTTTTCGTGCGCGCTGTCGGTGTCCATTAATTTATAAGACTTTATCACGTCAAAAAATATGATCTATTGTCTGATAATCTCCAATTTTTTTCAAAAATCCTAGTGCTCTCCTACAATGAAATCTCTGTACAATTTCAAGCTTCTAAGTGCCACTTCAGCCTTTGCGTAAATTAAACAATATGTTAAACAAAAGGCTGTAATATTTTTTTCTCGTTTGACAGTCACCTTCATAAAAAGTAATGTCCTTCTGAGTCGTTGTTCCGTCTTTCTGTTTGTTCCGCCAATGCAGATATGCATGTTAGTGCTCTTCAGAATTCATGAGTAAAAAGTCAACGTGTAAAGAGGATATTTACAAATCTGTAAAATTTAATACTTCTACATCGATTTATTAATGCCAGTGCAATAAATATAATATTAAAAGTTGGAAGAAATATATAACTCAGCGGCACGGAATCTTGGCCAAACTCATAGCATACGATAACATTTTTTTAAGTGTGTGTAACTTTGTTCTTAATGTATAATTGGGTGGAAATAATGTTTACGTTAATCCTAAGAGGCTAATTAACTAAGTTGAAGTGCATTTTGATTTGATTTCTGAAGTTTAGCAGAACCGTGTCATTTATGCGACGAAGTCTACGTTTTGAATTGTGTTCTGGAATTTGCAAGCGTTAAGTTGTCGAAGTTCTTTGGTTTCATTGTGATCAATAAACATCTAAAGGCGCCTTAGGATCCATAAAAATGCCTCTATCACCAAGTCAGATAGCACAAGCAGTGGCATTAGTCGAACTAGGGATGACCCATCGTGAAGTGGCTACTATCCTTAACGTACCGGGTTCTTCGATGCAATATGCACTAAAACGGTATCAAGAGACTGGCCTCTGCACACGCAGACCAGGTAGTGGCGGTGTACGTTGCACGTCAGCTCGTGACGACCACTTTATTGTGTTAGAGATTTTAAGAAATCGCTTCCTTATTGATGTCGAGATCCGGCAGCGGCTTCAAATCTCCAGGAATGTAAATTTTAGTGAGCGTACGGTGAGAAGACGTATGGAGGAAGTTTTTAAGATCAAGAAGACCAGCCCGTGGCCCACAGCTTCTCCCACAGCATAGAGCAGCGCGATTTCAATTTGCCCGCGAACATGCTAACTGGTCTCATGAACAATGGGAAAGGGATTTGTTTACGGACGAGTGCAGGATCGCTTTAAATGCACCTGATGGTCGGCAACGTGTCTGGAGAAGGAATGGTGAACGATATCTGTCGATTACTACCACTCCCACAGTGAGTTTTGGTGGAGGCTCTATAATCGTATGGGGTGGCGTTAGTTCTGATGCACGTACAGAATTGGTCATCGTCAATAACTCTCTAACTGCAACACGATACGTCGAGGATATCCTTCAAGAACATGTTGTACCCTTTGAAAGGTTTATTGGATATTACCGATTCATTTTAATGCATGATAATGCGCGACCATACGTCGCTTATATCGTAAATGAGTACCGTCAAGAGGTTGGTATTCAAAAATTGCAGTGGCCAGCTCGCAGCCCCGACTTAAACCCAATAGAGCACATTTGGGATAAGCTAAAAACGACAATTAAAACAGCCACAAACCCTTAGCCAGCTTCGAGATGCTGCACTGACTGCGTGGCGCGACTTATCGCAAGTGGACATTAAAAAATGTCATCCAAAGCATGCCAGACCGAATGCAGGCGGTCATAAGGGCTAGAGGAGGAAACACGCGATATTAGAAAGTACAAAATGTTGTCAAAGATCAAACAGTTTTTAATTCCTAGTGCTCAAAACTGCAGCGTTTAATTTTGTGTAAATGTGATTTTGCGCTTAAACTTCATTAAAAACTTAAAAAGACGTTATTTATGAGTAAAAGTGATTAAAGACGTTAAGTGGATGAATAACGATCAAATTGGCCTAAATTAGAAGTGTACAAACTGAAAAAAACTGAAGTTATCACAAATTTTGTAGGTGGCCAAGTTTCCGTGCCGGTCAGTATAGAAACACAATCTTCATTCAAAATTCGAACGTTATTCATTTAGGTAGTCGAAGGTAATAACCTATTAACACTATGAACTTAAACATTTTCTGTAAATATTTAAATATTTGCAAATTAAAATAATCAAGTTTTCTGCTAAAACTCTAAGGGCCCGTTTCACTGGTTACGGATAAAGTTCCGGATAGCCCTAGGAACTCAACTCCCAGATAAACTACATTTTTTGGCTTCTCAGGTAATCTGATAGAAGTGACAGAGAAAAGTGTTGGTTAAGCTATCTGCCAGTTCAAGTGGCTGTTAGGCGTTATCTGACGGATAAAAAATGTTTCAAGTGGCGTTTCTATAACACATTTGGAATTTGAACTGTAGTACATCATATTATTATAAATCCTACTATTTTCTTTCTATAATGATAAAATTATACTGAAAATATTAAAAAAGTCGAATTGGATTATTTTGAACAAAAAGTATTTTATTAATTAAGTTTTCAAAATAATTTTCAAATGACAATAATTTACGTAGTAGTAACGAAACGCAAAAAGCGACGTTGCCGCTCCGTCAACTGTTAAGTGGCAGATAAATTCCTAGGGCTATCCGGAACTTTATCCGGAACCGGTGAAACTGGCCCTAAGTATACTAAATCTGACTCCTGCGTGATGGCGTTATTATTACGGTGCAAAGGTTTTCTGCTCACATATTAGTATAATATAAAATATAAAACATAAATTAGATAAATATTAAGTAATTTATTTAGTTCCTTAATAACGATTTTTTTTGAGTCTACACATTTCGTCACAATCACAACCTATTTTTACATCAGTAGAATAATAGCTGAAATGTGGAAACAAAAAAAAACTTACCAGCTTATTCGTCTATGAATGAACTAATAGTATATAAACGATCACAGACTAAGTAACAATACAAGCACTGGTAAGAAACACGGAACTCTTTAAAACACTAATGACACAATGTTTCTTAATTCACACTATCATATGTAATTCCCTCGAAAGACTGAAGCAGACTACCTGTAATTTTTCCTATATAGATAACATAACTGCACTTAATACAACAAAGCTACACAGTGTACTGAATAATGCTAGAGAAAACGGTGTTTAATTGTATTGTATCCTCGAGTGGGGGATAAGCCTTGTAATGTCCGGTGAATAACATTGGCACTTTTCATCGAACCAGGTTAAACAAATATTGTTTTATCCTGCGTGAAGGTTAGGCTTTTCTAGGCTAGATGAATATCGGGTTGAATTGAAATTTTAATTACTAATCTATGTTGGTAAACAATCTAGAATATAGCAATTAAAATTAATGAGAATACATTGTGAAAATGCGACGAGATTTTACAACAAGAAAGTGGGGAACCGGGTAATGGAGAAAAAAATGCGAGAAATTATTTTCTGGCTCCGCAATACTTCAAACAAAACATGTAAAAAGGACAATGACCATTAAAGTATGGGGAAATGCCCTATAATGGCTTCATAATTTTATTATTTAATTTGATCAGCTTAGTTAATAAAATTGGTATGTAGGTATTTTTGGCGGGCGAAGCCGCGGGTGTAGGCTTGTCTTTAATAAAATCCCCTGTTCAATATACTTATTCTAATGCTTAGACGACGGTTATATTAAAAACTAATAATTATGATGCTGGAGTTCATCTGAAGTGTCAGAAAAGTGCCGGCAAAAATAATCATTCTCCTTTATGTAGTGGGCACCCTGCTGACCACTACATAAATTTTTGTGAAAAGGGAAAATTGGTAAGGATTTGACATGAACGAGCCTGTTACGCTAGCCATACACGCTATGCTGCACCCGACAGGTTTGCCTGTACACACGCAAAATTATCAGTTAACTGTTAAACTTGAGATACGTATTCGAGATATCGACGCTGGAAAGCATAAACGCTGTAACGCTCATAGTATTTCTGTCGGGGTTACAGCGTTTATGCTTTCCAGCGTCGAATGTACATCCACAGTTGTGCAACATAGGTACAAGCTCAAGTTTATCTGTACAGTTATAGTATCATAGTGGTTTTAATATTAATCTTCCACATGGGAGGTTTGAATTCGAATTTTGAAGTGAAGGGAAGTGGCGAAAAAAGCGAAGAAATTTGCTAACATCAGAGTTTTTCGTGATGTAATATGTCAACGCAAATTAAGCCGCTTAATGTCCTGATGAACTTTAGAAAACTAATTCAAGCCTATTAATATGGTTAGTAAGTGATGACAATCAAAACAGGTTACATAAGTTAACATGAAATTTGCTTGTAACAAAATGTCTCTGTTATTTACCTACTCTATACCTTCACATTGCTTATGATACAAATCTCCAAAGATTTTTTATTACTTGACGTCAACTGAACTGCGATGTCAAATGTAAATACTGAATGAATGCAAAAACCGCCAATTCCGACACATTTGTATTAAGCGTGACGTCTGAAAGGCCATTAGACCCGAATGATCATTTCATGCGTCTTTTTTAATAAAAACTTCCTTTTACAGTACTTTTTATGGTAATACATGACAAACGGACAGACGAGAGACATGGTCGTAATCGGTCACCATCAACTACGGACATCAGTAGTATACCAACGGTTTTACAACAACAACAACAGCAGCAACACCAAAGTTTCCAGCCGGTCTACAAGTCGTTTGCCCGCTGACCCACGCGAGGGTAGGGGGTAGAGAGTAGCTAGCCCAGCAGTGGCCTTACCAACAAGCAGGTCCCGGCTTCTGGCTCCTCTAACACCCTGGTCTGCCAAACTGACCTACCTTGGTATGCCACTAGTGTTTTAAATTTATTTCGTGTTAAGGATAAACACGACAATATTTGCAGTAGACGCCCTTTAGTTTTTCGACTATCCTGCAACTAAGTTGCTATTGTTAGCCAGCGAATCGAATCTATTACAAAAATGTGTACCTACGTAAAAATTTACAAATTCAAGCCTTACAATTATAGCGTTAATTAGATTCACTAACACTACGCCGATTAAACAGGATTATTCATTAAATTCAATAACCGGGGATTACGTTCTAGCACCATTTACGTAACACCCGGGATGCGTTATTTACGTAACATTAACGAATGTTACGAATGCGTTTGCTCTTCCGTTTAATTATAGCAAAAATCCTTTGTCTGGCTCAACGGATATGTGCAACACTGCTAATGATTATAACAGAAACACGTGATTTTGTTAGATTAGGGTCTGCGCACTGCGATTCGTCTCCGATTTTATTCATAGCAAATCATGAAATATGAGCTTTATATACAGTTTCTTACGGTTGAATTTTCAACATCGATAGATCCAATGCACTCGCGATGGGACATTGTATCTATACGGTCAACTTCAATCCGGCCCAAAATTCAACCGTATTGACGCAAAAAAAGCTTAAATTTCAATGATTTTGTGGCTGCTAAGGTGGCGAACAGTAAACTGCATCAAAATCGTGAGGTGATTTTTATAATGCCATGGCAACTTAAAGCTAGGGTTGAACATAGGAGCCACAACCCTGCGCTCAACCTGGTTACTGGACACCTGAACAAATCTGAACTAATTAATGGGTTAAGACAAAAATACAAAAAGTCAGTAAAATAGAACGTAATGTATGGTGATTTAGGTATAATGTATGGTAGGATGTACGATGGAACTAAGACTGCTACTTACAGAATCATCGAAGAACGAGTAGACCGCACGGAAAGCCCAGCAGACCACGGTTCAAAACGGCAAAGATCGATGCTGGTTGATGAAGTCGAACTCTTCTTCATCCGTTAGAGTACATTCTTCGAAACACCAGAGACCGGCTATGGCCAGAAGAATGGTATAGACCATGTAGTAGACCAGGTATATTAGGATTGAGAAAAGCATTGCTGTTACTTTTGGTCCCGGTCCTGAAACAAGGGTACGTTATTTATTTTCTTTAATTATATTGGTCAGAAGAAAAGGTGACCATTTTTTTTTAACGCTACACACTCATAGCCCCACACTAGGATTCCCTTTGTCGTGGGTGCCATGGACAACACACAAGACAAGAACACACACACCCAGACCAAGAACGGAAATTTAAATTCATCATTCAAATTTCTGCCTCGCTGGGAATAGAAGCCAGGACCCTCGGAACGGCGATCCGGCGTGTTAACCATTGCGCCATCCGGGTCGTCGATTTAATTTTAATTTAACGACCCTTAGAAGATACGACCCTCTGTTTAACTGGCTTTTCACAGTATACTGCGTGTTTGATTCTAGAAGGAGATTGGTTTGTTAGCTAGAAGGATTAAGAACTTAACTAATATCCACTTGTGTATTACTGAACGAAATTGCCCCTCTCCTCGCCTCTTAAACAAAAAGTAAATGGATTTGTCCGCTGTCCTCCATTTGACTAGACTATGAGGTAAATAATGATCATTTACATGAAGATTTCCTAGAAGTTCCTCCGCGGTCCGTGAACTCTGTGTGAAGCACGATGTTCATATTTTTAGTTAAAATGTAACTCCACTTTGCTACGCTTTTCTAAATAGTAAGATTTTTATGTTTAACTTGGAGTAGATTATATTTGATTTTTTTTTATGTAAAACTAGTAAACCCGCCCTGGCGACAGAGAAGGCGACTTTGTTTTATACTATGTAGTGATGCCATCCAACGAGTAAATAAGCCACAGGATTGAGAAGAAAGACAGAAAACCTGATCCAATAGTCACTTCAAATATTTCAAATTATTCATACACTATGCAATTGAAGAATTTATAAACTAGCAAACTTAGGTCGCAGATCTTTGTTTATATTTTAATAAGTATCTAATGGCGATTTTCAATATTCTGTTTATCTCTTATAAAAAATTATTCTATTATAAAAAAAAGTTGCCTTTCAACTATCAAAGTCACATATTTGTAATGTTCATTGCAGGGATTCCCTGCGGCGCGGGCGGCATGAACTACACAAATAACACGTCACTAACAACTTCGACCCAAATACAAACATTTATCTGTCATATAAATGTTTGCCCCGTCCGGGAATCAAACCCTAGACCGCTCTCTTTGCAGGCAGGGTAACTGCCAACTAGGGTACGGACTAAATGAACCTTTATGATAAATTGACTATTTTAATAAAATAAATATTACCTTTTGTTGTCCGAATGCAGCGCTATTGTAGTTCGATCTGTAAATGCAAACAAGGCAGTGTTTAAATGTTAAACATTAAAAAAATTTAATAAAAAAAATTGAATTCAATTAATTAAATACATGACAGTAACGTGGCAATATACAATTTAAATTATAACTAAATACGAGCTTATTTGCGGATCGCTATCGAGAAAATAAATATTACGAGTACGTTCCGTTTCATTTTCATCAGTCACTCGAATATATTAACTTTTAACATGTTTCACACGACACAGGAAATCGTAGTTTGGGGCTATTAGAGTGTAACGTTATTTATTATTTACATTTACATTATTTATAATTATCACGTAATTTAATAAAGCTAAGATCTGCATATATGCAACATCAAACATGTTATACAATATGTTGACGATACAAATCCCAATGTAGAAGTATGATATGATGACGACATAGATATCTATAAAACTTTTAGAACACTAGAATGAAACGCCTCATTCGTCAGTTCTACAGTGCTTTGAACTATGACCTGTAAGACCTTGTTTTTCTACGTAGGTCGTAGATAATCGTCTCCATCAGTCATAATGCATTCGGAATTAGATTTTCCGTCAATTACGGTTACGGTGTTTCCTTGTAACCGCCAGTGCAAAAACACACAAAGGCGATATTTAGGTGTGTTAACACTTCTTCGGATTGTAAGTTTATACATTAATAAGGATGTAAAATATATTGGTAGTCGAACGTTGCAAATGAGTAGTAGATCGAAAAAGACGTGAAAACCCGTCACAAAATTTTGGTGTAGTTTATTGGAAAAGTATGTCTATATAAACTACACTTAAGATTACACTAAAGCACGAATATTTAAGTTCGGATATTATTATCTATCACGTTATGGCAGTGATAGCCATGTGGTTGAACGTTGGACTGCCGAACCGGAGAGTCAGGGTTCAAACCCCGCACGCACCACTAATTTTCAAAAATTATGTGCGTATTAATATTTAATTATCACTTGCTTCGGGGAAGGAAAACATCGTGAGGAAACCTGCACACCTGAGAGTTCTCCATAATGTTCTCAAAGGTGTGTGAAGTCCACCAATCCGCACTTGGCCAGCGTGGTGGACTATGGCCTATATCCCTCACACTGTGAGAGGAGACCCGTGCCCAGCAGTGGGACAGTTATGGGTTGTGATGATGATTATTATCTATACAAGTGGCCACTGTCTTGAAACAATTCGTAATCAACAATCACTCTACACGGTAAAAATATTAAAGTAAACATTTTATTTTGGACTTGCTATATGCTTCCTTTTCTGTGGACACTAATTGTCTCATGAGATGCCAAAGGTAGGTAACGAAGAAAAAAGGTAATTATGGTATTGCGTGTTTGTGGTATAAAAACAACGTTTTTAAACGTCGCGTCGGGGGAACTCCAAAGTCTTCAAATACGCGATTTGTTTTAGTCATGGTAATTGTATCTATAAATTCAAATGAAAAATATTTATTCCAGGTGTTCCAATATCTATTCCAAGTCCAATAGTGGCGGACACTGAAGGTTATTAGGAAAATATAAAAGAAACTATTTCGACGACTTAGCTAAATCAACAAATTTTAAAATCTAAACAAAAAAAATCAAATTAAAAATATTCATTCCAGTTTTTAGACAATAACAGGATAACTGAGTAGAGGATTAGGGACAGATAATATATTGAAAACAAGTGAAAATGTGTCCGTATGTCTAGCATGTTCGGTGTCGGTAGTGTCTATACTTTAAATTAGGTTAATAAATTTATGATATAAATTTATTAAAATAATTTATGATTGATGATTATTTCAAGACGTCTGCGCATCATATATGTAAAAAAATTACTTTAATATTTATATTAATAAATATAAAAGTGTGTTCTTGTTTGTTTGTCCGTCTTTCACGTAAAAATAAACCAATGGATGGGTGTAACTTTTGGTTTGATAGAAGAGTAACAGCAGCAATTTGTTTTTGCGGAAAAATATCTTATTTCCACAGGAAAGTACGTTTTAATCCAATAAGTGTTGTAGGTGGCTTTGCGGGCGCAATAATACTACAAAATTGTTAGCGCGAGGAATAGTTTTCCCGAAGCGAAGTGCGGACTGGTTTACTCGTATACTATAAATTCAAAAAATACATACATTAGCAGGTAATAGGATACAGGTTATTAAAAATATGATGAATGGCAATGACGTCACTAGCTTATTTTTCTCTATTGTTCTACTCGCAGTTATTTTACAGTTCAGGTGTCAATGGTATAATAATGCGTCATCAGGGAGCGATTAAATACATTCACGTATACACGGAAATTCATAGTTACACGTGTTTCATTCATCAAGTCATAGATAGGCAAAATAATCCTGATTACAGATTATAATCACATCTAGGGTCCCGAAAATACCCCTACAAGCGAAGCGAAGCCCTTTCGAGAGAAGGTTGATCTAGTTACTAACAACCTTCTCTCGAAAGGGCTTCGCTTCTTGGTTTGGTTCAATAAAAAAAAAAAATTGTCAATTACTTGACTGTTCTATACCTAATTGTTTAATAAAATTTGCGTATTCTTATATTATAAAATTCTCGTGTCACAATGTTAGTTACCATACTCCTCCGAAACGGCACGATCGATTCTCATGAAATTTTGTGTGCATATCGAGTAGGTATGAGAATCGGCCAACATCTATTTTTAATACCTCTAAGTATTAAGGGTGGCTCGCCCTAAAGATTTTTTTTTCATTTTTTGGACCAATTTTTTATTGGTTATTTTTTATGTGGCATAAAAAATACACATGATCCAAAATTTTCACTTCCCTATCCCCGCCTCTCAAATTTAAATCATGTTTTTGTATGAAAAATAAATATATGGCGGAACGACATTCGCGGGGTCAGCTAGTCTTTTAAAAAATATAATAAAATTTAAAATATTTTAAACTTTAAAATGTCGGATAGCTAAAAATAAAAAGGTCTCTGCCTTTTTGTTTTTAAATTATTTAAGAGTAAATGTTTGTGTACAATTCTACCAGTTAGCAAGTGGCGATTTAGTCTTGGGAGGTAAGGCGTAGTAGCTAATTCACTAACGGTCTACAACGCTTCGGTCATGGCTTTGGTCGCCAATATTCTTTATCACTTATCATCAAGTAGCTAGTCTGCTCATTATGTCGATTTGTACTCAAAGATCTCTTCCATTCCTAAGTCTTTATTTTTTTAAAGTCCGGATATCCGGAATCTAAATGATAATGTGGGTTCTAGAAGGCCCAATGACTCAGGCTTAGGACAGCAGTTCAAACATCACATTAATTTATACTCGTGCTTACAAAGATGGGCATACTCTCACGTATGAGTCCGACATAAAAATTAAACACTAATGGCGAAACATGAAATATTATGAAGGCTGGCACATGAATATTCTAGTACATTATGAGTAACGTTACAGACAAGGACAAAGATTTTGGACAGATAAGGGTATCACGATACAAACGCATAGATTTGCACGTGAGATTATAAATATAGTCTGTCTTAAAGAGCGGTAGAATAGAGATACGATTTTTTTTATGTAAATAGCAGAAAAACGAGCATATGAGCCACTTGATAGTAAGTGGCCGTCCTTCGTGGATATCAGCAATACTAAAAGCATCACCGACACGTTGCTATCAAGAAAATACGAAAAAATAAAATCTCAAACTTCTAAGGCATGCACGAGGGTGGTAGCCAGGTTTATATTCATAGGAGAAATAATTAATAAATAAACGCTAACACACTATGAGTCCCGGGACTCAACCCTCGACCCCGGGGTCGCGGGTGGCATGGATAACACAACACTAACCCCATGACTAACCATAACTAGCCATGACTAGCCCCATGACTAGCCATAACTAAACCCATGATCCGAGAACAAACATTTATCTGTCATATAAACATCTGCCCCGGTCGGGAATCGAACTCGGAGGCTACGGGGGAAAGGAAATGGTTTGAGTCTAAGGCTCGGAGGCTTATGTTAAGGCTAAAAAGTTTTAACTTAAAAAAAACCATCTAAACCATTTTTATGAGTTACGGGTAATAAGAAATAGGTTTCCGGAAGCGCAACGTGTTGCTATTAGCTCATTATTTTTATCTGAGCTAAACGTCTTGCTGTGTGTGTGTGTGTGTGTGTGTGTGCCTGTAAGAATGTGTTAATTAGGCTGAGCTAGTTCCTAACACATGTCGCCAAACGCAGGCAGTCATTTAGCAATCTGCGGTAATTACGAAATGGGCGTCCATTCGCTACTAACTGCTGTTTGGGTTATTGTAATTTATGTCTAGTCTGCAGAAAGACGTCTACCTTGGATCTGAGGGAGAGAGTTGCATAAATCGTTCGATTATAGTGCTATAAGTGGACCCGCCCTCGCTTCGCTTCGAGAAACTTGTTCTTTACGTTCATAAATCTATACTGTTTATTTAATAAAGCTGTCCCAGCGAACTTCGTACCACTCTATAATCAATAAGTAAATTCGGTGCGGTGACCTATCGACACCAGCGCCACCTACCGGGTCCAACTTTCATCACTATTCTCTTTTGTTATTTTACACCCTTGAGGTTAAAACTTTTAGAAACTTTGGATGTCATATTTATTTTTATTGAATCAACAGCCTAAAACTAAATTTCAAGCTTTCAGCTTTAAAAATGACGATACTTCCCATCTCTTGCAACCCTGTTTTTCGCATTAAAAAGTAGTCCTGTCCTTTCTCAGGCTCTAGACTCTGTGTAACAAACATTTACATCAGGTCAGTAGTTTTGGCCTGAAAGCGCGACAGACAGACAGACAGATAGAGTTACTTTCGCATTAATAAAATTAGTGAGGATTATGTATAATAAAAAATGCGAATTAGTCACACGGGTTTGGCAATATTAATTTATTAATGGACATTGGCATTGACTTATTTAGTAATAATAAGTCAATGGATATTGGCAAAGTTTTCATAACTGGATGGGCGAGTCGACTAGTAGCGACTTCGAGTAGTAGAGCTGGCGATATACTTACATCATAACTAATTTAATTTAACTTATGATTTATTATGTCTGTTTTGATTTTTTATCTCGGTTCATGAAGGACAGTGTGCAGAGAGGAATATAAATTTTAACGACTCTAATGCAATCGACACATGCCGCAATATTCCATGTTTTATTACACCTTATCACTAAATTTTAATCATATTAGAATTTAATTTAACATTATAATATCGCCGGGAACTTCTTTATGTATTTCGCATGAATAGAGTTGTAATAAATCCTTTGTTCACTTTGTTATTATCTGCCCATTAAATGGTAATATTTTAAAGAAATAATTAAGGCAAAAAAACATGTGTTGAAGTTGTATAAAACGAAGTAACTGTCCAACAATCCTTTAATTAGGAAGCATGTCTCAGATAAGAGTACGTGTAACTCGTGCGAATATTATATTTCGAGTGAGCTATTCTATTAATCTTCTCCTGTTCATTTTAATAACGTTAATAACATTCGGCACAAACATGAATCATAATTCATTACCGTAACCATCAATCATAAACATACTAATTTACTAATAGACACATTAATTAATTATTTCTTGATTTCAAGTGGCATTTTGGCGTCGGTTTGTCCCATACCAAGAGTATTATAATGAAAAGTCTTGTCGTGTGAAAGACTTGTCGCGTGCGGTGTAGGATGGATGATTATTAGAATGTGTTAGAATAAAAGCTCCAAAATGTAAGATGGTTTTTATTGTGATGTGAAATATATAACGCAGAATGTCAAGGGAAAGGAATATGAATGAATGACAGTTGTGTTATTAATGATGCCATGGTAACTTAAACTAGGGTTTATAGGTACAATATAGGTAGGTATATATATTAATTTATTAGGTAATATACAAATATGTAATATATACGAGTATAAATAATGTAATATATATAAATAATATAATAAATTTAAATAATGTATGTAATATATTAGGTAATATACAAATTTACAAGCCCAGGCTCAGGTCTGCTTACACGACACAATTGAAGCATTTATAAATTAGTACACCTGGGCCCCTGGGCTCGCGTTTGTTGATTGAATGTTGGAGGTTAAGGCCATAGACATCCAAGTGGAGATTGACTAACTTTACACACCTTCGATAACATCACAGAAAATTCTCAGGTGGGCAGGAATTCTCACGATACGATTGCTTCACCGAAGTAAGTGATATTTTATTTAACTTGATTTGTAAAATCAGAGGTGGTTGTATAATTTGAAGGCTAGTCTGAGAGACTAGCTTTCTAACCTCTGGGCTACCATTGTTTAATAGGTACAGGAGACTGCTTTGCGCTCGAAATTTGAAAATAATTCTTGAAACGGTTACTTCTCACTATGAATACACGTTGAAATGTGTATACAACATTTCAAACTTCATGTCAGACGTTTCACATGAAATAAAATTTCAGCCGTTGCAAATTGAAATATTTAATCACAAATCAGTATGTTACACGTCGAAAATAAACCTAGGAATACCCGGTTAAATAAAGCATAAATGTTCACGTCCTACTTTATCCGTAATATTACCTACTGTAATATTCCTACATACAAAAAGCGCGGACATATAAATTATGATATAGTCTTTTCATTTAAATCGGTTAAAACTATGAACTACATGACAGTAGGTCACGGGTAGACGTGCGTGCTCATGTCACAGATGCATTGCGACATGCGCCTGATGACACTTACTTTGCAGGTGAAGTACGAAGAATTCATTCACTCCCAGCCATGGCAGTTTACGTAACCAAAGACTATTACACAACTGGGATGGATACAGTTATTAGTAGTTAACTCAGCCGCAAGTACTTTTATAGTTGGACTAATAAATAACGGCCTGAATTATTCGAGCTATATTTGTGTTAAAGGAAAACCATATAACCTTCAAATTGTTATTTCATTTAATGATTCAGGCTTACGCTTATTAATTTGTGCAGCGCTGCAGCGACATTATTAAGGTTTCATATCCAAGGGATGTCAAACGGTACCCTATTAATATGCCTCCTCTGTCTGTCCGTCTGTCGGTCACAGTGCTCTATCTCTTTAATGGATTTCCATTTACCTATTTAGGAACAACTGAAACTTTCACGGAAAGAGTTATTGTTGCTAGATTAAATAAGTTAGGTCCCAAAATGGTCCCCATTCAACCAACGAGAGCGTCGGTCAGTGGTACGGACTACGGAATCCTATGAGTCTTTCACGCATATTCAATTCGCACTTGTCCGATTTATTACTAATATACACGTTACTTACTTTGATTGACAGCCACGTATAGTACTAAAGTCGCCCCCGTCGCCCATTAAGTCCATTAAAATTTCGCAACATCAGAAGATGACAAGCGAGGTGCGAGGTTAGCGAAAATCCCAAGGCTAACCAAATATTGACATACATCTAAGCAAATATCTTGTGAAAGAGCAGTTCAGGTGTATTATTAAAGCAAATATTATTGAACAAACAATTTTATATTATACTAGCTGTGCCCGCGACTTTGTCTGCGATGAATTTAACAAAAAAGTTATTGATCTAAAATAAAATTAGCCTAAATTACTCCTCATTACATCAGCTATCTGCCAGTGAAAGTCATCAAAATCCGTCCAGCCGTTCCAGAGATAGCCGCAACAAAAAGAGAGACAGAAAGACGGACAAAAATTAAAAAAAAAACTAACCAACTGTGGCGTCATGGCTCACACACGTCATACTGTGACGTCATCAAGCCTGAATCACGCTATCGATGTTTTCTTGCTTCACCGCATACGTACAATTTCCGACCGTGCTCTGACTGAGCGCGGTAGGGCAGGAGATCTCCCTTTTCTATAAACTTAATTAACTTTTCTAACACTATCTAATTGGACTAACTCTACTATTATGACTATCCTAGTCTCTATTTAAATCTTGTTCCGTTTCGATCACAGTAGTCATGGGCGGCAGTGGAATATTGATGCTGCATGCTTGTTTGATACCTTAATTCCATAACAAAAAGTTTTAATTCATTTTGCAAGATTTGACTGATAGTATACAATAGTAGGTATTAGGCTTCAATCAGTTAGTTCGATCAGTAAGAATTTTATGATTAAATTTGTATGATAATATCTGATAACGGAGATCTAATTGTGCGCAATGCAGAGGTTTAACAGAGAACAGAGTGTTCCGTCGGTGATTCACTTCTATCATATAACTGAGTTCCGCATCGAGAGATATCAATTAAATTGAACATTCCGTAATGATGTACCTAATGCTCGTTTTAACATTAATTGGCATAATAATTACACTGTATCATTGCAACATTATTTTAAACCTTTTTGTGTTGAAAATTTTGCAGATCTAAAGATTGAATGTAGTTATGTTATTGTAATAATTTAATTTAATGATTTGATTTTAATTTATCCTTACTGCCTTGACGTGTATTATAGACTAGTTGATCCGCCCTCGCTTCGCTTCGGGAAACATGTCTCTTGGTAGTACGCATATTCGGATATTGCGTGAATATAATTTAAGTAAAAAATCACAATTAAAATAAATGAAATAATGTACTTAATTTTTAATTTTATTATTGTTACTACGCTTGACTAGTTTAGTCTATTGTATTATTCATTATAATTAATTATTTAATTTGTTATTACCTACTGCGAATGATGTGCACTCCTGTAAGTGACATGATCACACTACACTAATATTAATAGTTTTAAACGAGTATAAATGAAATTGTGATATGTTGTTGGAGAACCTTAAATAAATAAATAAATTTGTAACACTAGCCCATTTTTTTATTTCCTGTACAAAAGCTTGCCTGGAAGAGATCGCTGCGTAGCGATAAGGCCGCTTTTTTGTATACAGTCATGTTTATTTTGAAATTCTTTGTATGTGTTTATTTATGGTGTACAAATAAAGTGTTTATCTATCTATTTATAAATAAACAAAATGTAGGTATCGACATTGGCGACGGTGAACACACACCATCATCAGCCATTAAACTCGTTGGCTCGGTTATTGACATAAGCGCGTTTGACCTTAACCCAATTGTTTTTGATTAGCAAGTGATGCTTGTTGCTTATTAGTTGAGCAACATACTCTTACAATTCTACTTTTTAACTTGCTAAAATGCAAGTCACTGCTAAAGGTCAACTTTAACAAAATAATAAAAGTGTCAATATACCGCTAATGACATTGCGCAAGCTGAAATTAATGTTTCGAATCTGAACCTCAGCACTTAAATAATAAGACATCATTGTCAGTTCGGCTACCTGATGACATGTTTATTGCGTATAATTGTTGAGCATTTATTGCAATGTTTAAAGTGTTTACAATTTGAAGGTAAACTCTCAAGGTCGATGGAAGAGCACCTACGCCCTGATAACTGAGTTATGGGTTGTTTCCTCGATCGGTACACCCATGTTTTCAAATAAATACTCTAAATATAAATACGCTAAACCCTAACATACAACTGCACCCGTACTAGGATTCCCAGTGTCGTGGGTGTCATGGATTTTTTTTTATTGATTTAAGGTAGCAAAGGAGCATGCAGCATGTTATAATTCTTAAACACAAATAACACATCACTAACACCTATGACCCGAGAACAAACATTTAGCTGCCATATAAATACGTGCTTCTACCAAGAATCGAACACGGGACCCCTCGCTTCGCAGGCAGGGCCACCAACTAGGTTACAAGGTCGACGACGTAGTAAGGTTTCAACTGTTCATGAGTGTTTTTCTGTTTCTATATCGGCGGCAAGCACCTACTTACAGGGATATATGTGTATAATAGTAACCCTGTGTCACTTTACCCTGGGAACCTAAATCCTTACGTTTACAAATGGTTCCATAATATAACAAATTTCGGTATCACATGAAAGAACTTATGTCATAGATCTGATTTGAGATCTTTTCAATAAAAAAAATAGGCCCTGCAGAATTGTAGTTACAAGTCAATATGAAAAGCGGTTGGTGAATTATAATTTGAGCGAAACGGCGGAGCTCCGACTATTCACGATCGGAACTTGCATATATGTAATCAGTATAGAAAACTTCGATAGTGATTCAGGCTTAACGTGATGTATATGCGAAATCGTGACGATTTCTAGAGATTGATAGATTGAGAGATTTCTTGAGATGTCTAGGATAACGTTCTCTTACGATTTAAATTTAAAAATCTCCTGATTAAGAAAAACGTCTAACGTGCTGATGGTCATCAAACGCCAGATCAGATCTTCAGAAAATGTAGCTAAGGACAATCTCGATCACGTCAGCTTTCTTACAATAAAATCGCATCATAATCGGTGCATTCGTTTAGAAGCTACGCTACGATTCCCCTGACAGACACACAGATGTACACGTTAAACTTAAAGCACTCCTCTCTTTGCGTCGGGGGTTAAAAATGGGGTAATTAAGAATTTAATCATGCCTCATAAAAATAAGTAACAGTCGATTCGGATGTTTCAATAAAATAGAATCTGAACGCGTCAATGTTGCAATCACACCGATAAAATTATGATCAACGTTTCCTAATGCAATTTATAACAACAATAAAACAAGCACAAGGTTAACTAATGTGTTGATGTACTTTTGATTATTCCCATTAGGATACTGTGTAACAACTCACCAATCAATAATATTGTGCCCTATTGCAACATAGCGAAGCTTCACACGGCTTTTTTATGGAATTAAGATAGCAAACGAGCATGCAGCACCAATCTTACGTTGCCGCCCATGACAACTGCAACCGACCCAGAACAAGATTAAATTAGGAGTAGGATAGTTAGTCCGGTTAGGAAACGGTGTTAGCACATTAGTTGGTTAGTTTGTTAGTAAATATTAGGACTTTGGCAGTTACTGTTAGTGATAATTAGTCCTGTTCGTTGTAGTTAGTGTTAGTAATAGCCCAGTTATTAAATGTTATAGTAAGAGTCTCATCGGCTTGTCCTACAATATTGTGGAGGAAGGTCAATACAAGTTATCACGACTCTATTTGAGTATTCTTTAGAATAGAGGGGAAGGAATATAATTATGGGAGGCCGATAAAATAATATACGTCATGTATCTACAAATGTATGTTCACAAATGGAGGCTGTACCAGAATCAAATGTTTCTATTTTTTAAGCTAATAGCCGAGTTGAGCAAATGAGCCACCTGATGGTAACAGATAACCGTCGCCCATGGATATCAGTAACACCAAAGGCATCTACGGTGCTTTGCCGGCCAGGAAAGAAAGAAGAACTTGTCAGGAAAGAAAGAGAGAAGAGAACTTGTCGTGTTCAAGTCCCCAGCTGGAACACGACAAGTCGTTTGACACCTGACTCGACCAAGGTGATGGTAGCTACCATGACACGTCACCAAGCAGGGGTCGGGTGCTGTCGCCTCTTACGGCACCCTGTTCAGCCTGCACGGGATTGGGGTTAGTCAGATGTGGACAAATTAATAATAATAAATAAATAAATAACGCTACACACTCATAGCCCCACACTAGGATTCCCTGTGTCGTGGGTGCCATGGACAACACACAAGACAAGAACACACACACCCGGACCAAGAACGGAAATTTAAAGTCATCATTCAAATTTCCGCCTCGCTGGGAATCGAACCCAGGACCCTCGGAACGGCGATCCGGCGTGTTAACCATTGCGCCGTCCGGGTCGTCGAATTGTGATCAGATTATGGATTACGATCCAACGTATATATGGCAGGGGCATTTTCGTGCCCTCAGACACAAACGTACTCGTAGTTTTATTATTTTGTATTTTGCCCATCTCTGGGGTTAGTATTCTAGACCATCCCAAAACAGCCAATTGCATAATCAGCTTACCTATTAGATTTGATGTATTGATGTAACAAACTTGTACTATGTAATTTACAGACCGTAAGTTATGCTTTTACTAATAATTAAGTGACTGTTCGGTCGTAATATTGCATGATGAAAACGGAATGATGCGGTTCTGAGATTAGCAACGCTTGTCTTGTTCGGTTCTGAGTAACTGTTGTAAATAAATGAACTAAATGGAAGACTGCCGGATTTTAGACCATTTTATACAATATAGCACGGCCAACGAAACGAGAAAAATATTGGAAATAAGCTCTACACACACCCATCAACATAAAAGTGATTGTTCATTAATTCAGAAAACTTTGAATCTGTCTGATTTGTTCCAAAAATGGTGTAATTCATATTTATTATTAACGTTGAATTATGTATGCTTTTTTGGTTTAAAAAATAATGAGATTAAAACAATGACAATCAAAAGCAAAACTTAAAAAATGTATTAAAGAAAAAACCAACAAAAATCTTTATAACGAAAAATATTTGAAACATTAGCAGCACTAAACTTTAATTCGCAAGATGGCATTTTTCAGTCGAATGTTTTTAACCCGTGTACTCATATCAAACATTCACAGTCTACATTTAACAAAGACACCGTTATCTCCTATTATAGTACGGCCGGCGATTCTTGGCCGCCCTGAACTTTGTTCGGATCGCTGCGCAGAAGTCAATTTTAGGGTCGAAATGGTGGCAAGACGCGCGGGGTGTCACTTTGAGCATTGTTTGTTTCAGTCACACGCTCAGTGTTCGTGTCGCTATCTCTCTCTAAAGTACAATACCTGCGCACTATATCCGAAAGCCTAACTTCAGAGCGGCCTAGAACCGTCGGCAGTACTATACCTATTTTAAATCTTGTCTTGTTGGCTGTACGGTAGCAAACGAGCATTCAGCACCCTTCCGCGGCCGCCCACGACAACTGTAACCGAGACAGAACAAGATTCAAATCAGGACCAAGAATGTGTTCTTCTAAGCGGCCGGCAATGCATGTGATTTAGTGCATTGCATTTTAGCAACTCTAACCCTCACTCCGCTAACTGTTCAACAGATGTTTGGACTAGCTGGAACGATTGCGCAAATTTCACGCGAACGTTTTGAAACTGCTGCCGCTGTTAATTTGCAATTATTTGCAACAAAGTGCTTCAGTTACTACAACGCGGTTGGGATAATGCTTGTTGTTTTTTTGATAATGAAATAATTGTAATTAATTTAAAATTGAACTCCGTCACGCTTTGATGTGAATAGGTGTCTAACTTTTAAAATGGTTTTTAACACACATCTTAAATTTTGTAAGGAGCTCCATCCCTTTAGTCAAAGCCAACCTCCTCAGCTCATGGTGTAACCTGATGAAGGTAATGGCGCCAGGTCCACTTTTCCTTCTCTATAAACTATAAGTGTGCCAAATTTCAGACTCCTCCGTCCGCGCAAGTTTCGTAAAAAGGGGTACAGCTTTCGTTTCACGAATTAATAATTATAATGATGATTTTCTGTACTTTTTCATGTAAACTTTAACTATGCCGAATCTCCTCCTACGTAACTACGTGCATTATTCCAACTGGACTATAGGGTTGTCAATTTACATTAAATTATAAAGCAACCAGCTGTAATAGATTTAAATGAATCTGTTATTACATACCAATTACTGTTCCTACCATTTGTATATTTGATGCAATTTCAGATAATGTAAGTAGGTGGTATAATAATGTTGAAATACCTATAGTTCTTCAATTAAGCTACATACTCTATCAAGGTTACTACTGTTCTTTTTACTCGCTGTTATTATAGTTAATGTTTCTTTGGCATCCATTCATAGGTACTCGTTAAGCATTAACATTTAGAAAAATGTATTATGTATTGAGTGTTTCATATAGTTTGGATGCTGATTAGAAGAAATTAATGTTGATTCGGATTTTTGCAACTTTTATCACTATCTCCATGCTATCATGTTCATTAGATATATAATGCAGAAATGAAACAATTTATTTAGATTTATAATTTTCTTTTTTTTATATTGATAGTCGAGAAGCGAGCAGATGGGCCACCTGATGCTAAGTGCTGAATAATTCATCACAGACGCGTTGTCGACTGGAAATAAAGCGGACATTCTACGACACTGCAACCGAAACGCTTAAACAATCCCCATCCCCAGGCGGGTAAACAATCCCCACAACTATGCAAAACAATACTCGTGCTTAAACTGGGAAGTTCAGCCAATGCTTCGCTATAGCTTGGTCCGTAGTTCAGGACGATAGAACAAAAGCAGACGAGGTTGACTCCATGATCTCCAAGTTGACAATTATCGAAACACTAATGGCAGAAAACCCTGAGCTGTTTGATAAGTAAACGGGATATTTAATTCCAAACCAATATCTGAACCGTATATAAATGAATGACAGGTAGATTAAAATCCTTTCGCTAAGGTTTATTGACCTCCACCACGTGGGTTCGTTCGGAAATACGAGCGTGATTCGTATTTACCAACCGGTTGCTCGTTATGGATTATTCTCGAATATTCGCGGGTGTGGGGAAAGGGCCAACATTACTAATCTCCGTACCTCTGTACTGCATTGGATACAAGTGTGAGATGAATGTGCCAATTGGGGATTTGCTCAATATGGATTAGTCTCGGATGTGTGGAGAGAACATTAATGTATAATAAATAAAAAAATGTAAAAAGTAATAGTTTCATAATTTAACAAAACAGAAAACCGACTTCAAATTTGAGGGTTTCCATCGATTTGCCTGGGATTCCATCATCAGATCCTGAATTGATAGTGGGAAGTAAAAAACATTCAAATAAAAAATATATTTTATAATCAAAATTTGTTCACAAATGACGAAGAAATCGCTGGAAATACATAAAAATACAGTCGTCGAACTTCGTTTTTTAACCGACTTCAAAAACCTACCTTCTTTTCTAAAGTCGGTTAAAAAACTAAACACACTTTGACAATGTTAAGTGAATTTTAAATGTAAACCAATAATTTTAGTCCATTGTCCAGACAGCGCCAAGTCTGAGCGTTATCATAAAATTGCATTGTGATCGGAAATAAAGTAATATGCAAGATTTCATGTCCGTAAAGTAAGAGTAGTTCTTATTCTGGTTACAACGCTTTAAATTTTCTATTTTTATTGGTACAACCTACTAGATTTCTCTTACACGTTCGTGTTAAAATTATTATGTCAAGGCCACTTTTTATATAATCGCTATAAAAATGTATAATATTTTAAACTTAGTATTTTTTACAATCTCTAGAGTTTAAATAAATATATTTTTGATTTTTTATTAATTATATAACTTTTAATACGTGTCAAGGTGGTATTTTAATGAACTCAATGCTGTTGGCTTATTTTAACTGAAATCTTAATATGTATATTATGTATATGTCGGAGACGGTCAAATGGTAAGTGTCCTCTCCAACCAGCGCCCCTCCACCACCTAGGCTCTGCTGTAGCACGAAGTTAGCCAAATATCGACGTCATCGCGACGGTGCTGCCATCTATCGGAACTCGTGCTGCGTTTCGTTTAGCATCCATACATTTGACCGTCTCCGACATATATATTTCTTCTGGGCGTGTACATGTAATTGAACTTTGGTAGAAAAAAATTTTGTGTCTTTAGGTGGGTCCGAGAATGGTTCAGATTCACAATTGGACCCGGCAGGTGGCGCTGCTGTCGATATGTCACCAATTTTTTTTAATAATCATAGAGCGGTGTGAAGTTCGCTTGGACAGCTAGTAATTGTTTAAATAAATATTATATTTATTTAAATAAGTATTATATATCAAGATATATATATATAAATAAATATTATATATCAAGATTATTATAATCTTGAAATGTTTTTCTTATCCTTCATACATACAATACATACATACATACATACAATAATCCTTTGCTATGAAATTTTTGTCATGGTTTTATGCAAGTAAAAGCAAACATTATACGGATAAAAAATTCGCGAATTTCGAGATTGTTTAGACATCGAAAAATGAAACTTTATTTTTTGTTATTAATTGAAATGAAAACATTTTAATCATTGTTGCATATATTTACATTAACTACCTACTTATTTTAATTTCTGCCAAACTGTAGGCCAGTAGAAATGTTTATAATTCCATCCTTCGGTTCCTAAATACTTATTATTATCTAGTAAAATAAGTAGATCATTTAAAGATGTTCGAAACGATTACTTACAATATAATTATTTACAAGTTCTCGAGACACACACACACACATAGACACACACGTACACACACTCAGAAACATTAAAGAATACTTTTATCATTATTTATAAATATGATATTAAAATTAAAATTATTATTTATCTTCCTAGTTAGGTATATTTAATTTTAAGCTTCAAAGCCTGTTAAAAGTTTAAAATGAAATTCTAAAGAAAACTATCAACCGATTCATAATCTTTACATACATAGGTATAATAAATCTGTAACTGATCACTATCTGTACATGGAAGATATAGGTATGAGAAAAACTTTTACTGGGGTCTGTATAAACGTAATAGAACCCAAAAAAACTATGTTTAGAATTTTCGTCTGTTTCTCTGTGGTTTTGTACGCGCTAATCTCAAAAACGCTTGACCGATTTGAGCGCGGTTTCCAGTATTATATTGTGGTAAGTAAGTTATAAGTTATAAGTTTATTATGATTATATTAAACAATTTTATGATGATGAATGATGGGAAATGGTGCGAAAAATATATAATAAGTAAAGTTATTTATCATTTTGTATTTATTTTATTTCAATCGGTTAATTAAAAAAATCACTATGTCAGTTTAAAGAATCACGCCACGCCTAATACCGAACGTCCGAATGTGCGTACTAAGGGACGTGATTGCCAGCGAAGCGAGGGCGGGTCTACTAGTAAGAACCTAAATAACTACAATCGTGAAACGTCTATCCTTAAGGCCCCACAGTCTATAAGTGAGACTATTGAGAAAACTTGAATCGTTTGATTAGCTCACGATTAATCGGAACCGAACATGATTAACAAAACAGTAAGGAGCCATTTAGCATAAAATAAAGTTATTTTATATGCCAATTAAGTAATACAATAAAACGTGTTTGTGTTGTTTGAAGTAATCATTGACAAGGTCACTCACATCGTCATCGTTAGATTTTTCATGATGTCTTTTCGTCACATCAAGAATAATAATCATCTAACTATACATATAAATAGCCTTCAGATTTTTATATATTGGGTATACTTACTTGAATTATATTTTATACTTACTTGAACTACGACTGAAGCGTATTTTTTCAGGTATAACTATTTTTGTAATTTTTATTGTAATGCTAGGAAATTTAAAATTTAAATGTCAAAGCTAAAATTTTTTTCAGGTCTAACTATTTTTGTAATTTTTATTGTAATGCTGGTAAAAAAGTTTTGTCATCTTAACTTTTGGTATATCTACAGGCGAGACTATTCACAAGAGAACAGAAATATATTCAAGAAATACGTAGGCCAATTAAGTTTTAATGAAGTATATAATGCAAAGGATGCTAACGAGTCATTTAACTATTTTCATGAATGGTTTAAGTTACTTTATAATCTCTGTTTCCCGGTGAAACAAATTAAAATATCTCCAAACATAAAACCTAAATGGGTTACACGGGGACTTAGGTTGTGTAGTAAGCGGACACGCGAACTACTCTGGAAATATAGACTTCATCCCAATATAAAGAACAAAAAGTCTTACCAATCGTATGCAAAACGTTATAAATCCATTATAAAGTTAACGCAAAGGTCACAAAATGACAATTTTATTAAAAATGCTTTAAACAAGACGAAAGCAACATGGCAGATTATAAACAAAAATAAGGCAAGATTTCCTCAAGAAGACATTAATAAAATAGTGGTTGATGGAATGGAAATATATGACGCGCAAGAGATTGCAACGCACTTGAATAATTATTTTGCTGACGTAGTAAAAACGAGTAATAATGACTTACCTACTAACATTGTGGCGTATCATAACCCAAATTCAATTTTTTTAACCCCCGTAATTCCTAATGACATAAATTCCATAATTATTTCTTTAAAAAATACAAATAGTGCAGGCTCGGATGGTATTATCACTAAAATTATCAAGGATGTTTCTGATACAATTTCTAATGTTTTATGCCACTTAATTAATCTATGTATGGAGAATGGGACCTTTCCTAACGAATTAAAAAAATCCTTAATTAAACCTTTACTGAAAAAAGGTGATCCTTATAATGTAAGCAACTATAGACCAGTAGCTTTATTGTCAATATTTGCGAAGATTTATGAAAAAATTATCTGTAAGAAACTTTACTCATTCTTGGAATCACATAATATTCTATGCAAAGAACAATATGGTTTTAGGAAAAATAGAACAATAAATATGGCAATCTATAATTTCTTAGCTAAAGTAATGACTAATGTGGACAACAAGTTGCCAGCAATTGCTCTATTCATGGATATTTCGAAAGCTTTTGACCATGTAGATCACAAAATACTTTTACATAAACTATATTCATGTGGAGTAAGGGGAAAAGCTCATAATTTAATAAAATCGTATTTGACTGGGAGAACACAAACCGTTAAAGTCATAAGAGTGTGTCAAACCACAAAAACTGAGGTTGTGTACGAATCGGATATTAGAATTTTAAAATATGGAGTACCACAAGGTAGCGTTCTAGGCCCTCTACTTTTTCTCATTTACATAAATGACCTACCTAAGACAATACCTTTTGATATCACACTTTTTGCCGATGATAGCACGATCCTTTATACAGATAGAAATATTAATATTGAACATACAATTAATTCTTCCCTGACATCTATTATAAAATGGTTTAATGATAATAATTTAATAATAAATTTAGACAAAACGAAAATAATGAATTTCAAACAAAAATATTCTGAGCAAGACAAAATAAATATTAACTATTTAGGAACTAAAATTGACGAAACTGATACCACAAAATTCTTGGGTCTACAAATAGACAGAAAACTAAAATGGAAAGAACATGTCGATCAAGTTTGCAAAAAACTTAGTAAGTTTTCGTATGCATTACGTAACCTAAGGAGGGTGGTACACACAGATGTCGTTTTGACGGCCTATCATGCCTATGTCGCCTCAACTCTCAGATTCGGGGTAATTTTTTGGGGTAATTCAACAGACAAAACTAAAGCATTTAAATCGCAAAAAAGATGCATTAGAGCGATTTATAACCTGCATCATAGAATTTCTTGTAAGAGTTACTTTAAAAGGGCGAAAGTATTAACATTACCATGTATTTATATACTCGAAAGTGTCAAATTTGTAAAAACTAATATTGATAAGTTTGAATTTAAAAAAAGAGCAAGGCATAAGGATAAAATTAATATTTTAAGTTGTAAAACTTCCTTATGTAAACAAAGTGTATTCTGCATGGCTCCCCTCATTTATAATAAACTACCAAAGAGCATACGGGCTACATCAGAACTTGATAACTTTAAACAAAAAGTATATAATTTACTGGTTGAAAAATGTTACTACTCAATAAAGGATTTCCTGGACGACACGACAGTGTAATTTAATGCATGGAATTGTAATTAATTGTAATTTATTGTATTTCATTCTAATTTAATCAGGGCCTAATTTAATATATAATTTTGCATGTTTTCATTCAATTTCATATTATTTTTATTTTATTGTACGCCGTTAAATGGCAGGACATTAGCGTTATGATTAAATAATTTGTCACCTTTCTGTACCTTATGTCCACAATAAATATATTTGACTTTGACTTTTGACTTTGACTTTGCTAGGAAATTTAAAATTTAAATGTCAAAACTAAAAAGAATGTGTGCCTAAATTTTAATTAATGCTAAATTTCTTCAACGCGTGTTTTTAAATAGCGCAACAAAATTTATTGCTCACACAAAATTTGCATTTATACTACGTACGAACGTAAATAAAAAAAATCGTCTTAGTACGACAGTTTACTTAACGGAAGTCAAAATTTACCAAAATATTAACAATTTAAATAATAATACTTACATGTATAATTAAACTACTTTAATATTAATCCGCTACAAAAAAAAATAAGAAAAAAACTATAATATTAAAATTTCCCATAAACCATAGATAAAAAACAACACAGACGAATCAAAAATTGAAGAGCACGTGAAAGTCCAAGGCCAAGTTAAGACGTTGTCACACTTACCCCAAGGCCGCGCGAAGGTCGTACCGCCCGGAGTGGCTCAGTGGGTCCGTAGCTCGCTCACTACTGAGAACCTTGCCTGCCTCGCCGGGTGATTTCACAACCCTGTGTGGTGGTGTCCTAACATTTCGCGGTGATTGTATCGGCTAAGGACGAAACTGCCACTTAAATTTGAAGTTTCAATTCGTTTACTACGTATTTTACTTTTTTAGTTAATTTTTTTAAGAAAGAAAAATATTGATAAAGATTTGTTCAGTCTCGCTTACTCAGTGTGTGTTAATCTCTTGCAAACGTCGGCAAGCCGGTAATTTTTAAGTGATGAGTATTACATAGCTATCAATTACTTCTTGATCTGGTGAAGAAAAATCAAGAAGGAAATAATAAATCTAAACGTTTTCCATAATATTCTCAAACGTGCGTATAGGTTCCCAATAACTCTCGAGTCCTGAACAGTGTTGCTAGATCCAATGTGTCAAATTTCAGGGAGGATGGTTAAAGTTTGATTTTTAATTGCAGATAACTACGTCATTTGGTGAGAAAATATGAAAATGTCAAGGCAGAATACTTTTATGGAAAAACAGTACAAAGATGTTTATACAATTATATTCGATTTTCATGTAAAAGTTACGATTAAAGGAGATGAGTGAAAAATGGGGTAGGTAATTCAGGGTTCTGATTGAGGATAAATTTGGACCATGCCCAGACCCCAGAAAAATCTAATTTCAAAGTATTATACAGTCACGGGAACTGAAGAAACTAAATTCGAGGACAACAGGTAATCTTCATCCATCCATCATCATCCTTCATCCATCCATCTTTTATCATCTATCGAAGTGTTGACAGTTCACAAGTTAACCTACTGTTCAGTTTTGCCGCTGTAAAGGTCTCCCAATAAACACGACAGTTGTGATAATACTTCATCCGAATTCTGAATATATCACACAAATAGAAACACCTGACGACGCTATCTCAAGCAGGTGAAGACATATTGATATTAGACACAGTGATATTTTTAAAGGTTATTTTTTTATTTATGTCATTATTTACACAATACATGTCAATTCACGTAAACATTTGTGGTGTTTGCTAGTAGAATTTTGTTACCGGTAAATATATAATTTCAGCTTAAAAACTAAAATCTTGTATCGTTATCTTATGTTTTCGTCATTAGGCCGTGGATAATGTAGCTCTTAAACAAATCAAACGATCCCAATCTCGAAAGTGTTGCAGAGTGTAATTTATTTAACAATTTTCCGTAATAAAGCCGTAATTAAAAATATATTTTGGCCTCTATATTGACAACAAAGTTTACCTTTATGTAGGTACATTATAAAATAAGATATTAAACATCTACCCCGGCCAGGATTCGAACCTGAGACCTCTCGTTCCGCAAGCAGGGCCAGTGGCTACTCGTCTACGGGGTCATCATACTACAGTAATAATGTATTGGGCAAAGGCACGATTTGTGAACGTTTAGATTGTTTATAGGTAATTATGAATTCCGATACTGGTATTTTATTATATTCATACATAAACCGGTCTGCATCTGGTTAGGTTACCTCAGATTACATCTTTTTAATTAATTTATTACTTTAGATTAAAAATTACAAATTAAAGTCTCAAAAATTACTTTATTTTGAGACTTTAATTTTTTTTTGTCAATTTTTGAAGTGTTACCATTATGTTGATGTGCTATGTAAGTATGTGAGACAAATAATTAAATTCCAGTTATAATTTACGAATTAATGATTAAAGAAAGATTGCGTAAGTAAAAATAAATAAAAAGAATGATATGAGCACAATAAACATATTAATTTGCAGTTAAAATATTATCTGTAATTTTTATTCATTAATTCCTATACATTTATGTAATTTACTTAAATCGTTTTAATTAATTAGGCCTACTGATTAAACAAATGTCTTATGTAGTCTTAAGAGTAACTAATATTTCCGTTTTATTATAAATTTCAATGATTGCTTACAATAATTGTTACTCAATAAATCTCTATGACGCTCCATTCAATAAACAGTTTCAGATGTTTCATCTGATAAACAAAATTATTTCATCGCGTCCAAAAAACACTGAGCAGTTGAGCACAGTTCTGTAAACTGTTATTAGGAAAAATTGCGAAATAACATTGTTACAGAAATGGTAGCGAACTATTTCGGCTCCGATACTATTGGAAATTGGAGAAAACTTTTTTATTTTTTATTGCGATGTAAGTGCGATGGAGTTCTGGTTGAAAGAAGTTACTATTTAATTGCTAAAAAAATAGTTTATGGGACTGAGAGTAAGTAAGTAACAATTTCTATTATTTTTAGAATTTTGTTCTCTCTGTTTTTTTTGTGTTTGAAGTCGGATTAAATCAAAACTGCTGTATTAAATTCAGGTGTTTGTAAATTATTCGTTTCATATCTACCGTTTAATCTTGAGTTAGGTTGAAAATATGAAATGATATGTCGCCCATGGACATAGGTAATACCAGAGCCCCCACCGATCCCAGGCCGGCCAAGAATGAAGGAACAAGTAAGAAGTTAAGTACCTGCTGGCTCACAAGCTCCCGGCTGGAACAATTAAAGTTATTGGTGATTGACTCAAGCAAGGAAGTGGTAGCTAGCGAGCGGGGGCGGCATTACCTGTAGTGCTTGTGCGCTGCACCCGGGCGCCGGGTAACAAGGGGCACCGAGAGCCGCTCGCGACACCTAGACCTAGTCCATTTCGACCGCGCATTTTGATACAAAAGGCCAGGGCATTGATTGCACCCGGGCACTTCATGTGCTAGAGCGTGCTAGAGCCGCCCCTGCTAGCCAGGCCGGCTTCGGCTCTACCACCAAGTAGGTTCGACATACAAGGCTACCTAAAGGTCAAGATCTCTGATATAGTCATAATAAGTCCAAACCCAAATTGTTATGTACTTTTTGAAAATTCCTTTAGCCTCGTTGGGCACTTTTTGGTAAGGGAATATCTTCGCGTCACCGACATGCTGTGACGTAGTGCGCCGGACCGGTGTTTTGCAGCGGTCTGCTTACTTAGATACTAGTATTAAGTTATTTTCTAAAGTTTCAAGTTTTGACTTCTGTCGGCTGTCCTGATGAATGACTGCCATTTTTATTTTTTGATTAAAATAAATCTAACAATCAAATCCATAATTGTTTTCGTTACGCCTAAGTTATTTATAAAATTATAATTGTTAATTCGTACAGCGATTATCAAATGGCTATAAAAATTTTACCAATTATTAGTTACGATTACCTCTCGACTATATTCCCACTTGGTGGTAAGTCAATTATGAAGTCTTTTATGTTAAAGATTTGCCACAAACTTATTATACGCCTCAATTCAATCTTGATGTGAAGACATCCACGATGTTATCGAACGCGCCCACCGACGCGGGCAAGTTATTCCAGTCCTCCGTGGTAAACATAACTAATAAAGAAGCAAATAAGACAACTCTAACACCCATGACCCTAGAACAAACATTTATCTGCGATATAATATGTATATCTGCCTCAGTCGGGAATCGAACCCGGGACCCCTTGCTTCGCATGGTGTATCACTACCAACTAGGCTGCGGGGTCGCTTGCTTAAAACCTTAAAACTCGTTCAGGTAATTACGAGGACTGAGAGAATAATTTCATCATAGAGGACAATTTAACTCCGTCCCATGTAACTACGACACACGTACAGTCACGAGCAATAATATATATACATTGTAACGGTTTCTAAAATGTCTTAACTTGAACAACAACAACAAAAATTCGTTCTAAATTGTATATTATACCTTATTTTGACATCGTTTAATGTGTGTTAGTGACTGTACCGATGTACTTCTTGGGACGCTATCATTTTCAATAACACTGATGCGTAGTGTGGTATACTAAAAACTTCAAATTGTCTCCTTGTACCTATTTATGAGGAGAGAAAGAGAGATAGAGATAGATAAATTGCTATATTTGCAATAGGCCGCTAACGGTGTGAGGGCACACAGCCATTATAGAATTTTCGCGAAAGACGCGCAATCAAAGTTAAGCAATCGTTCAGAATACGAACCTGTCGCTGTTTCCAGTATGTCACAACCTTTTATAGAGGCATATAAAGCCGTGTCACAACGCTGCTCCACGGTTTAGGAGAAAGACGTTAACGTCTGCTAATCATAATACCATTATGCGGTGTTTTGCACTGGATAATCTACATGTCGCTTACCAACTTAATACTATGAGTAGTTGTAATAATATACTACTTAGGCCTACCAAGTGTTATGAGTAAATCTATACAAATAAATAAAATTGTAGTTTAACCTTACAAACAGTAAGGTTAAACTAATTGCGTTTTACTAAATGCATATGATATACACGGTACATACACCAAAATAACATTTTTTACAATTTTTGTCTGTCTGCCTGTTTGTTTTGGATAATCTCTGGAACGGCTGGACCGATTTTGATGGGACTTTCGCTGGCAAAAAGTCAGCTTTCTGCCAGCGAAAATCATCAAAATCGGTCCAGCCGTTCCAGAAATTGTAATATGGAGTAACTTAGACTACTTTTATAGAAGAAATTTTCCCCTCAAAATTAAAATTCCACGCGGACGAAGTCGCGGGCACGGCTAGTAGAATTATAAATGCGACTGTACGAAGGGGACGAGGACGGCTAAAGAAAAGATGGGTGGATGGTGTGAGGACTTACTACACTTTACTTGAGACAAAATGGAGTCGAACTCACAGTAATAAAAAATATGCTATACCTACCATAAAAAAGTATCTTCAAGTTATTGAGTACGAAGGCTAAAAGTATATACCGTACAAAATAATAATTAGCAGCCAAGTATGAGGTTAGTTCGTGGTCTATCGAGTGGGATGAATTTCAACACAAGTTTGAAATCCGGTGAACTAGATGCATGTGTAAGGTAGGAATGCATATATTTGAGTTTTACTTTTTGATTAATGTCACGTGGTTATGATTGAAACTAGTCAAGTGCGACTCGGACACGCACACTGGTTCTGTACGACCGAGCGCTATTTCTCATTATTTGGTCAATAATAAGATAGAACGCAGATTTTTGAAGTTATACTTCTTTTGGCGCGTTAGGGAAAAATGATCAGAGTAAATTTTCAAGGTTGCGTCACGAATAAAATCGACACCACGAAGTTAGCTCGACACCCTGAAGTTAGCTATAGTCAACATTTTAGTTTTTGTTACTGTCAATGTCGTCATGTCAGTCATGTGAATGTCAAATTTTTCATTTACTTGTTTTTTTTAGTTTGATTTGATACACATATATAATTAATTTAATTGCAATATCACAGTTCATAAATTATAACTATTCAAAGATAATTTAGAATGAAAATACTACATTGATTGTTTTATTCGAAGCGGGTTTTAAGCACAGCGCCATCTAGGGAATAAGAACACTACTAGCGCCATCTAGTAAATAATATATTTTTTTGGAATTATGCGAAAACAACACACACACACACACACTACAAACGAGTATGCAGCACCACCTTCTGCTGCCGCCCATGACAACTATGACCAACTCAGAACAAGACTCAAATGGGGCCTATTAGGATGGTTAGTCCGGTTATAATTGACGGTGTTAGAACATGAGATGGTTATAATGTAATCTTTATGTTATGTTAAGTTATAATGTTCTCAAAGTAGTGTGAAGTCCACCAATCCGGACTTGATTGCATGGCGGACTATAGCATGTACCTACCCCTCACATTGTGCCCAGCAGTGGGACATTTATGGGTTGCGACGATGACGATGCGCATTCAGTGATGGGCGTAGTATTGATATATCTTTGTATTTATAAGTGAACTGATAAGGAATTAGGGCTACATTTAAATACAAAGATTGATGTATTGAATTACAAATTTTGCCGTCTACACATATAATTAAACTGTAAGTGATCGATGTCTGTATATATGGAAGATATTTGAGAAAATGAAAATACTTTATTTATTATCGCAATAGACCATCACAATGATTTGTAGAATTTTTATCTGTTTTTATGGTCGTCTCTACGTTTCTTTCCGCTAATCTCAGAAACGGTTTACCCGCTATGGGTGCGATTTTTACTGATTATATAATAATATTTAATATTTATTTTGTTTTAATCGATTCACAAATATAAAATATAATGGTATACATTTAACAAATACAACTTTTTTGAAGATCTGTGTTCAAATGTATACGACTCCCGAAGCGAAACAAGGGCGGTGACTAGTGTTGATTAATGTTCCCGATTTAAATGGGCTTAAACGAATCTATATATTGTCGAGCGAGGTAAATAAATTAAACAGTTAGAATAAACATTACATGATACATGTCCGTGTCATTGTGAGTTGTCGTTTAAATGAAAACTATCCTGATATAAAGGTAACCGCAAATGTTATTGTCATGGAAACTAAATATGAATCGATTAGAGAAAATATAGGCGTTGTCGCGGAATCTGGTAAGTTGAGAATAGTTTTTGCAAGCAAACTACTCGTACAATTAAATAGAAAATACTTAGCCCTGGTAATTAATTAACTGGCAATTAATTTCCGTTTTGAAGCGAGCGCTTTGCTAAGGCGTGCTTTAAGAACTAAGAGGTTCTAAAATTGTCTAAAATACATTTATTAAGATTTTCTAAAAAAATCGTGTCATCAATGGGCGCTTCAAAACGACAGATGTACAGATTTCAGGAGTTAGGAGCACCCCACCTTCCGTGAAAGACTTCTAAAAGCTAATTAAGCATGTGTACTTCAATGTCCTGTTACTGCAGGACTAAGGTATTTTTACTACGCTGTCGATGGTGGCGACTAGGATGCTTATTAACGTGGGCGACACTAGAGAAGTCCATAATGCAGCGCTCTCTCATAAAAATAATTTTTAGACCTTATATAGCCGCCTCGATTACGAAAAGAGAACCGTGCCCAACAATTTAAACGCCTGATGCTTTCTAGCATCTAAAGAATAATTGATCAGGCGTTCGTTTCTTTTGGTTAAAATTAAACTACTTTGCACTGACTTTTGCAATTAAACTTATAAAATTAGGAGACAACTTACCATGATGATTTTTTTATGGAATTAAGGTAGCAAACGAGCATACAGAACCAACCTTCCTCCGCCGCCCATGACAATAGTAATTGTGACTGACTTAGAACAAAACTCAAAATGGGGACTAGGATTGTTAGTCTGGTTAGGAGACAGTGTTAGAATCCGTTTTGGGATGATATACTTGTTGCTTTGTTAGCAGAACTGCGGTTGCCTTAGGTTTCGAATACCAATGTAGATGAAATATTTTGAAGGAAGGATATGAAATATTGTCAAACCGCTTAAATCTGATGCGTAAAAATGTCTGCAATTGACAAATGCGTAAAAATGTCTGCAAGATGATGTTACAGCAATTTCATGTAGTAAATTAATTATCATTATCATAATTAAGTACATTACCTTTGGAGTGACCAATCCCACTTTCATTTAAATGGAACTGTAAATAAGCAGAATTGCCGTTATCGATCGATCGAAAATAATATATACATCGCCTTTAGTAGTAGGTACCTAATAAGTTTTGTCTGTAACTATGAGTAAGAAAAACTCATTGGGAGTTTTTTGCCGATTCTTCTTCTTTTGTTTCTTCCAAAGATTTGTTGAAGCAATGGCGTTTGTGTGTTTGAGTGTTTGTTGAAAACAAATTCGAATAAAAATTTCAATTTAATTACTATCGGTTAATGCCATAGGTACGTCCCTTAGTAATTATTTGGATGTTTCAGATCACATTGAGACATGGTCCGTCACAGAGACTGTTGGAGGTATCGCCGTAGTAGTACTACTTTACCTAGCTTTAGTACTTAAAATATTACCCAGTTTTATGAAAAATAAACAACCGTATCATCTGAACCGAGTGCTCATCTACTACAATGCGGTGCAGGTCATCTACTCAATATACTTAGTATTTATCGTAAGTATGAAACTTTTTTATTGGTTCTTCACAGGCGCATTATATGAATTAATTAAGATTTCGAAGACAAATCGAATTTGTTTTTTTACGTATACGAGCCTTTGCCTACGGTGTCGCCCGCGTGGAATTTGATCTGTAAAAAGTATCCCTCCAAGAATAATATGTGTAAAAAGTTTCACGATGATCGGTTTAGTAGTTTTTGCGTGAAAGCGTAACAAACTTACATTCACATTAATTATAATAGTAAGGATAATGATTCGCGAACACTAATTGTGGATAGTGGATGTTGCTATTATATTGTAACAGGCACTAATATTTGCAATTTGTTTTCAAGCTGTTTAAAATTTTTAAAACTATTAAGTTTTCACGTTTTTCAGTATTCGAGATACATCATAAGGCATGGAATAATTACTACAAGATGTCCGAAAGGAGAAGATTTGGAAACAGTAAGTTAAATGAAACCCTGCCTATACATAATAGTCTGTAAAAGGGCAAATTAATACACGAGCTCCATTTTACAATACATTTTTATTGAATGACCATAATGAAATAATTCCTTTGTTCTTCTTAATCATCTGTTTATTCTTGAAGTTGGCCTGTTCGCCGGCCACTAACATTTTGTTAGAATACCTGAAACCTATGAAAAAATACCAACTGAATATCTCTCCTCTCCGCTCCTCAATCTCGTCTCCTCTCCTCAGGCCTGCACCTCACCACTCCACACCTCGCCTCACCAGCTCACCACACCTCACCTCTGGTCCCCACACCTCATATGACCATTTCCTGCTGATCGTGCTCCTCGCAGTTGTTTTAATACAGGTACAAAATTCCTCCGTAACAAGTCTATATGGCCTAGGAACAGCCTGCCTATATTTATTAATTAATATTTAACTCTATACATTATTAACACTTCCGACATAGGTACCTATTATTTTTGTTCTCAATAACTATTAATACTTTATTGTGAAATTTTCACCCCTCATATTTTTCATTTTTTTATACACTTAGGTACTTACCTATAATAATTTCTCATTTATTTAATGATAATAATTATAACAATAATTTAAATTAATTGTTTTGTATTCACTTATATGCATTACAATATTTATCCACGGTTTTTTTTTCAGGTGATAAGCGAAATCCGACCTTATTTCATAGCGAAACATATAGATCTTTTAGACACGGTCTTTTTCGCGTTACGCAAGAAAGACAGCCAAGTGACCTTCCTTCACGTCTACCACCACAGCATCATGGTCTCGTGGACGTGGCTTCATCTGATGTACCATCCGACTGACCATTTCGTGGTCGTTGGTCTTATCAACAGCTTCGTCCATGTGCTGATGTACGCGTATTATGGACTGGCCGCGCTGGGGCCACGGTTCGCCAAGTTTGTGTGGTGGAAGAAGCATTTAACTAAAGTGCAACTGGTAAATATCTTAAGAGAATGAAAGGGTTAGCTTAGTTTCCACCCATTAATGGTACATCTCTAAATATTTTATTATACTCATAAAGTGTCCCAATAGCTGAGGAGGCCTAGAGTATATCCTACCACGCTGTTCCAGTGCGGATTACCTACATTTTAAATTCGGCACCTCAATTTGGCAGTGTTTTGAGCCTTATTTTTATGCAGACAGCAAATTATTGGTATATTGCTTGACGACACTATCTATAAACCTGTAATGTAAGTCATCATTGAAGCCATAAAACTGATGAATAACTTGGTGATAAACCTGTGACAATGATGTAGTGCAGATGAAGAAACACAGCTAGTTAGGCAGATAAAGAACTTCATCACTAACTTCATCACAAACAAATTTATGATACTGTCCTGAGTACACGAGGAATTTCGAGCTCAACAAACACAAAATTGAGTGGAATAACGAAACAAAAAAATAGGAGAGACTTCGATCTTATCTACTTATACTAAGTACTTATCTATCTTGTATTCGTTGGTCAGTAGGGAGCAAGTCAAGCAAAGCTTTGACTTAATCATAGCTGGAGCCTTTTGCATTGCTGTAGATGTTCTCCACGAGTCCAATTGATGTGGATAAAACTTTTTATGTAAACCTAGTCAGCATGGTGGTATTACCCGTCTTAATCTGAACTGAAGCATTGAACCAAATTGTCTCGACGTCAATGATGAACGTGATGAACACAACATTTTTATTCCAGATCCAGTTCATCCTCGTGGTATCAAACCTTCACTACCAACAGAAGCTGACTCCCTGCCCGATACCCACGTTCTTCCATTACTTTTGCTCGTTTAGCATTAGTTCCTTTTTTCTCCTCTTTATGCAGTTCTATCTCAAAAGTTACAACGCCAAGAAAAAGAGTATTCTACAGGAACCTGCAAGAACACAAGTGGATATTAGTGTTGAAGCAATGTATAAAAACAATTAAACACCTTTGCAGGGTTCTTCATTTTTCTTCTCTTCTTTGTTTGCCGATTTATAATTGTAGATATTACAAATGAGTTAGTTAACTTTATCTTCCATGTACAGAAATTGATCAGTTACGGTCTAATTGTGGTGCATGTGCATGTATGTATGTGCCTAGTGGTTTTAATGTTGGACTGTCGAATAGGGGGGCCCCGGGCAATAAATAGGTCCTGTGCCCAGGATCGATCCTGCAAAACTTTAAGAATGTAATGTACATATTAGAAATTAATTATCACTTGCTTCACACTTGAAACCTGTAAAACTGAGAGTTCTCCATTTCCAATGGTATGTGAGGTACCAATCCGCATTAGGCCAGCTGAAGAAGCTTATGGCCTATGGCCTGTACCTCTCAGTCCCCTCAAACGGCGACCTGAGCCCAGCAGTGGGACAGTTATGGATTGGCAAGAAGAAGGTGATGATGAGCGTCAACAATTTATGTCTTCGATACAGATCAACACACTATAATCCGAATCGTATAATATGGTAAAACTGTACCCAAATACGCTGCGTTTCTTCACCGCAGTAAATGTATAAACATACGTGTATAAATTGTTATATGTATAAATTATATGTCTGGCAAGCTGGCTTCCACCCATTAATGGTCCACGGGTCGCTTCTTATAACTAAGAAGACCTAAAGAACGCTCCACTACGCTGCTCCAGTGCGGATTGGTGGAGGTGTTAGTTGCCAACCCAAGTGCCTGAAGTTTTGCTGCTTCCCGAAAACCTTCGACATAACCTTTATTTAATGCTAACTACCGGGACCAACTGCTTCGCTTTCTGAAGCACGGAAGCGTTAAAATCTTGCCACGAGCGAACCCTTCCAACTATTGACCGCGCCCGCTGTTGCTTAACTCTATCGACCATATTATGAGCGTTTTCAAAGACTCTGAGTGGATCATGAGTCGTCGTATAGTATAGACATATATTTCACAATGTTAAGAAAATATAACAAACGCGTAATTACCGCTCAGGGTCACCATAGTTCGCTGCACGCTGCACTTGCCAATCGCATCGGATATGTAACCGTTGCAATCGGCGCCGGATGGGAAAGTCGATATACGTTATTGCCTACGTTACTAGTACCGACCGGAGCACGCGATGGTTTCAATCAATTTGGTATAGGCCAAGGGTCTCTCGACATAATGGAGCCCTAGAGCATCAACCACGCTGTTCCAGTGTGGATCGGTGGAGAGGTTAGTGGTCATAGTGCCGGAAGTTTTGACATCGCTTAACGTAGGTCAAGTATTTTTCACTAGTAAACCACCAGCCGACCGCAGCCGCGGTTGCGGCAGCGTGAAAAATATTTCGGAAAAACTATTATTGGGAGTATTTATTAACGCAATAGATCACTGGTATTTTGAGATTTTGTTCGTTTGTCTATTCGATTGTTCTCGCTAATTTTAGATGCGTTATTGACGTGTTGCAGCAAGCTTGGGGTAATGCATATATATTTTGTGTTAGTTTTGTCTGAACTGGTTCAAATCAAAAAATATTTATGTAAATTCCCATTTAAACATTTATGTCGCAAATAAAAAATAAATATATCCTCAAGCGAAGCGAGGGCGGATTATCAGTATGAAATTATAACTTGCTCGTATCCCTTTTTAATGGATCTAAGATAACAAACAAGTATGCAGCACTACCCTTCTGCTTCCGCCGCTAACAACTGTGACCGACACAGAACAATATTCAAATCGGGAATAAGACAGTCCAGTTTATAGAGGGTGTTATTATTAACGTTAGTTAGTTAGTACAATACAATAACTCTTTATTGTACACCAGAATATCAAACATAACAAGATATGGTCACATACATAGAGAAACAATATACAAAAGGTGGTCTTATCGCCGAAAGCGATCTCTTCCGCTTTTCTTCTTTAGTACGTATAAGGACTGGGGCAGGCACTATTAGTAATAGTGATAGTTGTTGTTAGAAGTCGAGCAGTTTTATAACAAGGCCAAGGACAGAATGTCCTGAGGGATTCATTCTATTTCCCTAATTTTTCTTCATTCACTCTAAACGGACGTTTCTATTTCCCAGCGTCCTATAAAACTGCAGGGTAAAGCAAAGAATGATTTTCCGGCTATTGAAAATCCAGTTAATAGCCGAAGTCGGGCGCCAAGGACGGTGTCATCGATGCGAATGTATATTCAGTAAAGCATTTCTAAAACAATAAATCCGATCCATTGTTGAACGGAATCTGAAAGACGTACTATTTCTTTATTGTCTATTTACTCTTGGAATCTCGTTCATTGTAGCTGCCGGAAGTAATTGCGATACTGAATGCACTCCGCAGGCTGTGTTTAAGAATACTACCTGTCAGTTGCTTTCAGACCACTGCGCTGGGTAGTCGCATTGTGCATTATTTATTTAACATAAATACGCGTGTGTAATTGAAGATATATTTAAAGAAGTTCAACTCGCGGGATAAGGTTAGTTATTTTTATTAAAATAGAAATAAGTATAATTAAATAGAAAAGTAAAAGGTGCATTTTGTGATTTATTGTTAAACTGATAGGTTGTTAACTGATTTGATTGGTGGTTCTTGCACGGGAGTTCCGAGTTCGAATCCCGCACGAATATTCGAATGGCCAATTTGATGTGCTCGTTGGATTTAAAAAATTACTACCTTCGGTGAAGATAAATGTCGTCGGATGAAAAATAATTGACATTCTCCACGATGTTCATTGGTGTGAAGTCTATTAATGCACAAAATTGGCCATTGTGGTGACCGTGGGTTTACATTCAGAGGAGCTGAATGTAATAGTTTGGATTGGAAGTAGTTGTACCTACATAAAGGATAAATGTTTACGTGACTAACTGACAAACGATCATAAGCCACCTGATTGTGAGTGGTCATCATCGCCCACGAACATCGGAATCGCCAAAGGCATCACCGATGGGTTGTCGGCTGAAAAGGAAGCGGGGAAACTCATTAATAATGTTTCTGCGACATTGCGAACTAAACAAAAAAAAACACGTATGTGTTTCAAGGTAGATTTTATAGTCGGGACCTGGTTAATCGAGTAAAATACCCTACCAGTTTTCAAGTACCATGGGGATTAAAATGAATAGTCAGAACCTAGAGACTTCCAACAGAAGGGACCATGGCCTCATCCAAACTTCAGCAGGGTACACGAGAGAGTTGGTGCGGTCAAGGTGGATTGAACCCTTTCTTGGACCCTAATCTCTTGATGACTAATGTGTCCAACTAACCCAGTTTTATTTATAATTAGCTGATGGCATTGGGTTTTTACTCCCCTCATCATATTGCGGTTGCATTATTTTATTGCAAAGTAGGCGGCTTGTTCATCTCGTTGAGTTACGAAACAACTGCGCTATTTAAACCGGTCATCGAGCACTTAATGTTATGAATTATATTATTATGTAAGTTTGATTGATTATAGAATTATTATAGTTGTTTACATTTGCTTATGCTCAAGGAAGGAATTTAAGGGGGAATTTTACGAGGAACCTTAAACCTCAGATTCCTCTTTTGAGTCTGACATTGACATTGTTTCGGGAAAGCAATGTTATTACTCAAAAGAGGACTTGAAAAAATGTTAAACGGTTTTCTTGAAATTAACTTACCTTTTTTATTTGTGCTCCGATTTAAATAAACAAACACTAGATATCACTCCAAGTTTACTAAAATACATCAATGAAAACTGCAATCGGCTTAGTCGTTTCTAAGATAAGCGGGACCAAACGAACAGATAGACTGAAAACTGATAAAATTAGACCAAAAATCACAAAATATAAATAAGTATGCGTTAAAAATATCTCTAATGATTTTTTTATGTCTTCCATGACCAGACAGTTACAAACTTATCATGTATGGATTCCAACAAGAGTTCTAGTCCGTAACTTTCGGTGATCATTCACGGAATAGTTATGGGTGGTTTCCGGACTTCCCCACGTTCAGGTATTGACGTCGCCGTCGTAGGTACTATTCATTATTCTATGTCGTAGGCAACACCAATTAGGCAGTATTAATTAGTGTTTATACCCATAACTGCCCCCCTCACGATGTTTTCCTTCGCCAAAGCAAGTGATAGTGAAATTCTATTCTAATAAATATTCTTTATTATTATCAGATTAAGATATAAGATTTCTTAATTTTGTCGAAGACGAAAAAAAACTGTTCGGTGTAGAGAGGCCAACCGACTTGCGCGCTGTTATTACTTTTCGAATTACGGCTTCTGATTGGCTGAAATCTATATTATGTGACCAATGGTTAGACGCGCAATGAGCAGCTCCATCCAAAGGCATTGGAAATGAGAAAACCGCCAATTTTCGACTTGAGCGATGTTGTAAGCTAAGGGACGAAATTTAGAATAACACTTTACTCTGTAACCCACGTATTCACAAACAATACTTCAGTGCAGTCCAATACCATTCCAATACCAGTCCACGACCAGTCCGCTACCAGTCCACAACTACTGTGTTGTCCCGTAAGTTATGCTCTTTAAGAATTCTCGCAATATTTAATGTTGTTAAAATAGTGCACCATTCAAACCAGTCTTTGAGAAAATTGCGGATATACAAACATACATAATAATTATACGGGTCGAATACAAAAGCTCATTTTTATGGCGGTGAACAATACAGTACGCAAATTGAAATTAATTTTCAAACGCTTCTTTTATTATAATAAAAGATCTAGATTCGAAGTCTAATTAAATTTAATTATAGATGTCTTAGCTCGAAGTCGAAGCTTGTATCACTACATAGTTTAAAACAAAGTAGCTTTCTCTGTCCCTATTTATGCTTAGATCTGTAAAACTACGCAACGGATTTTGCGGTGTTTTTAATAGATATAATGATTCAAGAGGAAAGTTTATATGTATAATATATTAAAGTTTTGTGTAAATTGGTTTTCCCGAAGCGAAGCGAGGACGGGTTTACTAGTACAATAATATAAAGAAGTCAGGACAACACTGAAACGATAACTTTATAATGGACGGATGTAATTTTATCAGAAAATCACAAAGCGTAGATGATCATATCTTTTTGTTTGTGTTATTAAAATGTTTTTACAAATATTGTTTCTGTTTTTATTGGTGCACAATGGTGTTATTGTATTTTATTAACAGTGCCGACCACGTAGCGGAGCAAAGTAAACAGCGCCACCGCATTTTGTCACTGCGGGTGTTTGTGTGTGTGAGTGTACAAATGATTCAGAGATAGTATGTGTGTGTATGCGTGTTTGTGTGTATAATATACATAAATACATTACATAAACTACTATTTACTATAGGTACACCATCCTACAGATTCGATTTGTAACGAAATATTTTTTTGTCTAATATTAATTTTCTTCTTAACGTTGTCAACACTTGTGTTGTATAGTTTTAAGTATGAAAATATATTATATTCATTTATATTGTTTGAATTATATTCAACTTTGTTTCGGTTTATTTTAAATCGATTTTTGCGTAATTTTCGTGATGTGCAATTGTTTGTTCTACACATCCCGTCATTTCTAGTGCTGCGCGGTGTCTTGCAATCGACCTCGGAGCACGGATAGGCATGGAAAGTGTTAGAAACGTCAGGATGTATAAAATAATTAAATGCAATTGAGTATGCAACTTTTATGAATTTTTAGCACTTGGAAAATAAATATCTTAAATTGGAACTAATTTCAAATGTTTATTATAGAAACTAGCTGGGCTATTTTTTGACTTTTCTATTCCTTCCTCTTTTATTTTTGACACTATTGATTTTATTTGATAAAAACGAGGATTTATATATCGTGGACGCCATAATTTTCAACGAAAATTGGGAATATCATGTTCAGAAATGTTAATGCAATTTTAATTTGCACTTTGTTTTTTTCCTCTCGAATATAATGAAGTCGGTCTTGTCCAATCTATATAATTAAGTATTTAATTTTAATATTTTTAACCTTTTATGGCATTAAGATAGCTTTTTATATAGATAGAATTGAACGGATAGAATTGAACAATAGAACTGACATTAGATAATTATATTTTCTCAAACAATACTTCAGTACAATCAATTACAATTTGTTCAAACTCGACGTATACACATAATTCTTTACAGTGTGGATTTTGATATAAGTTTTGTAGTGGATTGCACTGATATTTGCTTGTGAATATAGCGGTAAGAGTAGGATGTTTTTTTCATTCGATGGCCAGGTGCCTTTTGTGACACCGGAGCCAGCTTGAGAAGCAGGAAGACGTTTTAGAAATAGTGCCACTAGAGTTCGTTCATCTGTTTCTTGCGACCGATTAATTCGATCATTTACAATCAACACAAGCTACGATATAAAATTATTCTATGCACCTATTTACTATAAAGATGAATTATATAAAGTGATCTAAGGGAATTACCTCAATAACCCGTAGCTGTCGATATAGTGCATGCCTCTATAGTTTTCAGTACGCGTCATCCAATTAAAACGTTGGCGTCATTGACGCTCACACATGGTCGCAGATTCATGAATTTCAATCGGCTTAGAATGTTTGTTTCTCGTAAGATTTTTACGACGTCAGCGTGAGTGATCATAAATGAGAGAAAGTGTCCGTGTGTGTGTGTCTCCCTTGCTATGTTATGCTATGTTATAGCTTTTAGTGTGAGGTGACCCAACTAAAACAAATAAAGTATTGGTAGGAAGATATATACCTAAAAAATTTATATATTAGAAACGTGGATTTAAATATAAGGGCGGCGGGCGGTTCATTTTAATACATATTTTTTAATTCTAACTTTTTATAATTATTATTAAATTTGTTTTTATTAATCATGCATTAAAAGAATTTGGATCGCAATTAACGTAAAATTTTACATTAATCAAAATTACTTTTTTACAGAAACAAAAATGTACCTAACAAAAATAAAAAACTTAAACTGACCAAAAACCGTTTCGTGCTTTATGCTATTATACAACTGTCTCATATGAGGTAATTTTCGCGGGGTATTATACAACTGACATAAACAATATTTTTGGTGGGGTCCGTATAATATGTATAATTTATCCCTTCTGACACCTGTCAGATGGTACTATCAAAATTAGTAATACCGACGTTAGTCGAACGCGAACCGGAAGTGAGACCGGTTTGTCGTTGAGATAAAATACTGATTTATGGTTTAGATTCGGCCAAATTTGTAAGCGGTTCGCTACTATTTGTCCTACTTTCCTTTTCACAGTACTGTCTTGAAGCGAACGTTAGAGGCTAGAGTTAACTGTTCAACGAAAAATATAAGTGAGGACTAGTCTTCACAAGTTCACAGACAACTGGGCTAGGGGGTCACCAATTGTGTTAATTTTATAACAAGATTTCATTTATTGTTGACACAAAAATAACTTTTGTCTTTCAGCTTATTACAGTGAATATGCCAAACAGCAATAAATTTAGGTCAAATCGAACAAAACACTAGCGTAAAACCAAGTTCAGATATTCTTATGACCAACATTACGATATTATCACAATATATGTTGACTCCGTAGATTTTCATGATGATCTCATTCGAAATAATTTGTTACGCCTTCTAGTAATATATCAAGAAATTTTAACGTATTCCTAATATAAGCTATGGAGATACGTACGCTAAATGCGTATAAAAAGGCCCAACCCAAAATAATGATCTGTCAGACAAGTAGTAAAATAACTAGTAAAATAATTAAATAAAATGAGTTAGTAGTAAAAAAACATTTCTAAATGTGTATTAATGATTCTTTAAACTTGTTTATACAATAGAAAAATTATAGCTCTCCTCCCCATCTATTATAGGCCACTAAAGACAACGCTGAAAATGTAGAGCATCATTAAAAAAAACAATATCAAAGTTAATATCTGGAAAATTGTAATGAGGCACAACTGATGAGACATCAGATTTACATTTATTTATTTCAAAAGTACTCGATTTTGAACCAAATCGATTTGAATGTCAATGTAGCTACGTCGAGCAGAATACGCCATTGAAAATCCAAAATGTTATTGGAACGAAGTTCCTTACGGCAGGCTTGGAGGGGATAGGTTTTGCTGCGGCGACCGAACTGAAAAATATGTGATAGTAAAACCGTAAGAAAAAATGCGTGGAATAAAAGCGTTAAATGAGACGTGCGCAGGCGCGACAGTCGCATACACAAGCGAGTAGTGTATAATACCTTTCTCTTTCTCCCTCTTTCTTTTCGTTCGCCGTTGCCTTCATTAGCCGAAGGAACTTCGTTCCTACCTGGTGTCCCACGACACCACATTTAATTATAATATCTATCACTGAATCTCTTCCCTACGTAGTAAATAGTGTACCTAATATTTTCAATCCTATCATGCACACGAAGTTCACTTTATTAAATGAATAATGGCAATCCTAAATATGTACCTTCATTTATTGTTTTCAATGTCAATGATTTGGTTAGAAAAACTAAATGGTTTTAGCGACGGTAACGTTAATTTTCCATTAACTCTAATGAGGTTTTTGGTTAGGTATATACAATAGTTATTGTTGTAATTTTCGACAAAAGCTCTCAAACAATGCTAATGACGTTTCGTATGTCAAGGGCTGCCAAATTGATGAACTTACATTTAAACCTCTTGTTCACGAATTTAGATCCAGGTTTTTTTGACACGTGTGACTCTTGGTCGTAATCGGGTCCTCCTGATTGAGTGCAAGCTAATTTTAACTGCTCATGTTACAGCCAGCAGAATAACGGACCATGCAATAGAACCAGCTCTTTCATTTTAGAGGTTGCTATTTAATTAATGGAGGATTTAGATTTGTTCCATTTTTATATTATAAAGATGGTACAGAACATATGATACTAACAACCGATACTTACTAAACTTCTGAAAGATATTAAAACTATAGATGATTACGTTCACACGCGAGTTACACTTTTGCATCCGCTCCGATGACATGTGTATCCAATCACTATGTAGCGATAGATAATTACGAAACTTTCGAGACAGAAAGAGATAGCTACATGAAAAGTAAGTCAATTATCCAAATTTGACTGACAGCTTTTCGCGCGCTAATATCATATTATTAATATTATTATGTACTTCTTACATTCATCAATACTTCTGCTGGTGCAGTTATATGCCAACCAAAGATAGTGTCAGTGCTTTGACGTGAGGTCCTTGAAGAAGCGAGTCCATTGTTTCCTTCGTACAAAATAATATAGCTAATATAAAAATGACATCAATTATCATGCCATTTGACTGCCTCATTTGAAGCGCGCTAGTGACATATCTACGTTTATAAAATCATTGATGCCAACGAATATTTTAATTGACTCTTTAATGAGTTCGAGTTTAAGGATATTTTTATGTCTTCACAAGAGTATGTAGTGAATACTTATAAAATGGTGTTGAGCAAAATACCACAAAATTGGATATCAACTTGGTTAAGCGGTACCGCAGAGGCTCGTTTCTGCATCAACGGCTATTGGTTGTCGCAAATTCGTTCCACAACTAGGTTGGAGGCCAAACTTTTTTCGACCTTGATACTTAGCTCAAATACAGAGCATTAAAATTTATTGAAATGAAAGAGAGTCCATTTTTGCATTGTAAACATAATTACACGAATAATCCAAGTTTCAGACCTTCATAGAAATGTTTACCATAACCATAATCTTTTGTTTATCAAGTATAAATTTAATATAACTAGGTAATCACTTTGTAATAAAATACAATGAACCACGCATCATAAATATCATCTTATCAAGTTAAAATCGCAGGAAATAATAAAAATAGCTCTACGTTTTTATCATGTCATATTTATTTAATAATTAAATTGTCGATTTTTTTCAATAAATGTAAAGAGAGATTATAAATTTTCCGATTGATGTGTTAAATCTTAAAAACTTTTGGTCTACGCAATGTAATGATTTAGGTACCTAACATATAATTATAATCTGACGATATAATAATGTAACGATGTACGCCTACAAAGATTTTGAGAAATTAATATCTGCAAACTATAATTAGCATTACACTATAACGACAACTATTAGGTACTTCCAAAGCTTCGAGCTGTTGAAGTGGCCTACTTACTACCACATTCTTCTTCTGTCTTTTTATTTACTTTCTGACTTCTATTGCGTAATCTACGGCTTTAATATTGCTGTCAGCATCGGTTTGTGTAACTTGTTATTGATAAAAAATCTATATTTTGGTTACGGATCCAGCAGTGTGACGATATGCGACTTTGAAATTAATTAAGGCGTTAGATATTTCTGCTTTTTTCGTTTATATTATAAATTTAAATGTAGGTAGGCTACTTTGTTATAAAGGTCAAACATATTGTTTTGGAATTATCGTCGCGACAAGTTTGGTGGTATGGTGCAAAGGTTCGAACGGTAGTCGAAGAGTCCTGGATTCAATTCGCGGCGAATTGTAAAATTGAATGATGAGTTTAAATTTCTACTTTCGGTCTGCGTGGGTCTAGTCCATGGCACTTCGTCGAAGGTATCCTATTTTGGGGCTGACTTTAATTTTTTATATTGTCTATGTGTTTGGCTATCATGCAGATACCATTGACTAGCTACATTTCATCATGGGACGCGGATCTGTTCCCGCGGGATGAGAGTATCTCTTCTGCAAGTATCTCTTCATTGGATTCCAATGCATACCATCGATTCCGAAAGCGAAATCTACGCCATTATCACGGATAAGTTGTTACTTCTTTAATAAATAATTACTTCTTAGAATACAGTCGGTGAAGTACCAATGTCAAGATGTCACGCAATACCCATTGTTTATTGCCCTTCCGACGCAAATTGATTCTTATTACTTTTCAAAAAGGTGTAAATTAAGATTACATTTCATCTGCGACCTTTATACTAGATTTTATATTAGGGCCATGCTCTAGACCTAAATAATCTGTATTGAGGAAAACAATCCAATTATTTGATAATAAAATTCGATAAAAAATTGAAAATCCATTTGAATTAAGGCGTAATTTAAGTTAAGCCTTTAATTGAAATAGTGGAAACTATAGCAATAGGAGTATAAAGGTAAATGCATTTAAAATTCTTAAACATTACCTATAATGTCGAAGGTGGCGGGTTAATTAGATTCATGAACTAGTTTTTTGAAAACTGTTAATAATATATTTAATGCACTCTACGTAATGTTACAATTCTGTAATATATTCTTTGTATCAACATGTTCATTAATAAAGTTTCTTATTATTCTTAGCGTTATTTATTATTGTTCTGAAGGATAAATTACATACCAAGTTTACGTTGTTTTTGCTGACGATATTTTTTCTTCTGTAAAGAGGTAAGGAGTGGAGTTTTTGTTTGTCAGTATATCCCAGATGTAGATATGTAAGTCTGTATGTTACTCAATATTTAATTATTTTAAAAGTACTCATAGAAGTATTTATCCAAACAACTCGATTCAATATTGATATATTGAATTGTTTTCGCCACTTCGGTACTTCGACCGAAGATGGCGTTAGTCGATGTATCTGCTTGGTTGATCTCTTATTGTGGGACCGGTGCGCAATCTACATCTCGTGTGGTTTGGTGAAAACCGAGAGTGTCCTACTGTTCTAGGCCGGTTAGATAACGGTGTGTGACGTCAGCATTATTAAACCCCTTTATTCGACGTGGTAAATATTACCACGTTCTAGTGCCGCTGACTTAATTTTTTCTGTTCATTGTATTTCATTGTCATTTTAATGGTGAATAACATTTTTTATTGTTCTGTAACAACTCACTTGTTTTCGTTTATATAATTTTGCATATACTTGTAGTATGTAAATATTTATGTACATAAATGTACTTTTTAGTCCTTTTTGTCGTTGTTGTTGTTTGTTATTGTTGGTGTTGTGTTTTGTTCTTGTTGTTAGTTTATACATCCTTTTTTCCCCCATTCACTTCAATTTAAGAGACATTTTGAAAGAAAAACATTATTTTATATAAGCTACTTATTATTTAGCACCTCTCATACAATATAAATGTTTTTATATAATATAAATGTTTGATTCAAGAATTTATTACGCTGAAAGTTAATATACAATATTAAAATATCTATAAGTCAAATACCAATTAGTAAACGTAATGGAGAATTACCGCCAAAATTAATTAAGTCCAATATATTGGAGTCAAATTAGTAAAGGACAAAATTTTTGTAATAAATGTAACATTTAGATACCATCTAAACGACATAGGCATGTTGAATAATGGACATGTTGAAAAATTAGCAAGACCAATCACATATAAGTACATAGATAAACCACCAATCCGCACTTGGCCAGCGTGGTGGACTATGGCCTATACCCCTCACAATGTGAGAGGAGACCCGAGCCCAGCAGTGGGACAGTTATGGGTTGTGATGATGACATAGATAAAAATCAAGGTGTTTCAAGTAGATTTAATTTATTGATGGCAACCAGCGCTAATTTGTATGGTATAAATCTTATTAAGTCTCTATCTACACATCAAATAAAGCTGATCGATGCCTTTATACCGAATGTATTTGAAAAAAAACTTACTCTATAATACTCATAAGAATTTAGGATTTTTGTACATTTGCCGGTTTGAAGGGCGTAAGGGCGCTATGTTCCATGTTACAGGTGTTATTACAGGGTTGATATTGCCGCTGTTACATCGGAAGTAGATTAGGCGAAAGCGAGGCCAGTTGTTCTGACAAGACGCCTCCATCATTCATGTTAATAACATGTGTAAAAATTCTATGTTTACGCAAGCCTAACACGCGTTTTCTATGTCAGTGGGTATTATTATGTAACGGATTTTTGGTCTTCAGGCTACACCGTTTCGGGGTTAGGTTACGATTGTGTGAATTAAATGTAACGGGTTATTCGATTTCTTTTCTATTAGCGCAGTTTAGGTGCTAATTAAACTTCGCTTTTATGATTTTTCTTGATATATTGATTTAAACTACTTATAAAAACGCTATCGCTGGTTTATGATTTTAAGCTTTACTCATCGCGGATAATACACATTTTATTATGGTAAAACCGTGACCACGATCTATGCAACTGGGTTGAAATATCTACATACAAAATACGTATCGTGAGTACTTACAGTTTAAAAAATCACGCCTAACAATTTCCGAATGTGAGTACCTCCTGAGGGACATGTTTCGTGAAGCGAAGCGATTACATTTTGATGTTTTACCTATTTTTGCCATTTTCCACTTGCATTCATGTGGAAAATGATAATGAATTTACTGTCGTGATATTTAATGTTTGTTCATACACCTTAGCTTTGACTTTATGGGTTTTAGCAACAATAACAGTATTAGGAACAATTATTTATTTTGTGATTTCTGTTAGCTGTGACTCGCAGCAAACCTAGACCATTCTGGGTACTCTAGGTGACTCGACCATTAGGCTTGAAATTGTTCAGTGCTTTTCGACACCCCAACAAACACCCAGTGGTGCCAATATGTACACTTACTTGCAAAATAAGTAGGTCTCTGGATTGCGTCGAGAAATGCCTACTTACACACTAATGGTATTTACTCTTCGCAATCCTAAGGTTAGGAGGTACGGGTAAAACCTGATTTATACAACTATGGCCGCTTAGACTGTTGAATAAAGACGTAAGTGGCGTGTGCAATTAGTTGAGCACGTGTTTTAGAACCAGTTCTGTTATGTAGCTTAGTGAGCGAAAGAGAAAATAGATCAAGAGGTCAATATTTACGATTCTTATACGTTTTAATAGCTTTATCTGCATGATTTATTGCGACGCGGCTTTTAGATACTCGGCCGAATATTTAAGCCAATAATGAATGTGTAAACAACCGAAAACTTCTTTGATCTGCGCTAAAATCCGACACCGAGTGGAAAATAAGCGAATATTCGCAGCGGATAGCGAACATGCACGTAGGTAGCGTAAGGAACTTAAATTTAGCGTAATAAAATAAATATTTTTACTTTCAATAAGTTAATACTTGGCAACTTCATATAGTAAGCGGCAATGAGTTCCAAGATGGAGAGCATGTAGGTACACGTATGACAAAAAATAAAAAAAGTACACCGTATGAAAGTATAAAAGCCAGCGCGGATTTGACAACCTTAATTAATAGCTGTTGTCAAATTCATCATTTTTCAATAAATTTATTCAATTCCATTTTCAATACATTTAATAAATTTATTACGTACACGTGTTAGAAAATATAAATTGATGACCCTAATCAGAGCAAAGTTCGTTAAGGTCATTGTGAATGAGGACTGACCCGAAAATAACTTAAGTATGTGACTGACACATGATAATTATACCTAATAGTGAATAGAAATTTTGTGTTTGAACTCACTCTCACCTACTTTCTTGTAGTCACAGCTAATCACAGCTGTTCCTGGCTTGACCATTGACATTGACCCAAGTCGTGTGGAACTTTTAATTGATTTTTTAATCTCATGCCTTAGTTTACCCTTAGGGCTGTCGGAATATGACAAAATTATATTCTTAGGTGTCGTTTCCTACTCATAAACTACCTCACTCACAGATTATAATTATCATCATGAGTTTAGTAGCTTTCGAGATTTCGTATTCAGTGCGTATCCTTTAATTTTTATAATAATATCTTCTTATATATAAAATTATCGTGTCACAATGTTAGTTACCATACTCGTCCGAAACGGCTAGACCGATTTTTATGAAATTTTATATGCATATTCAGTAGGTCTGAGAATCGGCTACTATCTGTTTTTCATACCCCTAATTGATAAGGGTGGCTCACACAAAAAAGAAAATTTCATTTTTTGGACAAAATTTTATTTTTTATTGATAAAGCATAAAAAAATATACATAACCCCAAGTTTTCACTTCCCTACCTCCACCCAAAAATACCAAAAAGAACCAAATCGGTTGTTCACCCAGTCGAAAGTACTGAGGTTACAAGCATAAAAAGTACAGTCCAATTGAGAACCTTTTGAAGTCGGTTAAAAAAAGGAGTTGCCGTATCTTTCTCTGACAACGTATCGATGATGGCTTTAGTGAAGATTTCCATGGGCGACGGTGCTCACACACCGTCAGGTTGCTGGTTTGCTAGTTAGTCGGCTGTTTACATAAAAAAAATATAATTAGGTATTAAAATTTTGCCTAGTTATGTGTAGAGATGAACATTTCACCTAGAGTTGTAATCTCTATGTAAGGCCTGAGGCACTCCTCATTTCGGTGACTAAAGATTCCTCTCAGCTTTCACTGACATTTCACGTTTATCCCAGCGCCATGTTTTAAGATTCCGTAGGATACCGTTAAACGCTAATTTTTTATAAATTATTTCGTTCACATAATATAATCATGTCAAAAATAAGTCAATGATGTCACTTAATAATATAATGTCACTGACTAACTGCATGTTATATATGATGTGTCATGGTAACGTAAAGCTAGGGTTGAATATGTATACTAGGAATTTTTGTAAATGTAGGGTTGCTACACATCTAAAGTAGGTAGTAGGACAACTGATTTACTTCTGTTTATAAAAATAAATAAATGTTCAAGTTTTCACTTCTGCCGGCTCTCCCGGAGTGCAACCCGTTGTTTTTACACTACGAGTCGTTTGTACTTTTGTGTAACTCACCAAAAGGTACTATATAGCTTGTAAATTTTCATGAAAAGATAAAATACCAATAACGACAAGTAAAATTCGAACTTGACCTCTTTTTTTAGGGCTTCATTTTAGTTGTTTTTTGTCTAAAATTATTTATTAATATTAATTATTATTGCCTGCACCAATTTACCAAACCACGTCGTTGCCAACACGGTTATCATGCCAACTCCTCAAATGCATTATTACGTGGCGACCAAAATGGTAGGTTTTTAGGTCAATAACGACCGTGAGTTACAGAGATGTAACCGCTAAACGCTCACCGCAAGTAGGCCGGCATTTGAGGGTTACGTAGCATAAAATCATTAGAGTAGAGTAACGTGAGGCAAGGGAATGATTTTATGTTAATCAATATATACAAAACTCTTGCGTTACTGAGGGATTGACAGGCAAATAGCAATACCTACATGTACATACCTATCTTACCTACCTACTATGTACCGGAGGACTGGGCAAAGGCCTACGAGGGCTACGAGTGATAGTCCTGTTAGTTGTTGTTAGTAATAATCCATTTAGTAATTGTTAGTAAGAGTCTCGTTCTAATGATTGTGGTCACAGATGTGTTGCTACTCGCTACCCTTGAGAACTAAGATGGTCTCCTCTAAAACATGTAGCCGGATCAACAACTTTCTAACCGGAACACAATTGCTGTTAAATTAATTGTTACACGGTAGAAATCGACGTACGTACGTACGATGGACGTAGAATCGTCGACGACCCCGTAGCCCAGTTGGTAGGGAGTGACTGCTGCAAACCAAGGGGTCCCGGGTTCGACTCTCGGTCAGGGCAGATATTTAATTATTTGAGATAACAACAGCCATGCATAAGGTAAGTATGTTACAGGAGTTGTATAATATAACAATTTGGCCAATAATAGTTTTCTACTAATCTTACATTTAGTTTACGAGTGCGGAGTATGAGTGTGTAAGCGCGTTTGTTAAAATGGTACAAGTATAATGGTATAACGATTTCGACTCAATGGATGTCCATCTTGAATTATGTTACTAAAATAATAAAAGCGTATTAATAAATGACAGTGTCTTCCGTGAACCGACTCGACATGTTTACGTCCATGGTTGCCACTTTCCAATGATCTTAAATTTCGCTTTTACGCAAAAACTCATTCACAAACATTACGTCGACCCTCTTTTTACTTATAATGTCATTGGTCGACACTATAACAGTGACGTAAGTTTTGGATCGTCGGAGGCGCTGCAGGTGATTTACATTGGATTATAATATTTGTTTATTAAATAAGAGCGCATAATAAAGGCATTTTTATGTAAATAACAGACACACGAGAAGACGAGACGAACAAAATTCTCTTATAACCAAAACTTATAAGAGTAGAGATAGTATGGATGGTTAGTTTGTTTGTAAGTATGAGGACAGTGACTGTTAGTAATAGTTAGTCCAGTTGGTATTTGTTAGTAAGAGTCTCGTTCTAATTCGGTCACAGACAACACCCTAAAAATATTACAAAAACCCCTACGTAAGTCATAAGTTTGTATAGACTATAAGAGCGCTGTTTTACCTAACTGTAACTTAATAAAGACGCATAAATGAAAATATTTAAGAGATTAGTAAGATCATAAGTAGGTATTGTAAGGACAAAGAAGGAAGAATGTAAGAAAGTACCTACCATCTTAAGCTTACACAGCAATACGACAAGTCATATGACGGCTACGCAATAAATCTGTAAATTGGTCCGCTGGCTAGGTACAGGTCCTGTACCTAGCCAGCAAGGCGGGCCAATTTCTGTCACCTGATACAACACAGGCAGTATTCTAGGCCGGCCCAATACGGCCAAATTGACAAGAGAATGAATATTGCTAATCTTTTAGTGTTTGGTAAAGCTGTTATGGCACCAGGCCCTTTTGTTGGAAGGTCACTGTATCACTACTCACTATCTAGTGTAATCCCGATGGTATTGTAGATTAACAGCTATAGTATTGTAATGTTTTATACGTGTTTCGGTCATGGTGTCGGAGCAGTGGCGTAGCGTGGAGTAATATAGACGTGGGCAAAGTCGAATCAGCGAGGCTCCATTTCTTTGGTTCCCAAAATCTGGCATCGCATAAAGAGGCCTCGCGAGGCCCCTTCAGGCCGTGGGCGAGGGCCCACTTCGACCACGCCTAGCTACGCCACTGTGTCGGAGAGCTAGTAGTAAAGCCTCCACCTCTTGTTCGGTCGGCAACGCTTCGGTTTGATGTCACTAATGTCCTTGAGCGATGGCGATCACTTACCATCTTGTAACTCGTCTATTCGTATTTCAACTAGTTACATAAAAAGGCTACCAGATGTACAGTGTACAATAATGGCTGCCTTTACAGAACGATGTACTTTCTAAAACTCGGAGAGCTTAGGAGAGCTAAATAATTATTGTATTAAAATAGTTAATTATATGTTAACTAAAAATATTATTCTCTAATTATGCCAGTTCAATTAATGTTATTGAGGTATTGCAAGAACACCAAATTTTCTTCTTAATTAGCGCATAACAAGACGTAGATAACGGCAATAAATAAAATTTCGTCTTTTCCTCATTATGTTACTTTGATTAAGAAAACCGGAAACGTATTTTTAAATACTAGGACGACACGGATGGCGCAAAGGATACCCTGCCGGACTACCGTTATAAGGGTCCTGGGTTCGATTACTGGCGAAGTAGAAATGAAAATAGTAAGTGTAGTTTCAAATAACTATTAAATTTGTTATTTCCTAAAATTTATTTACATAAAATTAAACCAACAAATATTATTTTCTCATATTATTAAATTTTATAAGTACAATCATCATGCACAGCTTATAGCCAGCTTAGCAAACACTAATAATGAGTGTTATAACTTAGCGAAAATTTATGCAAATTCAAACATTGAACTGGCTTTGAATAGATGTTTTTACGTTAAGCTCTTGGATCAACATTCATTTAGTCGAAGGTAAATAATTGTGAAAGTAATTTACAATAATAGATACAAGCATTTTGTTTCGGCCGTATTGGGGCAGCTTAGAATACTTTGCCCTATCGTACGGAAGACCATGATATCGTGAGAGGCGACAGAGGGCGGCCCCGGCATGGTAGGGCTGAAGGCCGGCTGTTAACTGGCTCCCTCCTACATTTAAGCCGCAAAATGACTTGTCGAGCTCTGGCTGGGAGCTTCAGAGCCAGTATTTTCTTTCTCACGTCTTCCTTAATTCTTGTCCGGTAACGGATCGTAGATGCATTTGGTGTTACTGATGTTAGAGAACACTACCATCGGGGTTCTAAGCTTGTTTGTTGGCTGCTTTACTTAAAATATAATGAAAATAATAAACGATTATGCGATAGCCACTACAACATATCGGTGACTATGTTTGGGAAATTCTAAAGAGGAATAATGAACAACACACACCCAGACCAAGAACGGAAATTTAAATTCATCATTCTTTCCGCCTCGCTGGGAATCGAACCCAGGACCCTCGGAACGGCGATCCGACGTGTTAACTGGAACTGGTGTGTCGAATGAAAAAAAAATTTGATCCTTTTTAAAGAAAACTTTTCGTAAATCAAATCGAGAATGATTTCAATCCTAAGAACCTGGGGTTGATTGCTCCAGAAGTTTGTGGAAAGCGTAAATATTTTTTTTTGTGCCGCCAAAAGCGTAATAACTTAATAAGAGTTTCGTAAGTAGGTACTAAGTGTGTAGTTAAAGCTTTATTTTTAATTGTGATGTAGAGTTCAATTTTCGTCTTCTTCTTCATTTTCTTTTAAATACTAAAATGTGGTCTTTAAACTTTGCCAAGTGCATTAAAGAAATTTATTTCTCAAATTAGAAAGTATGCGACCATATTGCAATTTTGTGTCAATTTACTATCTGAGCTTCGACAGGAGAATTAAAGTCCAAAAGGATTGTATAATAAAAATCTTCTCTATTTAAAACTAACACCAAATTTCTAGAATAAGCCATAATTTTGTAATGAGAAGTGAGTAGGGATATCCAAACGGTATTCTGTGGACCGCGGTATTTGGGACAGGCAGCCAAGCGAGACGGTGTCGAAACCGTCTGGACACTCCTGTATACCAAACAAATATAGGCTTTATTACCACACCGCAAAGTCCTTGCCGACTCGAGCATGCCTAACACAAGAGTGGCTAGCGAGGTGGAGCCGTAAGCATGGTTTGCGTAGTGCAAAATACAGGTAGCGACGAGATGGTGATAGGTCTGTTAAGACTGGTGAAAGCTTGTAAGGTGTTTTACGACGTCGTATGAATGGGCCCTTGCGAAAATCTCACGAACGTGCCGCCGTGTTGCGTATTTTGTTGACGCGTAAGTGAGAGTAATGACCGATATTGTTTATGAACCTAAGTTCATGAACATAACCCAATTTATAAAATATGGGTTATTTTTATGTTTATTATTTGAAACTATATCAATGACTTCTATGAGATTATGGTCGAGAATTGCTATTTGTGATAATATTACGTCAGATATCAAGAAATATGCAAACGAAATTACGAAACAACATGTCCCAGCGTTCGTTTCCAATTTGGTCACTTTTACTCTCGTTTTAGTTGTTCTCGAAAATTAAACCTCCAGTTACCTTGAAACCAAAACCCCAAGGTTTGTTGAGGAGACCTTGGTTCTTGAACCAATTTAAATTATGATGCAAGTCAGTAAATGTCTTTTATTTCTCAGCATTCAAACGTCAGTGTGAATAGTAAAGTGATCGGTCAGGTTCAGGGAATATTCCAGATAAATCACCATCAACATGACCGGTTCTGTGCCTAAAGGGTAGACATGACTAGTCCTACGTTCGTCAGTTACAATTCTAACATTGGTCACTGAATCGCCAATCCACATTGAAGAACATCGCTTTAGACCTCATGTAGGTACTAAAATAACTGATTGGGGGTTTTGTGGGGAACAAATAGAATTGAAACTACTTTTGTCCAAGCATCATCTACCACCCATCGGTGACAAAATTATTTGTATTCAGAATTCAAAATTTAAAATTTTCTTTTCAAAGAAAAATAGAGGTTGTCACTTACTAAAATTAAATGATATATTGTGACATGTTACCAAGTGAAACCAACATAATAAATAAATAATTATTTTTGAAATAATTTAAATAAAAAATAATGTAAAATTGTGTCATCATTTTCGCAACACAAAAACTGTCCCACTGATGGGCACGGGTTTCCTCTCACAATGTGTGGGGCGCAGGCCATAGCCACGCTGGCCAAGTGCGGATTGAAAAAATGTTTACTATCCCGGATAACTAGGTCAGCTACTGTATATTTATAAATTCAGTCCAAATACAACAGCTACTTACATTGTTTAGAAAGATTTCAGTCGTCTTAAGTGGTATACGCCTGTCGTAAGCGATTATCTTTATGTTAACGGTTTAAATTTGCGTGTTCAAACTGATTATATTCTTGCGTAATTGTGTCGGTGAGCGCGACTTAGCACATTCAGAAATCGCGTCACTTGTAGGGTTACCATAAAAAATAATCCGGACGTTTATAAAAAGTTTAAGTTACAAATTAAAATGTGGTATATTTTTCTTTTAAATTAAGTATGTTTGAATTTGAAGTTAAAAGTCAATTGTTTTTGAGATGACACTTATTAGTAATTTATTAATTTAATTTAAAGTTATAGGAGGAAATATTGATTAAAAAATAAAGGAGTAAATATTTTTATTTATAGTATTTATAATAATAATTAGAAAACGAAAGATTATCGAGTACTGCTTCAATTCAAAACTTTTATTCTGTTGTTTTATCTATTCCGAGAGCTCAAAAAATTTGACAAGTTAAACAGGCTAGATAAACCTATTGGTTTATATTATGGTTGTATAGATATTAATATGTCCGGACAGTAGTCCGGACATAATCTAGGCTGGTAACCTTAGTCACGCAACCATTCTCGCGGATGCCGCTCCCAACGTGTTGTTTGGAAAGCAAATTTATAAATAATAAAGGTTATCGAATAGCAAACGATGCGTGGTCTAGATTTGTGGGTCAGAATACGTCACTTACATAACTTACATAACATTGTTAATGCCCCATTGGCTTCCACGCATTAGTGACCTACTGCATATCTTACCCATGGTTGCCATAAACCGGCTTACAGCTTCCGGGACCATTTACTAGTTTCACTGAGTCGCGTCGTACTGATTACTTTAATGAAATTAAATAGCTATTTATATGGGTTTCCATGTTCTACTTGTTTTCTAAAGAAAAAATAATAAAGTAATAAATTTCAAATACATACTTATTACTTTTACCAATGATATTCATAAATGTATGATATTTACCCATTGTTATATCTTAATATACGCGGGGATACTGGAACAAATAAATAATTCAGTAATTACTTAGTGGTCTTATACCACAATCATACACATTAAATTGATAAAACGCACTTAGGAGCAGGCATCATAATTTATAGCTGGCTTCAACCCATCAATGGCCTACTACAGAGCCCACAGAGAAGACTACAGAGCTCTAAGGAGGCCTAGGGCATACTCCACCACTTTGCTCCAACGCGTATTGGTGCAGGGTTGTCAAGTGTCGTAAGCAAAAACCTCTAGCATAGCCTACGACCGCTTTTTAACGATAAAAGACGGGCCTGACTGCTTTTCGTGCCCTCTGAAGCACAGAAGCGCTCAACAAAATTTCGCCAGTAGCAGTCACCCCTCCAGCTACCGACTGCGCCCGCTGTTGCTTAACTCGATCGATCACTTAGCCGCCTTGCCACTTGCCGGGCTATAAACGCTGTCGGCTTTGCCATGAATCTGCTAGGTACTTGATTAAAAAATTGGATGTCTGTAAAGTCGGTTTACGGACGATAGTTTTACGTGATAACAACATAAACAAACATTGATGAAAACACGTTGTCGCGTAATCAACATTTGTTATAAATAATGGCTTGCGTCGAGGTGGGCGGGGGTTATTGTAAGAGTTCTCGAAGAAGCTCGCGTGGCGGCGTTCCGGTAGCAGAACTATTCTAACTGCTAGCTCTGACGTTACGATCAGGCGGAACGGGACACTTTTTCGTGAGCGCTGCCAGTGTTTACCAATTTATAAGACGTTATCACGTCAAAAACAAATATCAATGAATAGCTAAAAAGCTCATCAGAGATTAGACACAAGAGCGGTAGAGCGGCTGGACTACTCGTATGTAGCACGACTGTAGGGCTCTACAATCTCTCGTATTCTGGAACGCTTGCGGTAATAGCGTCCAACTCTACCTACAGGGTGTCTCAAGAAAAATATATTATCAAAATATTTACTTCTGTTAAATTCTTCCTAATTTATATTCGTAACATAAATTAAAACATTATGAAGCGTTTCTCAGAATACTTAATAAATAATATTATAATTTTATTATACTATCGTTGATGTAATTCATTCATAAAAAACAAATTTCGACTGAACATTATAACTGAATATAATTACGAATGTAAAGGTATGTTATTGCATAATGGTAATCAATTGTGCGGAAGATGGAATGAAAAAATACGTCGTAAGCAGGAAAAATAAGTAATTATTTAATTAATAAATATTATTTAATCCATGATTGTAACTTATTAGTAAAGTAGTTGGTAGTTATCTGAGAGTTCCAATTTTTAGACCAAACGATAGAAATTAAGAAAGATAGCTATACTTTAGCTAGCTAAGAGTTTCTCAGTCGTGAATTCCTTGCTGCTTCAGTTTGATTGAGTCAACGAATTTCAAATTTTGCTCTAGTTTCTGTGTGTGCATTTTGCCTTTGTGTGAGACACCCATGACATAAAGAATCCTAATGCGGTAATTATAAGGTCTCATTTATGAAGGATCGTACCTTACTTTTATGAGCGTAACTTGTGCAGATTACTGTAGGACGGAGTATGGTCATGACGTAGCTCTTTCAAAATGGCAAATTGTAGCACATCTTATTTCCCATTTAATACTTTACCATATCTCACCCACCGCCTTGACCTTCTTTATGGTTTATCTCCGTAGTCATCAGCAATTTTATCTTGCGCAATTTTTACCTGAGTAATCACTTCTTTGAGTAATCTTCACAGTGAACGAAGAACTCGACATGCTGGAAGATTGATGTTTTAAGTCACAGATGATACTTTTTCCCATGAACATTGCGTAAGGGCACGTTCACTTGCGACCGAAATGTTACTTCAATGTAGAAAGATCCAATAATTTTACGTGTGGATTATATGATGAGCTTTGATGAAATGGTTCTTGAATCGCAGACTTATCCGGCTGAAGAAACGAAATTTAAAAAGTGAAACTTTTCACTGACTTCATCTGCTATATAAGTATATATAAGTTGCTGAGGAATTGTATAACGTGATGATTAGAGAATAGCTATAGGTAGTCCACCAAGCTGGCCAAGTACAGATTGGTGGACTTCACACACCTTTGAGAACATAGACAACTTTCAGGTGTGCAGGGCTTCTCACGATATTTTTCTTCACCGAAGCATTTGATAATTAAATTCTAATATGAACATAATTTAGTGTAGGTAATATAAGATGTAAATAAGATAAGGCCGCTTGTCAATAAACAGTGTCGTAGCGATTATGTCAGCTGTATGGAGGTCTATATGGATGCTTAAATGTGTTCCATCGACTTATTCAGCAAAACTCTACACACAGCAATTTTCCTGTTGTGTACTTCGCGATTTCCGTGTTTATATGATCATTAAACTTGACCCGAATTGTCCTCACGTAAAGAAAATATGTATACATCATAACATTCATATTTAACGTTTATGTCATATGGACCTTTATTATGCCTAATTGTGTATTGTAATTGTATATCTTATCTTTGATGACTTAATAATAAGTAGTTACCCGCTCTGCGGGCGAAATTAGACCGTAATTCATTCTGTCAAAGGGTTACTTAACATTGATTGACTCTGATACATTTCTCACGTTGTGTCAAAGATATGTTAGTGTGTAGAGTAACTAACATTAGTGTGTATAATTTTATTTATTCTTTTAATGTGTTTTTATGCATTATTAAAAAAATATTAGCATTCCGAAGTCCTTCTCTATATAAACTATAAGTGTGCCAAATTTCAAACTCCTCTGTCCGCGCAATTTTCGTAAAAAAGGGTACAAAGTTTTTGTTTCACGTATTAATATATGTAGATACTAATAGCATTCTTTGCTATTCAAGCTTCTTGCGTGGGAGAACATGGAACACGATTGTTAAAGATAAAAAAGTAGAATTTTATTATTGTTTTATATTGAAATATATACAGTTGATAAATATTGTCAACACACCTGCAAAAAGTATAACGTAACATGGTTTTTTCCAAGTGGTTTGCCTTTCTCACACCGGCTTTCCTTCGTATTGTCGAAACTATGTATGTCTTGAATATGTCGCAACAGAGAGCGTCCCTATACGGTCTGGAATTTACCAAACGCCCTGAATTCATATGGAATTAAAAAAAAATGTATTCTAGAAACATGCTATACATTCCCACCCTTTTAAATTTAGAACACCCCATTCTCCATTTCCCCCAATACGCTACACGGGGTAGGGGTGGCGTACGCGAAAGCTCTGTTCAGTTGCGCGTGGCCACGCAAAGCGGTCGCTCGTGTCAGAGGACCGATCGTTTTACAAAATAAAATATTTTTTTAATCATTTTATCTTGAATAAGTCTATCATACAATAAATATAGTGTGTGTGCTTCTTAGTTAGTTCATTCGTGGGTGAATCGTGTCGGCATGTACTGTGATATTTAGTGTATACGAGATAGGTAATTTTTTATTTTATTTACATTATTTAAAAAAATATTTGGTTGTATATTTGTAAAATGCTTGCTAGCTGCTACAACCCACTCTTTTGAGAAAATTTCTGAATGTAATTGAAATAATTAAAAGTATTTTTAATGCAGTAAATATATTTATAACATTCCACCAAAATTGCTAACATAATTATTATACTTTTATAATACTTATCTACCTAGAATATAAAAACTTAATAAAATATCAAAAATATTAATATCTTCTTTAGTATTGCAAAAAAATATTCATAATTTTTCAGGCATATTATGAATAATTATTTCCTATTTGTTTGCAAATGGTAAAAAACATTTGATTGTTCAATTTTGTTACTTTATGAAAGTAATCCACTTGTTACTCCTGAAAGTGGAACATTATTTATTTTTATTTGGTTAAAAATTATTCACACTTTATTAGAATTTTCTATGTTAATACATTTTGGTTGTGTGCATTTGTTTATCGGATGATTATTCTGGAAAAATATATTTTCATCAACATGTCATTGAGTGGCCGCCATTTTCAGGAGAGATAGAGTTCTGTGTCTGAAATAAAGTCGGAATGTGTATTGTATCATTTGTATTTAGATAAGTTTCGGATACGTAGTATTAATATAAATGCCGTAGACATGCAAGCCGCATTCTATCAAACGCGATATTAACTTTAACTTCGACATACATTTTGGAGGCATGTAATCTCGTTAAGCACTATCTCCATTATTTTTAAACAAGATCTGATGGAACATCAAGATATCTAAGTTGTAACAAAGATAAAATTAAATTTATAGATTTTTAACTATAGAAACTTTAACCATTTAGTTTAGGACCTAACTTAATACAAATTATTAAATAAATACCATTAGATTAATAAGAAAGGACAAGTAATTTTCTGCAACCCTAAAACAATTCATAATTAAACAATGTTGCTATACTACATCAAAGTATTAATTTTAAATTAATACTTTGACGAGTAAACATTTATAAACTTTATATTGGTCCGCTCTCACTATCAATCTTTTTTTTCTATACCCGTTCTTGAAGTTCAAAAACTACGGAATGGATTTTGATGAAACTTTACAATAATATAGCTTACATATCAGAATATCACACAGGCTATAATTTATAAAGATATAGTGTCCGTTATTAAAAATATATGACTAAATCTTTGCAAACGCAAGGAATAAGTTTCCTGAAGCGAAGCGAAGGCGGGTCACTAGTATGTATGTACATACTCGTATGTAGAGATACCTACTTTAGTGAAAGATCGTCGTCTTTGATTCCCATGTAATTGAAAAGAAAAGACGACACGCATGCGTAAACGAATAGCGTGAGGTGGAGTACACAATTACAAACTCACAATTTGAGTTTCACCAAAACAAAATGTAACCTACTTCTCAGTGTTATGTAAATATATTATGTTTTTACAATCTTCACTAGATTGTATTAAGATTATTATCAAGAAACCTGGCCAAGAGAGAGTTGGATTAACATACGGATGGTTCCGTACCGTGATATGCCCACGATGGACTTCGAAACCACTGAACCGAGTGGAATGAATTGTTTCAGTTTACATGTTTGGTTTCTTCTTCAAAAATACGAGTAGTATAGTTTGGATCTCAGGATTGAAATGCCGCTATGGTAAAAATGATTCAGTGTGTATTTTCCAAAAATATACAAAAAATTAAAGTCTGAAGGACTTGTGATAAAATATGCAGAACGACGTTTCCAAGGTTAGCTAGTAAAGTTATGTACCACAATGTATGCACATATTTCAAAATTTTGACCTTAAAAATTGCATTTGCATTTTCTGTGTCGATTTTAGAGATTGTCTGATCGAATACAAAATACGTAGATAGATCGTAGTCACTGCTGTAGAAAAAAAGCCCTAATAGTATGAAATTTATTCATATAGGTATATTAAATTTCAACACTTGATATTATTTTTATAAGTGTTTTACAAACTAATTAGCATATTTGCAACATTATTATTTATATTATATAATATATTTATATTAATATTATAAATATCTGCTCGTCTGTCGGTAAATCATCCCAACCCATAACTCTCCCACTGCTGGGCACGGGTCTCCTCACAATGTGAGGGGTGCGAGCCATGGTCCACCACACAAAAAAGACTGGTAGGTAGGACATTTACAGGAGAATGCCCGGAGTTCGCTAATAGGTTAAAGACTCGTAGATAAAATGTGTTATATTGTAGTCTAAAATATGGGCGAACTTTCGCTCGTTTTATTAGGTGTAATTTGCCACGAGGCTTAGATTTATGTAACTGTACTGATGATTGCGGATGTCGACCAAAGTAAAAGTTGTGTAACGTAATGTAACAGTTCCCTACGGTCCGCGAATACTGGGTGAAGGCCTCTTATTGTTTATACCTACTGCAATACAAAATTTTATATTAACGTATAATCTCAACGACGACGTAATGTTTTTCCACTTTAGATCCTCGTTGTTCGATGAGTTAACAGAAGAATAAACAATTATTAAAAGTATGTGTGTCTGTTTGGGTCAAATCTTGTGCGATGAATTAGAACTATTTCCTCTTACTCTACGGACTTGAAATCGCTTTAGTGCAATGCCGATGATAATGATTTTTTTATGACAAGCATTATCGGATAGGGAATCGAAGGGAACTCCATGTAAAGGCGTGTTTTAGTTCTTTAACCTACTTGTTATAAATAATCTAAAAAATTCTTGTAATAAGACATTGCAGAAAGCTAGTATCCGCCGGTATACATATAGGATCAACGAATTCAAATGATGTGTTTTTTTTAATTTCCAGGTACAAACAAGACTAGTAGTCCTAAAGATGCGGGGGAGCCTCTCATGACATCCGTACAGTGAAATATACTCAGTGGAAAGATGGCGTTGGCTAACAACTCGATATCGCGGACCTACCATCGGTTGTTCGTTGAGCTTGCAGGTAACTAAGGTTAATAGTTAATAGCGGGGAGGAGTGCTCTTGGCCTTCTCCGTTATGAGGAGAGACCCTGTTGTTCACATTAATAGCCGACAAACGCAAAGAGCCACCTGGTGGTAAGTGGTCAACGTCGGAAATGAATATCAGTAACCAAAGACATGATCGATGCGTTTTCGGCCAAGACATAGGTGGTAGGAGGTGGGAGCAAAGAAAATACTGGCTCAAACTCCCAGTCAGAACACATCACGTCGTTTGGCGTTCGACTCAGCCAGAGCCAGAGAGAGAGAGCAAGAGAGTCCTACCTCTAAGGGGCCAGCATAATTATGTCGTCTCTTATGCCGCCCTGGTGTACCGGCATGGAATTAGGGTTGGTAACCCACAAAATTTATTGTTTAAGCTTATAAATTTTATGTTGTATTTTGATCTAAATTTACCGTAAATCTTGTCAAACCATCAATAAAATGAATCTTGGTTGACTTGTTGATTTCATGACAGAAAACATAATATCGTGTAGACCACATTAGTGTTGATAATTTGTACAATCTTTATTATACCGTATATAAAACCGTCCATCATACTTAGTGTAATTCCAGGTAAAATTAAAGTAAATATTTTTTTTCTATTCGGGAATATCATTATGTGAATTAAGACCATGTTGGCTACGAGTCGTTTGTCACTTCCGATATATCTGGCTAATTGCGTAAACATTGACTAATACTATTCACTTTCTAAAATCCTCGAAATTGAATATCGTTTGAAACAAAGGAAACGAGATGTTTACAGAAACCAGTTATTTCCGACTTCGAATAATCTTTGGAGACCTCGGTAACCGAGATGTTACCTATACGAAAGATTTTGGCGGATCCGCTTACACTTTTTAGAGGCGACCATCTCAGTCCTCAAGGGCAGACAGATGCGTATTTGTGACCGAATAAGAACAAGACTCTTAATAACAATTACTAACTGGACTATTACTACCAACAACTAACAGAACTAACTGTCACTAACAGTCCCTGTCCCAGTCCTCACACTTGCTAATGAACTAACCAGCGAAATGTTCTAACATAACTCCCGTCCTAGTCCTCATTTGAGTCTTGTTCCACGTTTTGCTTTTTACTAAATGCATATGGATGTATACACGGTACACATACCAAAATAACATTTTTTACAATTTTTGTCTGTCTGTCTGTCTGTCTCTGGAACGGCTGGACCGATTCAGACGGGACTTTCACTGGCAGATGTAATAAGGAGTAACTTAGGCCACTTTTATTTTAGAAATTTCCCCGTAACAATTGAAATTCCTCGCGGACGAAGTCGCGGGCACTGCTAGTAATTTATAAAAAACAGGTTTTACAAATCAATAAATCTTTATAAACAACAGCATTGGTAAGAAAACAAACATCCATTAATTAACATCGACAAATGCGATGTGAATAGTTAATGGCTGTTTACATCATACTCCGAATGTATTCCACGTTTTCAATTAATTGTACCTTAACCATTCAATTAATGGATAAATGATGAGTTTCCTATAGAAATATTGCGAGTTATGTTGTACTCTAAGGACCTGGATGGCACTTGGTTACCACGCCAGACTGCCGGGGCCTGGGTTCGATTCCCAGCGTGGCGAAAGTTAGTAGACTTAAAGTTCAGTCCTTGGTATGGGTGTGTGTTCTTGTCTTTGTGTGTTGTCCATGGCACCCACAACACAAGGACTCCTGGTGAGGTGGTCTTGGCTTGGTTTCAAACCATTAATGGCACACTACTGAGCACGGGTCTCTCCTCATACCTCAGGAAGCCTAGAGCATACTCCACTACGCTGCTCCATTGCGTTGGTGGAGTAAGTTCAGGAGTAAATGTGTATTATTCCTTCCTCTGTTGTTTAAAATGTTATACTATATAATGTTATACGACGACCCGGGTGGCGCAATGGTTAACACGCCGGATCGCCGTTCCGAGGGGCCTGGGTTCGATTCCCAGCGAGGCGGAAATTTGAATGATGAATTTAAATTTCCGTTCTTGGTCTGGGTGTGTGTGTTCTTGTCTTGTGTGTTGTCCATGGCAGCCACGACACAGGGAATCCTAATGTGGGGCTATGAGTCTGTAGCGTTATTTATTATTTATTATTATTATTGATACTTATTAATTAATAAGTTTTGTTCGTGTGTTAAAGTTCAGTAGGCCAAATATGACATTATGGGCCAAAGGTTGACTGTAGTTACTGTATACATTCGGTATTTAATCAGGTAACCTGTGTGTTCCAGACCCTCGAACCAACGACTGGTTTCTCATCACCAGCCCCATCCCAGGGCTCACCATCATCGGCCTGTATCTATACTTCACACTGAAATGGGGTCCACGGTATATGGCCGACAAGAAACCCTATCAGCTCCAAAAAACCCTGGTGGTCTACAACTTCATTCAGGTTTTAGTCAGCGTCTGGTTATTTTACGAAGTAAGTACCTACATCTTTTTATAATTGATTTAAGGTAACAAACGAGCATGCAGCACCACCTTCAGCTGCCGCCCATGACAACTGCGACCGACTTAGAACAAGACTCATAATATGGGGACTAGGATAGTTAGTCCGGTTAGATGACGGTGTTAGAACATTAGTTGGTTAGTTTGTAAGTATGAGGACTGAGACAGGGACTGTTAGTGAATGTTAGTCCTGTTAGTTGTTGTTAGTAATAGTCCAGTTAGTAAATGTTAGTAAGTCTCGTTATAATTCGGTCACAGATGTGTTGCTACCTTTGAGGACTGAGATGGTCGCCTCTAAAAAGTGTAGCCGGCTCCACACCTTTCTATCCGGTCATCATCATCACATCATCATCATAATTTATAAATTACAAGAAATTTAAACAAATTTATAACGTTACTAAACATTAATAAAAATTAAACAAATTTATAACGTTACTAAACATTAATAAAAATTAAACATATTAAACTCTGCTAACATTATTAATCGGACTGCTTATGCATTTGTGCAACGAACTCAAAATAAGTCGCGAACACTCAATTTCTTAACTCCAAGGCTACGCGGTGTTGTTCCTTTGGTCAAGATTTTGTAAAATAAACAACAATTCCACACATTGCCAAACACGAGAAAGGCTTTTATCCAATGTCGTTTGCATTCTGTCGGCGGGGACGACAAGAATATTATCGTTTGTAGTTTATATTTTTAAGTCTTTATCCGTTGGTAAAGCAGAACGTTTGCGTTTATTAACGTACAAACATCTAACTAGCCTTCTATCTCATCAGATTTTTGTGTTCAATGATAAAAGTAGATAGCTTCTACAGAAGCTGTATTAATTTTATTTTATAGATATATTACATTGAACTCAAATCTTTAGAAACAAGAATTTCGTGCTCTTAATTTCGCGTAATTGCTCCTTTCGTTGCTATGGTAATTGCGGAGACATAGCAAAGCGTGGCCGGGTTCAGTTTTATGTTTAGCGATATTATTTGAACTCGAAATCATGCTCGCGTAGCACGGACAAGCGTAGCGTGTCGTAGAAATAAAATTCCATCCATCAGCGTTTATGTGTCCACTGCTGGACATGTGTTGCCCCGAACTTACGCCACTCTGAGCGATTCTGATCCTTCTGAATTCAGTGGAGGCCCGCTGTCTTCATCAGGTCGGCGGCGGCCGTGGGTCATTGGCGAACTTTCCTATGCTATTTTTCCATGACATGGTCTGCACTCGAAGACCTTTTTCACCCAAAGGTTATCGGTCCTTCGAGCTATGTTGCCAGCCTATTGCCTCTTCAGCTGGCTTTGTTTTTGAGCTATGATTAATAATGCTAAATGTTATATTTCAGGGCCTCGATGCGGGATGGTTGAGGACTTACAGTTGGAAATGTCAACCAGTTGATTTTTCGAAATCGCCAGAAGCTATGAGGGTAAGTGGAAAAAGAAACATAAAAGTTAATGATAAGGATATTAATTATATTCGATGTAAAAAAGTCACATACAATTTACCGAAGCAAAGGTAAAGGTGATGATAATGCTGCTGTCAAGCGTCACGTAAGTTAAGTCATAGTTTTGCTTGAAGGCCAAGTCAACTGTAGAAGATCCTGTCAAGCCTTCCCAATTATGGAGAGGAAAACGTGCTGATAAAAGAGTTAGATAAGATAAAGATGAAAAGTTAATGATAAATGAAATAGGTTGAATTCCATAAAGACTCAGATGAATTCTGAGGATACTGATGCTGATGATGATGCTAGATAGCTATTAACTTCGTAAAATTGAGTTTGCTACGTTTTTTACGTGTTTTGATCGCAGTCTTGGAGAGGTAGAGGTATTAGAGGACTTCTCCTTTCTTCTTCTCTCGTTTTTTTTATTCGTTATCCCATCGGAAACTTATGCCCATGGTTTACGGTGACTCGTTTATTAACTACTTACGTATAAAAAATAAAAGATAATATAATGAATGATTGAATAGTTGCCCCTATAAAAGAGACTGTCTACGAGTTATTGATTTGTTTTGAATAAATTTGCAGGTTGCAAGAGGAGTGTACATCTATTTCTTAGCGAAGATGTCCGAGCTACTTGACACGATATTCTTCGTCATTAGAAAAAAGGAGAGGCAAATAACATTCCTGCACATGTACCATCACACAGTGATGCCGATGATATCTTGGGGCGCCACCAAGTATTACCCTGGTGGTCATGGGACCCTCATCGGGGTGATCAACTCTTTCGTCCACATCATCATGTACACGTACTATATGTTGGCTGCGATGGGTCCGCAGTATCAGAAGTTCTTATTCTGGAAACGGCACATCACTACCCTTCAAATGGTAAGAATTCTTATCTGTTACGCTAGCCATACATGCGGTGTACCTGACAGGTTTGGTACCGTAAAACTTATCAGGTAAATTTAGCTACGCGGTAGTAGACTTATATGCACACTTGCATACCTGTACAGTTCAACTGTACAGGTAAACCAGTCAGGTACACCCTACAGCTTTATATTAGTTATTACGTGAAGTAAAGACTTTGTTCTTGCGGAAATTACGCGCTATAAGGACTCAACCTTGGCACAGTTCAAGTTTATATGGAGGTGTGCAGAAAGCTATTACATATTTTTAATACTTACCTACATACATGTAAAACAATACACACACTAATATAATATGTAATTTTAATTACTTTGTGCATACTACCATTACGTGGGTTAACTCACATGACACAACGTGACATAAAATTTCAAATAACCCTTTGATGTCTGTCGAATTTGGACCGGTCGGGCCTGTAGTTGGTGTTTTATGGTCAATCAACCAATACATACTAGCCTGGTGTTTGAGATTGAGAAACTGGTCAATGAAATACGATCACCTTTTGATTGGAAGAAAGTATTCAAATGGAAACGTTAAAGAATGTTATATAACTATTGAGGTCATGTTATATAATTATGTCAAGATGTTAAACCGGATTAGTGAGTAAAAATAGAATAAGAATCAAAATTAGTTATTAATCGATGTATCACGTAACCAAACTCAGGTGTCAGTTAGACGATTTGCTATGCACCGCGAGCGCGCAGCCGCTCGAAAGCTATCGTGTCATATAAACGCTCCCTTAGTTAAGGTGTACTGTTCGATGGTTTTGAAGTTATGATAACAACCGGAACCGACAGCTTACGTGCCCGCCGGAGCACGGAAACGCTCAAGATATTTTTTCCACTAGAGGTCACCCGTCCTAGAACCGACCGTGCCCATCACTTAGGACCCAACCCGGCCGGGCTATGAGATTCGACATAGGAAATAATGAGTAAAGTAGTGTAGAAGCCGTTTATAGCATTCATTTATTATGGTAGGGGAGCCCAAGAGGGGATTTCGGGATTTACAGAAGCGCGGCAGATTAATATACAGGGCGATACCCTGTACCCGGTTAAGTAACTCCACCAAAAATGAGCCTCATATATAAGGCCGCCCGTGAAGGATACAGGATCAGATTAGTAAAAAAAAATTGATCATCAGACATTATCGAGCGCGTCAGATTAAGGTAGGGTGAGTTAATTACCTCCTAAAAAGTGTATATTCCACTAATCTGACAATTTGAGAGTGACGTAAAGAAAGGGGAGGGCAGCAAAGTTGTAAAAAAAAAACGTCATCTTGACATTCTCGAGCGTAGTTAATTTTTTTTTATTTTGAAGGAAACAATTCAAGAATAACGAAAAATATATAATCTGACGATTTCCGCAAGCCGAAATAACAAAAAAATCGTCGATAAAGTTAAATGCGTGCAGCTGCGTGATGCCTATATTTCCTTCTCCGCGTTTCTATTCCTCTCTCACTCTTTCTCTATCTATTACTCTCTCACTCCGTCCCCACTCCAGTTTCTGCTGTCATGACGCCATCACCATATTCCAGCAAAAATTTTTTTGAAAGTGGTTTTTTTGGAATAACTTTTAAACGGCTTTATCGATCAACTTCAAAAACTAATCCGCCCTTGAGCTTGAAAAACCACGTCGATCGCCACCAAGTTGGTCAAAATCGGTTGATTCATTCGAGAGATATCGTGAACGAAAGAAACCCGAAAAAGTGTTTTTTCGGGATTACTCCGAAATTTTTGGTTCGATCAATTAAAACTTTTAAATTACTTATGAGGATGATAAAACTGCGTCGAATGCCGCCAACCGCGTGAAAATTGGTTGATCCATTCAAAAGTTATTGCGGTTTGAAAATTCCAAAAATAGTGTTCTATGAAACTTCTATCAGACTTTTGAGCTGGGAGAGCTCAAATGCATAGAAATATTATTTCTTTGAACTCCGCGAGCTCAAAATAAATGTCATAAGTACAATTTTAAGCGCCCAGGAATGGAATTAGCGGGAAATTGCAGGGATGGCCTTTAGGGTGAACCGTTTTTTTGTCAGATTAGGCGAATCCCTCTGGATAATCGTCAGATTATGAGACAGTACGTTTAGAACATAAAGATGAACCATATATATCTTAATCTGACGCGCTTGAGTATGTCAAAATGGCGAATTTTTTTTGCATATTATGAGAATGGCCACGAGTTTGCGTCCCATCGAAATCGTCAGATTAGTGAATGAGAGCTTATTTTTGGTGCACTTAACACTCCCTTAGAAAATCTGACGCGCTCGATTAAATTTTTTTTTTTTTCATTTTCAACCCTTACATACAACCACCCCCACCATGCAAACGGTCAGATTAACATACGTACATTATTAAAAATACGTAGGGCATTGATGCTATCAATATCTGACGCGCTCGAGGATGTCCATGCATCAGTTTTTTTTTACATATTTAAAAATCTATAGCCGCTTCCCCCACCGATGAAAAGGTATATATCATATAACATTTTTTTCTTCTTATCATCTAAGCTTTGCAACCCAATAGGTCTCTGTGACGCTCGAGTAAATCCCCATTTAGCACCACGGGCTCCCCTACCATTATTATATTCGAAATGTGCGTAAAAGCAAATATTACGCGATTCAGACATTTTTTTATTTATAGTTTTTATGGATACATCTAAGTAGTCAAAACATAGTGTGACATTTCACTCATGAGGTCGAATATCCCCACCAATACCGTCAGTTTATATCCAATAATACAACTTTAAAATGGCAATAATATAAAAATATAATTATAAATTTTTAAATTAAAAATTCTACTCTTTTTAAATTGTATTTTTTACTTTATTCCAATAATTCTTTTTTATTTACAGCTGCAATTCTGCATTGCGTTCCTACACTCCTCGCAACTTCTGTTCTACGATTGCGGCTACCCGCGCTGGTCGGTCGTCTTCACTCTACCCAATTCTATATTCTTCTACTATCTTTTCTACGACTTCTACTACAAGGCTTATGGCAAACCTGGCGATAAGAAAGCCTTAAAAGGAAAAACAATAGTCGAAAATGACAAATCGAATAGCAATGGTGTTGGTAATGGCTTTAAAACAGAAATATCGAACATAAACGACAAACCGAATGGACTCCAACACAGTGACGTGACGTCTGAAAAGAAAGCCAATTAATTAAAAGTAGTTAACATTTTTGTAAATAATGAACTGTATTTAACACGTGAACCTATTTACCCCATATTAAATAATATTAATGTGTATATAATGGATAATAATACCCAACCGGTTTCGACGGAGCAACACGACCAAGGTGAAAGCGCGATGAGTTTGCTCAAATTCGAAAACGGTCATTGTTTTGTAAATAGATAATTCCAAAGTTACTAGTACTACATTGCTATACAAATATTAATGGATAAACGCTGGTAGAAATAACATAACGTTGGATTCGATTTTAATGTATAAATTCCAAATACAAATCGAAATTAAGCAATATTAGTGATCAAGCGCCTTAATTAACACTTAAGTTACCTTATACAAATGATCTATGAAAACTATTTGTCTCTAACCAGATGGTACAAACTGGAAGGATAAACATTTTTCTATAGATATCATTTATAAGTAGTTATTCTATGAATATTATAAATCTTTGCGTAGTTGTATATAAATGTAGAGGTTAATTTTCGTATAGTAGAAAGTTCTATGCTCAACATTAATATACAGCCATAAATATAAGGTCAGGGTATCTACAAGTTAACAATCGATCAAACTTATCGATATGAATAATTTGTTGGTAATCTGAATGTCTAGTATAATGAACTATTAATGGTGTTAAATTTACTATGTTTTACGTGGAAAGGAAAGTTGTTAAACTTGAAAGATAAGGATGGTTGTCTAGTATTTCCTTGTTTATTATTGGATTCTTCCTGAACTCTTCCTACTCTATAACTCTTAAAAATTCTGTTTAGGAAACAATGTGTTCTAATAAATCATTGCCATTTTGGAATAAAATGTAATACTTTGAATATCAACTTATCTTGTTGATTCTATATTTCTACAATATTAAAGTACATTATAACATTTTACACCCTCTTACCCCTCTATAATGTTATTGGTACATTTAAAATTAATGGAGTTTCCAATTATATTTTTAATTAGATCGAAATGTATATCCATTTTACTGTGAAGTTTTTAAAATGAAAGCAGAATTTTTGGAAATAAAATTAAATTCAAAATGTTTTACTTTATTATAATAAATTTATAGTAACAAAACTTCGAATCCGAACAGATGTAAGGTGTCAATTACAACTGTGTATATTTAAATAGTCTTCCAAATAAAACTTGTTGCGATTAGCAATGTCTTTAATTTGGCAGGATACCAACCTCTTAATCACGAAATTTATAAAAATGAATGCGGTATCCTTAAGGGCTCAATATTAAATTGGGTCTTGTGCAACGTATTATTATTAATTTAAACTAACAACTGCCATCGCTTTGCTTCAGAAAACATGTGTTTTAAGTTTGAAAAATCAACACAACTGCGATATGGCGTGATGTGATTCGGCAACGCAAAAAATTACGACGTAAATTGCTGCTTTGCGATTTAGAGCGGCTAGGCGTTCTGCTTGGTCACATTTCCTTCAGCAGACGTTTGTTTGATTGTTTTATTCTCCAATAGATGGCGTTGTTAACCTCGAAATCGAAAATACTAAATATATTATGTAGTGCAAACAGACTTCAATTAAACATCCAACTAACTATCTATGGATTATTAATTACAGTATTAAGTAAATCGTAAAATGAAAAGTTATGTTTTTATTAGGGCAACTTGATTACTGTACAACCACCATTTACTTTCCAACAACCTGGTAAGTGATTTTAGGCTCTGTAAATCATTTAATCCGGGAAGTCCTGGTTACATACCAGCAAAATCAACCGGTATTAGTTTTAAACGTGGTCCGGTTGGAGAATATCAAAGACATTAAAAAAACGAGATCCCCGCTTTCTTTGTTCATAGCAAGCTGCTATATTCCTGGCTGCCAAATGTAATTTTCTTGCAAACAAAAAAAAACGTCTTCCTTTGGCCAATGCGTCTGTCAGCTGGCCTTCCAAAAAGGGATGGAATTCGAGTACCTAGGTACCTACAAAAACGTGAGTGTTAAGCCTGTCGGTACTAAACCGATAATCTCCGACATATAAATCGGTTGATTGTTACTAACGCATTATCCGGACCTATTTTCAATGAGTCAGTAGATCGCGGGTCAGCTCTGAGTTGTCAACGTTGATTACTGGCAATATCGCAAGTCTTACTGAAAACCAGAGAGTGACGTTGGCATTCAGTGATGATCCCGACCGTTAACATTACTAATCCATCTGGATTCTCTAACATATACATATTTGACTTATACTTATAGTAGGTCTTAATTACAACCATTCTGGTTATTTTTATGGTGAAATGATTATACCTAATGGAAATTTATTATATCTTAGGTACTTCTTTTTTCCAAGTTCTGGCCAGTGAACATCTAAAATATACTGGAGGAATTTATAACCTTAACTTAACTCTTGATATCTCAATATTTAGATATGTATCTACCACATAGGTACACATCTACACTGTCGTTTCTTAGCGGCACACCAGAAAAGGGTCGAAGCTGTGAAACCTTTCCCGGTGTGCCTAAACGAAACGACAGTGTAGTGCTTAATGGTATAATGCACCCTCATCCCAATATTTTATTGCTTGTAACGACCCAGTCAGCAATGACCCTATTTTCCTAGCGAGTCCAGAAGCAGACATTTAGGTAAGTGACAGATAACTTTGTTCACCGATCACAAGCGATTGTGTGTGTCCATACCACCCGCAACAGAAGGATTCTTTGTGCAAGAGTTGTTTAAATTACTTAAATTGCTTAAATTGCTAGTGCTGATTGCTGACATCCTCCCTCGTGTGAATACGGTATAGTTGGAAGTCACAATTGCCTTCGATCACCGTTGAAAAAACATCATGGCAGATGTCGTATTGGCGATGCTCACTTTCTTCATTAGAGAAGTCTTCGTGTTCTGTACGGGGGGACTCCGCTTCGAAACTGTATCCACACGGGTGTACGTCTTCTTTTACGATTTTGGCTCAAGGGTCGACGTTGTTTTGCCGGGGTGTGGCAGCTGAGTAGGTACACTGACAGCTGCTTGGAGCCACTAGTGAATAGTTATGGTGGTTTGTAGCCCCCTCAGATATTGTCATCCTAAAATCGACTAACGGTCCTGGAAAGTTCCTACTTCCAAACTTTCATTACACCTCAGAAATTGGTTGAGTGTGTTCAAATCAGGTAAAGGTACCTCGATACCCCGTACCCTAGGGATGTGTTAAATCGATTCCATGTATTAGTTTTTTGATGACGCAAATTGCACGATAAGAGGTCATTCATATTGACTTATTGACGTAAGTAGGTATCCTGATTATACTCGTATTACTGACATTACATACTGTGTCTTTGTACATAAAATTTGAATTATAATTAAACATAAGGTAATTGTTTTTTAACTCCGAACATAACTAATTTACACACAATTAACAGAGGAATATAAAAAGGTTAAAGTTACGTCAATTTAAAATTATTATGTTCGAGAAAATATATTGTATATTTTTTGTTAAAAACCTTTTTTGTAACCTTTTATAACAAATACTAAAAAGGTAGTAGCGAGAAAGGTAGGTAAAAATTTCTACCCATTCCTCAATTTTAAGTTTAGGTACCCACCGAATACTTCGAAGTTATCAAAAAACTACTGGATTAATTTTAGTTTATGAAATTAATAGTTATCTTTTCTGTAATAGAAATTCAATGACACATCGAATATCGACATACATAAGTACATATTTATATACCTCTTCTATTAATAATTAAGAAAGCGAAAGGTCACTCACTCATCACGACACATCGATAACCGCACGACGTATAAAGATATTTGGCAGAGAGGTAGTTTATAGTTATAAGACGTCCGCTATAAAGGGATTTTGCCATATTCCACTCAGGAGGTAAAATATCGTTCAAAGTTTCAAAATTCAAATTCAAAGTTTGAAATCCTGTCGGTTGTAAAGCAGATATTATGATGAAAATTGGTCTTTGGGATTATGGTTCGAAATAATGACACACTTGTTTCGACGATTTGGTAAATCATCCTCCAAGGAGGTTCATTAAGGGATGAAAGTTTTTTCGAAAATCAGCTAAAAGTCGCGGGTAACACCGATTTGGTCGATTTTTTTTGTTTCTTCAGGTGGATTAGTTTTACAATTGGACCCGGTAGGTGGCGCTGCTGTCGATATTATTATTAATTATAGAGCGGTACGAAGTTCGCTGGGACAACTAGCAACAATATAAAAACATTGAAAAGTAAACAAACAGCAGTTTCCACATCTGGAAAATGCCTACACATCATCATCCACACGTACCTATCTGCAATAACAACTTAGAAAGTAGTTGTTACATCTAGTGATCAAAGTCCACGTGAACTTAAGGTCGCACAGAAGATCAGCTATGCGATGGACATATACTATCAACTACTATCAAGCCCATGTCCATTTTGGATTTCAACCTTGATCCTCACTATCAGACGGCCTGATGATAAACATTAACTTATTACGGGGGGAAAACTTATATTAGAATACAAAACAACAAAAAAACAATACACATTAATTTCATAATTTATTTTCGTTTCTGACTAACCTTCGTATTGCATTACAAAGTATGATTAGTTATAGATAAAACCATGGTGATTTTTTCCCTAGGTACAACACATAATATCAGACACACGAGCAGACGAGCCACCGGTCACAATTACCCATGGACTTCAGTAACACATAATTCCTGTTACCTACCTAATTCCTTCATAATTCCTGTAGCTCCTTCTCAACCCAGTGATGTGAGTGGAAGCTAACTATTACAGCTAACTACAACAGATTTGAATACAGCAAATATGAGTATGAGTGTTCAAATATTATCTAAAAAATATATTTATATATTTATTTATTTATAAAGTTCAATCTTTCATAGTTTATATACTTAATTCGTTTGTTCATAGTGTTTAAAACAGTTTGAAAGTATTTTATTTCGAGATTTAGCATCGTGAATCAACGTTAACACCGCCTTATTCATGAATATGTTTATAACTAATAAAATTAATATGCATGAGTATTTGTTTCATAAAACAACCTTGCAACTGTAGCCTTGTTTTATTTTTTATTGTCAATCAAATTTATAAAAACGTTGCAGTTTGCGTCAACTTTAAAATAATTTAAATTAAATAAATTGGGTGCTATTCTGTCATGCATACGATTTTGTCGTGCAATATTGTATATCTGTTTTACCTTTTTATCGTTATTTACTAACAAAACATATTTAATGAAAATATTACCAATAAAACCTAGATTTCAAATTGAAATGACGACTTCTATTAATTTTTAAGCACTAAATTACAATACAACTACTACTACTAATATTATTAACAAAATCACGAGATTTTTTTTAATTACACCCTGATTGCTTTTAGTTTCCCTTAGTCCTCTCATTAAAACTGTTATCCCTACTAATATTATAAATGCGAAAGTAACTCTGTCTGTCTGTCTGTCTGTCTGTCTGTCTGTGTCGCTTTCCCGCTTAAACCTCTCAACCGATTTTGATGAAATTTGACACAGACAATCTTTAGACCCTGAGAAAGGACATAGGCTACCTTTTATTGCGACAAAAAGGGATGAAGAAGTTGAAATAAAGGTTGAAAGTTTGTATGGGATGTTTTAAACACAGCGCCATCTAGGTGAACCTTCCTAACTTAAAGAATAAGAACGCCTAGCGCCATCTCTTAAAGAACCATGAAAATAAGTTTCCCGAAGCGAAGCGAGGGCGGGTCGCTAGTAACTTTATAAAATTTTATATAGTCTATGGAGAAACACCACACAACAGCTTCACTCCATATTTGAAATAGTTTTATTCAAACGATTACTGCAATAAACTCAAGCATTATCATTTATGAAGTCTCCGAAATCATTTTCATAACACCAAGAAAATGATAATTTATCGCGCTTGTGGCTTTAATTTTTGAATAATTAGTGTTTTATGACTTTTATGTTATACCTTCATTTCAGTGTTTTAAATTAAATACGAAAATAAAAACCAATATACTAAATACATATGTAGTTTTAAGACACTTTGTCATATTTTTCACTTACACCATTGAATTCATTGGGAATCTTGACTTTCTTTTCTTGAGTTTTGTCCGAGTTACTTTTGTAACTCTGGCGATAGAAGTTCAAAAAGAGAACCAGGAAGAAGGCAGTGTTACTGGCAATAAATGTAGCCGGTCCTTTGGAAGGAGGACAGTCTGAAATATTCACGGCTCCAACGTATTGCACAATCATGCAGATGAACTGTACCTGAAAATAAAAAGGTTTCTTTAAAAGGTCATCGTACAATGAAACTTATCATGACACACTTTTCGTACCAATAACTGTAACCTGCAATGGTTTTACTAGATGGGATTAGCTCATGATAGGATTATCCTTGTAATTAAAGAAGTACGCAAGGGTACTTTTTCACATTACTACAATTCTGTTTGGCGACGATCTTAAAAGTTCTTAATTCACTCAAAAGCCTTCGGCGTGGTGCAATGACTACACATACATTTTGAATGTCGGAATCGCTTATGAAATTCTGACATTATCCATTCATTTAAAAACTAAAATTGTTTAATCCCTAGTAAGGAAGACATTTGTGTGTCAGATAAATGTTTGTTCTCAGGTCATGTCGTGTTTGCTGAAACACCGGCAATCATAGTGGGTGTCGTAGTGTGTGGGCGTTTATTTTTGATGATTGACACCAATCATTGAGCAAGGGGTGCTTTATTTATTATTTTAATGCTATACTAAAATATAACGATATTTTTTAATAATTATAAGTTGATGCTCGACAGAATCCCACCTGAAGGTAAGTGAATATGTGGTTAATCTTATTTTAATTAATTCTATAATTTTATAAGTTACTGGAATTTACACGGCATGTGTACACGTGTTATAACAAAAATGGTTTGTTTTACATCAGCCTGTACTAGTGCACATAATTATTATCTGATTGAATTGTACCATTTAAGCTTAAAGCATTACTTTTATAGACTGCAGGTTATAAAAATGATAGGTTCTTATAAGTTGAAAAAATAGGTTATTTAATAAACTATAGTTTGCAGGGGATAGAGTATATTGTTCTTTATGTTGTAAAGGTACAAGACTCACTTACCAGTTGAAACTTGGTCATATATTTTTTCCAAAACAAATACTTCGATACGTTAGGACCAAGAGCAGATAAGCCATAGTAAGTATACATGAACACGTGTACTAAAGAGTTCATGAACCCGATGAAGAAAAGAGTATGAGATGGCCAGTATTTGAGGAAACTCCAAGTACCGATCACCATTATAGAATGGTGGTAAAGATGCAGGAAGGTTACTTGGTTAAATTTCTTCCTCAGCACGAAGAATATGGTATCAAGTAACTCGGACACTTTGGCAGCAAAGTACAACCAGATGCTGAACAACACCTGCAAGAAATTATTAGTTTATTTAATGTAAAATTTGAAAAACAGAAAACTGAGTTAACACACTGAGTAGTGACGTGAGTAGACACGTGAACAAAATAAAATATCTAGAGTACTTAAATATGCAAGTAACAAGCAAAATGTTATCAAAACAACACAAAAAGCTATAACATCGGATTGCATTTATTAATAATAACGTTAATATATTAAAATTTTAGTAATTCATCGTCTCACCTCTTTCCGGTCATTCTCTTCATCCATGTAACATTTCTTTGGCAGAACTCCTGAATTCCACATAAATCTAAAGTACTGTGGAAGCGTAAAATAATGTGTTATTTTTAAGGTCTTTTAGTAAATACAGAAATATTTCAATTAGATATAGGCAAATTACCTTTTGAACTAAGTATATTGAATATGCTATTTGTATTCCATTGTATATCAGTAAGGTGTTAGTGAGTTTGTAAGGTTCTCTCTTTGTCATTATAGCTGGTCCTATTTTCAAGACAAACACTAGGTATGTTGCTAATATCATGAGCACTGGGCCCAGTGTCGCCATTAAAGGTAATGAATCAACTTCTGCATCTGTAACAACAACAATACGAAATTATTTTAATGTTGTACATTGCTTTTAAGACATTCCGTCAGGATTATTATGACTACGTCTAACTACTCGTATGTCTAATTCTGTATGGATTACACTGAGTCCAAGCTAACCTCATCTTCTTGTGGTGTTACCTGATCAACAATGAACGTGGCTAGTGTGCCATGTCAATTCTGTACCAGTTCCAGTATCCAGTTTAAAGCGACGGTATTCAAGCATAATGGTAAGGGTTTTTACAAGCCTAACTAGATATCTTCTCTCCTTCTAAAATCAATAGTCCCTTAAATGAATAGCCAGTAATTTGAGAATTTTACATCTGGAATATTAGTGGATATTCAAAAAATAAATCGTACTTTAATAATTGATTGATTTTGGTAGCATTATCCATCATTACATCTGGAATATTAGTGGATATTCAAAAAATAAATCGTACTTTAATAATTGGTTGATTTTGGTAGCATTATCCATCATTACATCTGGAATATTAGTGGATATTCAAAAAATAAATCGTACTTTAATAATTGGTTGATTTTGGTAGCATTATCTATCATTCATCAATGATAACATCGCGTACTGTTCCCATGTCAGATTTCTTACATAGCTACAATTTTATTTTTGTTATTGTGACTTATACTTACTTAATTGCTTTTATTTATATTGTATCTTTGTTGTAGAAACAAATTAAATATTATATTTTTGTAAACCTGACCTCAGTTCGCTTTGGAAAATTGTTTCGCACCAGATAATTGTTGGACGTGATTCTTTATAATGACATAATTTTGATTCTATAAACAGCCACAAATGCAACAATCATTGTTTTGAGTTCTATTGCGTAGGCCCAAGTAATAGATTTTCATTTAAACTTGCCAAGTTCAGACAGCGATCAATTACATTTTTATTATATGTATGGATATGGATTTGCAAGCTTTTATTTAGTTAATTTTATTTATTTTAAAATCGTAATATTACCGTAACTTGTTGAGAATATCGCAGGTACAATAGGTAATAACAGGTGGACGGTGATCGGTTAATAGTTTGCTCAGTACAGACGAACTGCGTCATTAGACTTGACAATTTGCAGAAGTGTATTAAAATTTACTTTGTACATAATTGTTCACAAGCAATGAGATGTTTTTGACGGCTCATATTTGTTCTATTACAAACCATAAAACGTTATGCGTTTCACGGTCTTATTCGTATTGAAGTTACCACTTACATGTTATGCTCGTTGTAAGTAATGTATGGGAACCTTGAGGAACCTTCATGCGTTCATTAGGATATTAATAAGCGTAGGTATAGATGATTAAATAAAAAATAAACGCTAACTATCTCATACCTCCGTACTAGGATCTCCTATGTCGCGGGTGGCATGGACAACTCAAATTACACATCACTAACACCCATGAATGACCATGACCCGATTAAAATTTATCTGCCCCGGCCGGGAATGACTACTTTTGCATTTCGCAATCATCCAAACCAGCGGATCTTCATAGTTTCATAACCCACTACAGAAGCGTAACGCTAAACTATTTATTTATTTATTTAAATTGTTTGTTTACCGAGAAAAGATATGTGGAGGGGTTCGTGTCCAACCCAAGCTTCGGAATGTTATGCCACCAGAAGGCCTTTAACAAGGCTTAATGACTGCAACCGGGACCGACAGCTTTACGTGCCCTTCGAGGCACGCATACGTTCAAGATTTTTTGCCAACTAGCGTTCACAGCGGTATCCCACTACCCTCACTTCATTTATGCGGATCACTTAAGATCGACGCAAGCCACTGGTCTATAAACGCTTTACGAACGCATTACACTTACAGTATATAAAGTACGGCTTTATCACTACATAACGATTTCTTTCAGTCAACCTAGTTAGTGAAATAAATGTCTTTAATGTAATTAACATTTAGTACTATTACTACAATAACTAACAGGACCTATCACTGACAGTCCCTGCTATAGTCCTCATACTTACTAACAAACTAAGTAACTACTGTTCTGAGTGTCACACCGTCTACCAACTGGATTAACTATCCTAGTCTCCATTTGAGTCTTGTTCTAGGCCGGTCCCAGTTGTCATGGGCGGCAGCGGAAGCGTAGTGCTGCTGCAGCATGCTCGTTTGCTAACTTAATTCCATAAAAAAAGTATTTGATCCATATCAAGCTGACCAAGTTAGGAAGTTGTATGAGACCAAGACCAGCTAATAAAGTTGCACGAGGAACTGAGTCCAGACTCATGATTTATGACGAGTCATGAATTCGTTATTTATCACAATTAACTTGTGTGTCATTATAATTTAATGATACTTGTGACTTTATTACTGTAATTGCAATATGATTGCATTATCTTCATCATTTTGCTTTTGTTAACGATTGGATGTATTAAATGGTGATTAGTATAACTGCATTTATTTTTGTATTATGGCAATTATATTTATTGCAGTATTCTGCTTTCTAATTTCAAGTAGTTTTACTAATTTTAAATTTAGTAGCTTTTTAGAATAATTTAAATAAATTATTTTATTTTGTTTTGCTTTGATTTCCTAAGCTCAGTTCTGTTAACCTAGGGACATTTGGCCTCAAATCATGGTATCGTTGTTATCAAACGTATTCTAATTGTGGCATTGTTAACCTAAGCCTTGGGAATGGGATTATCCACATCGACTGGAACCTCGTCCATTCTGAATTTTTCTATGACGTTGTGTATGGATTATAATTATAACTAAAGGTGACTAAGATTATACTTATAATCTGATGAGAATTCACCGAATTATAATTCGGTAAATTCGCTTCTTACACCGTCTAAAGATTTTTTACGTCTTGAAAAATTTTATGAAAGAAGTCTTAACCACAAACATATAAATACTCAGAATCAGTACTTCTTAATTAGGTTCAAAATGTTTACTTTTATTTATTTATCTACATAAATTATTTCTAATTTATTGCTCATATTTGTGTAATAAAAATGATATATACAGCTCAAACAACATTGTTTGTGGTCAAACAATAAACATGTGTAAAGTTTATCAGCAACAGTTAAATCCTAGTAGTTTCCTCGTAGTGATCAAATACAATAGTTTCAACAAACAGTGCGAGTCATAGTACGACTAAAGTCAGTAGGTACTATATGTTGTTGTGATAGGTATGGATACGGATACATTCGTAGGTCATGACTTAATAATAAACCTTTAGCGGTCCAATACAGGCCACAAGCCTTTTCGCCATTGAGATGAGTTCGGGCTAGAAGACCATCCGTTTAATGTGAATGCTGGAGAGATGTATGCGGCTTATGGCGATATGGCGATTGTGGCGATATGGCTTAACGACTGTTGTAAAATGATAACAAACGAAACCTCTGAAGAAGTTAATAAAATAGTTTATGTCGCTATGTATTATACAACTCAACGGAGTGGCCATACAGTGTTGCCATATTAATATTCTCAAATTCTTCTCTTTCAATTAATTACGTCCCCGTATCATAGTTGGTGGTCCTGCCCGCAATGAGAGGGGTCCCGGGTTCGATTTCCGGCAGATATTTATGTGACAGATAAATGTTTGCTCTCGGGTCATGGCCTCATGAGTGTCGTGTTATTTGTAGTGTCATGTCATGTCATGCCACCAAGTAACAAGCGGGGGATCCTACTGCGGAGGTATGAGATTGTAAACGTTTATTTATTTGATCATTAGGTACTTCAAATGTTTAATACTTACATGGGCCCTTGTTCAAGTCCCAATCTGGGAACCGCAAACTTTCAGTGCTCATTTTGATGGAACTGAAACAAAAAAAATATGTTTGTACACATTTGTTCATCTTATGGCCGGTCCTATATTTAACCAATCGTTAAACGGGTCGTTTTTGAGTTACCAGTAACGAGTCGTTAAATAATCTTTTCTTTAAGGATCACTTTTTAGTTACGCCTCGTAGACAGTTCTACTACCCGTAAGCAAAACTAATCATCGAATTTAGGAACCGGGCGTTATAGCCGCCCATTGAGACGAGCTACCCGATGGTAAGTGGTCTTTGTCTACCGGTGCACGAATTCAAAACATTCGGCTCAGAAACTGCCATATTCCTGATAATATTCCAATAATTCCTTCGTGCTCATCACATTTTTTGGAATTATTGTCTGTATGTTTGTCCATGCGTCATTCGGATACCACTGAACATATTTACATAATACTTAACATATAGACTGCTAAATGGGTTAATCCTAATAATACTTCTCATACCGGAAAACCCATTTTCCACGAAATCTTTGCATAGTATAAAAAAGTCGGTTTTAATGTCTGTACGCTTGGATCTTTTAAACCACGCATCGTGTGGTTTTCACTCTAATTCGAATAATTTCTTGCAGATTAATACATGCGTAGGTATTATATTTACAAAATATAAATAAAAAATTATATTTATTATAAATATTTTAATTTACGAGATATAGATACCAAAATGATGTACTATGAGATTGTGTACATTATCAATAATATGTACAGAAAAGTCCGCTTTTCGGATTCGGGTCCTTTCTAGCCCAACCCAAATTATCGGACTATAGGTACAAGTTGATATTTATCAATTGTTATTAAAATTACATTCACCTTTTGATTTTTAACGTAATTAAATTAAGTTCCTAATAAAATTAAACGAGATCCCATTAATAATAATTAACATTCACATCGGCATTCCCGCACCTGTTTACAATGTGGGAGACTTTAAGAAAAAACATTTTAAGTCTCTAATAAATCTAATAAGAGTGAATTTACTAAGTTAAAACGCTTACCAACTTTGGACATAATCGCCACACTTGATTGTTGTCAAGGATTAACTTGACATGATATAAAAAATAAAATAAACTTACTTCAACAAATATTATGTAACTGAATGAGATCACTTCAATAATATCCAACTTAATTCAATAAATAATTAATTTTACGAACAAAAACTGCTGCTGTCACGGATAACAAAATTATAGACTTCCATAGACTGTAGCAAATTTCATTATAACAAAACAAGCGGCGAGCGATATGACCGCGAATCAATTAATGAAATGACAGGTAACATTAACAAAATAATGCATTAAACAGAATTTCCCGAACGATTTGCTGACGCATTCCTTAGAGGAATCCGGTTCTGTCGCATAATTTTGGTGCTCTAATTAAACATAAGTTATTCCAAGTGAGCCTCTTAATATTCCGTTGTTTTTGACTTTGACAAGTTACTAGCTGACCCTACTGACATATTTTTTTATATGCTTTTGGCACATTTTCGAGAAAGTTAAGGATTTTTATTATATGGCATTATCTTCCTTTTTTATGTTATTTATTGGATTTAACATTACAAACGAGCATGTAGGAGCACCATTCTGATGTTCTTGACAACTGTGACAGACCCAGTCCAAGATTCATATCGAGACTAGAATAATTATTAATATTTGTTATTAAACAAATATTAATAATCATTCTTAGTAATATAATAATAATTATTCTTATTATTAATAATCGTACTGCCTTAGGATACATTGTGTAAACAAGCTTTTGTTTCAAACAACGCATAGCGACAAAATTCTTAAAATACCGAAAAATATATTCACATGTTATCAAAAATAATCACATAGCGTAAAAACAATTCACACGGCAAGATACAATAAACAAAATCCATACTAATATTATAAATGTGGTTGTTTGTTTGTCTTTTACGTCACAAGGGAGTAATCGATCGATGTGATTTTTGGTATGGACATAGTTAAAGGGCTTGAGAGTGAAGTAGTTCCTCCGGAAACACAGGAAGGTTAATCAAAATACCGCTGTCAATGGCGTTATGGGCGCAATAACGGTATGACGTTGTGCTTAACACTCGCTAATAAATCTTTGCAGACGTAAGGAAAAAGATTCCCGAAATGAAACGAGGGCGTGTTTACAAGTAAAACTTAAAAAGATAGACTAAACAATTTAGAATTAAAACCAGAAAAGTAGGTAATTACCACTAATTAATTTAAAATATCCTAATAGGTTATATTGTAATTATTGAAATCGCCGGACTTCAAATATCCACTCCATAGTAATTACATAATAAATTTTCAATCATTAACTACTAATTAGCAGACGCAAGAAGTACCTACGAAAATGTATAATAGTGTTAACATAGATTACGTTAGTTACTACATTTTTTTATCCTTACTAATATTATTAATGGGAAAGTAACTCTGCACGTCTGTCTGTCCGTCTGTCTGCCTATGTGTGTAGGTATATGTATACCGAATTGTTATGGGGATTTTTTTTTTATTGATTTAAGGCAGCAAACGAGCATGCAGCACCACCTTCCGCTGCCGCCCATGACAACTGTGACCGACTTAGAACAAGACTCATATGGGGACTGGGATAGTTAGTCCGGTTAGGTGACGGTGTTAGAACATTAGTTGGTTAGTTTGTAAGTATGAGGACTGGGAAAGGGACTGTTAGTGAATGTTAGTTAAGTTAATGTTAGTTTAGTTTGACATCCTGGAAAGGATAAAGGATAGTTTTTATCTCGGAAATATGTTCCCTTGGGATAATTTTAACGGTATTTTGTTTTTTTTTAATCTTGCTTCAGTATTTTGTTGTTTCCAACCCCAACGTGAGCGAAGCCGCAGGCAAAACCTAGTTAATTATTATTGAATACTTGACGACAATTCCAACTGATGGTAAGTGTTGATGAAGTCTCATGTACCACATGCACATAATATTCAATACGTCAAAGGAGAACGATTATTTTTGCCCGCACTTTTCACATACGTCAAATGTATGCCAGAAAGACATAGAAACACCATTATAATAATAATAATTAAATTGTATTTTACTTTACATCATCATCATCATCATCATAACCCAAACTGTCCCACTGCTGGGCACGGGTCTCCTCTCACAGTGTGAGGGGTTTAGGCCATAGTCCACCACGCTGGCCAAGTGCGGATTGGTGGACTTCACACACCTTTGACAACATTATGGAGAACTCTCAGGTGTGCAGGTTTCCTCACGATGTTTTCCTTCACCGAAGCACGTGATAATTAAATATTAATACGCACATATTTTTTGAAAATTAGTGGTGCGTGCGGGGTTTGAACCCGGACCCTCCGGTTCGGCAGTCCAACGTTCAACCACACGGCTATCACTGCTTACTTTACACCATGTATTCGGGAAAAATTACATTTTTTACTATAACTTACTTAATTTAATTACTTTTCGTATTCTTCCTTTTCGTTCTCGTGAATCACGTTACGTTAAGAGTATTCGTGTTTCGGTTAAAAAAGTGTGAACCGGCTACACTTTTTAGATGCGACCACCTCAGTCCTCATGGGTAGCAACACACCTGTGACCGAATTGAAACGAGGCACTTAATAACAATAATACCTGGACTAACAACTAACAGGACTAAGATCAAAGATCGCTTTATAAATACGAACGCTGTCTTAAGTCAGAGTAAAGTCTGAGCTAAGGCTAAGTATCGTCTATACATCTCAGCCTAATTATCCAACCAACGAGCGGAATAACATTTTATTTATGTATTTATTAATAGGACATCCAACACAGTACACAGCTATAGAACATAATGCTAAAGAGTAATAAATATGTGCACCCATAATTATTTACATTCTCAATAACACCCTCTGCTAACTGAGTTCAGTTAGCATCAATCAAATGAGGTCTAGAATGGTGAGTTCACCATCCTATACCTGATTTGATTCTTATTCTGGGTATGTCGTAGTTGTCATGGGTGGCAGTGAAAAGGTGGTACGGCTTGCTCGTTTGCTACCTTATATCCATAAAAAGGCACAACCGTCTCTGACGTACCTACCCTAAGAAGTTTCACTTCACAAAAGCGGATTTAACAATCATCATAACACCGAAATCACCAAATAATAACTCTCCTACATCTATTTATTAAGTAATCACAAATATCACATGTTTTAAGTGATGATAATTATAGATTCAATTTGTACTACTTTGAACATATCATTGCCGTACAATTGTGTTATCATGGAGAACACCTCGTTTAATCTTTCCATAAATCTTTTGATCCATAATTCTTTTCGTAAACTCTACTATAGTTTCTTATCATTGTGGCTATTGAACACAATAGTCTGTTATCAGAACGCATGCTGGGCCTGATATTCAATTTATAAGTATATAAGTTTAGTATTCTACGTACAAATACAAATTCTTGTGGTTCGATCCGTTAACACGGAATATTGTATACGTCTACAGGATAAAAGTTATTTTATCCTTTTGTAAATAATTGGTAGTGGACTAGTGGTTGGTTCCCATTTATTGAATAGTTCCTTTACATGAATAACATTGAAATAAGAGTAACTTATCAGTAAGAGCGATTAATAAAATGGCAATATAGGTTAAATTGTACATATCTTTTTTATAAAAAGCTTGTTGAAATCATCATATACCTCCTTCCATTACCCAATTTTAATTGGAATCACTTCTAATTAGAAATAATAATACTATTAATATTATAAATGCGAAAGTTTGTATGGATGTATGAATGTTTGTTACTCTTTCACGCAAAAACTACCGAATGGATTGTGCTGAAACTTTACAATAATAGAGCTTACACATCAGAATAACACATAAGCTATAAATTATAAAGATATAGTGCGAATTATGCAAAATATATACTCGTAACTAAATATTTGCAAACCGAAGGAATAAGTTTCCCGAAGCGAAGCAAGGGCGGGTCGCAAAATATTACTTCTTTTCCATAATCATGTTATTACCATAATTATCATAAAAATAATAAAGCAAAGCCAATTAAAATTCTATTAAATATTCAAAACATTCTATGCCTAATTTTAATGTGATTGTTTTGAATATCACATTATTACTTTAATTTTAATTCAAAACGATAACAAACAATAGTTTCATACGCTGAGCTCTTCAGCAGAAAAATCTTACAGCGTAAGAAAAATAATTTTCCCCAGTTGCAGTCCAGTTATGGAATTCGCTTCCTTTACCTATTCGTCAATCCAATACACTAAATACTTTTAAACGTAAAATAAATGAATATTTCCTTGACACATGAGCTTCTCATTCGTTCCTGCTTTTTTCCTTTTTCCTTCCAGTATGTCATGTATTCCCCATTACCGCTGTAACTGCCTATCCATAATATTTGATTGTATGATTTACCATATTCGTTTTTTTTATATAAATATATGTTTATGTATGTTATTACTTTACTTATCTACTTTGTGGTTATTACTATGTTTATGCACCCTCATCATCATCATCATCATCATCATCACAACCCATAACTGTCCCACTGCTGGGCACGGGTCTCCTCTCACAATGAGAGGGGTATAGGCCATAGTCCACCACGCTGGCCAAGTGCGGATTGGCGGACTTCACACACCTTTGAGAACATTATGGAGAACTCTCAGGTGTGCAGGTTTCCTCACGATGTTTTCCTTCACCGAAGCAAGTGATAATTAAATTTTAATACGCACATAATTTTTGAAAATTAGTGGTGCGTGCGGGGTTTGAACCCGGAACCTCCGGTTCGGCAGTCCAACGTTCAACCCACGGAATACAGAGAGAGAAGGTTCAACCACACGGCTATCACTGCTTATCACTGCTTATTATGCTATGCACCCTACCATCTCTTATTTCCAACTAAAAATTGTCTGGTAGAGATCGCTGTTTAGCGATAAGACCGCCTTTTGTGTAACATTCTCACGGTAATTCTTTGATTGTTACTTTGTATGTGCACAATAAAGAATATTTGTATTTCTTGTATTAATTAGAGTCAAACTTACGTTCATATTATAATACAATAGTAGATATAAATTTGTAACTTTTTTGACTAAGAAAAAACCAACGTTTGTATCTACGCCAGCCAAAAAGCAATAGCGGTAGGTAGGTAAGTAAATTATGGAAACAATATATTTACATTTAATCACGCTTCGAAGGCCACTACCCTTGACACTACGGGATTGTCACTACGGGATTGTCAACTTAGGTACTTAAAGGTAGGTACTACCGTGACCAATGATTTTATTGTTAAAAAGGTCTATAACGAAGGAATCTTATTAACTAAATCAGGTCAGTTTAAGGGTTCACGTGTAAAAGTCTTCGAGGGTTACCTACACACTAATGGACAGGTTTCCGGAAACGAAGCAAGGACGGGTTAACTGCATTTTCTAACTATTAAAACAACTGAATACTTCAGTAATTCATAAAAGCGAGGAAACTCTTAGAGTTCAAAAATTGAATTTACATTAGCATAAATAACAATTATGAATTTATGCGCGTAAAATTTTAATAAATTATGAATTTTGTCGCTGGAAACTTATCTGTCTACATAATCTTTACGTTTATGTAAAGGAAGTTTGGCGAAGTTTCAAGTGCGAATTCGTTTAATTTATTTTATTACAATGTTTTACACTTTATTTTTGTTTTCTGCGGTTCGGTGAACCTTTCCGTCAGCGATAGGGTTGTAATGACGATTTTTCTAATGCCTCATTTAGATACTTGGCCGAATATTCAGTCACGTGAACAAGCACGAATTCACCCGTATACATATTCGTGACTATTCATATCATCTCTCTTTCTCTCCCATAGATTTTTTAAAGAAGGAGGCTGCGCGCTCGAATTGACTCTAACACCGACCTGAGAACGACCGAAATACCGAATACTCGTACCTTACACCGAAGATGACCAAATAGGCCATGTAGCCACTCGTATTCGCGAGTTTTCGGCTTTTCTCGCCGAGTTTCTAAACGAGGCGTAATATATGCACATAATTTTGTAACCTTAGTGACGGGTCGGTCGCTGTAAATGCTGTTTAAGAATTTTATATTAGCAATGTTCCACGTTGATAAAAGTAAGGTTTTCTCTCACAACTTTTCCTGTTTGTTTTATTGTTACGAATACACTGATGTATAAACTAAATAGCTATTGCAAAAGCTATTGTAGTATTATCTATTCAGAATCACGCTTCATACCCTTATTGCGGTAATTAGATTATAACGTATTTCTCTTGAAAATAAGATTTCTTTCCCGAAAAAAGCCTATGTCGCACTAGCACAAGCACTAGCCCGTCAAATATCTCCAAACCAAAAATAACATCGATCGTTGCTTCGTTTTGACGTGAAAAACGGACAAACAAACACAATTTTGCATTTATATTGTTAATGTATATTATTCCCCCGCGGCTTCGCCCGCCAATTTCCCAAAAATCCTTTCTTAGTACTCACTTGCGTCACTTGGGGATACCTATGTATAACATACATGCCAAATTTCAGCTTCTTTGCAGAATTTTTGTGTCTGTTTGTTGGCGCACCACGTAAAACAATACTGATTGAGATGCGGTTTCCGCGGTTACAACTCAGGATCTATCCTGAGATGTAAATAATATATGTTGCAGGATAACGTTTGCGGGACAACAAGTATAATATTATTATATGAACAATTAGCTCTTGATTTAGACGCATGTAGCGAAGCGAAGCGACGGCGGTTTACTAATAATTGATAGAGCACATACCTGAATATTTATACAAACACGACAGGTATTCAAACATTGTAATGTTAAAATTGGCTATACGACTAAGATGCTGACTTTTATAACATTTCTACAGTCATTCAATGCCAATATTGTAATTTTCATTTCGAAAATTCCAAATATAGGTACGTATATGGAGATATTATAAATGTTTAAAATATCGCAATATGAATAAAGTAACATAATTTGTTGTTTTATAAGATTATCGGAGTTTGTTTGGTTTTTGATTTGAATAATATTGCAAAATGTTAGTTCTCAATTTGTAGAGTTCGTTTCCCTTTTCTTCCGTATTTACTTCCGTACTTAGAAAGAGAAAGCTTAACTGCAAGACTCATCAAACCCCAGCCAAACCTTTGTAAAATTGCGTGGAAGTAGGTAGCTACTGTTAGATGAAATATCGGAACAAGGGATATTGGCAACACTATGGTCGCGCCGAGGTGACCCGAACACTAGCGGGAGTTTGACAGCTCTCTTACCGCGCTCTTGGATGAAGCAAAAAGATGTGGCATAAGAATAAAATAAGTATATAACCAAGATAATTTGTATCTATTACTACCAAAGATTTTTTTGTTATTAAAGGTAGTTTCCACCATCAAGATTATGTGGTGCTTTCATAGTGCCTGAGAACTGGAATATTCATATGGTACGACACAAGGAATAAATAAACGCTAACACACTATACGTCCCTGTGTTGCAGGTGGCGGCCACACAAATAACAGATCACTAACACCGGCGACCAGAAATTTATCTGTCACATAAATTAATGTCTGCCCTGGTCGGGAATCGAACCAGGGACTCCTCGCTTCGCAGACAAGGTCACTACCAACTAAGCTACGAGGCCATTAGATAAACACAATATATTCTGTTTTTGAATGTGTTAATTAACAAAAATGCTGAACAGATTCATGTTTGACGTAATAAATAGAATAATTAGAAAAAGGTTTTATTTTTAGTATATTTTTGTATAAGTACGTCAAACAAGGCGAGACATCATATAAAAACTATTAACAATAAAATAGTTTTGGATGCAGTAATTATTTGTTAATTTGTGTAATTAATATTCTCTTAGAAGCTAAGCAAATACTAATATGCATTTATTAGTACGCGAAGAGGAAATCTTTTTACCTACCCTTTAAGACTAAAGGTGTGTTCAAATATGCGCAGCATTCTGTACCGTCGTCGGCGGGAGCGGTATCCCCCCTAAGCGAAAACCGCTCTGTGTAGCGAAACTTTTATTGGTATTCATTTTTTTTTGTTTATTAAGTTCATGTACACGGATAACCAGACTTAGATAGTACATAAAATAAAATTGTACAAAGATACTGCTTATTTCTAATAGAGATCTCATCCAGCAGACCTAGGAATGGAGAGTTGGTAAGAGATGCATTTAGCGTGCACATAGACATATATTTACGTATATACCTAAATAAAATACGACAATATATAATACGGACTAGTTTTAATGCACTCCTACAATATGGGTATCAAATGAAAGGACTTGCTGTGAATACGAATGTCTGTTCAGCGATTACTAAAAATAAAAATAAATTAAAAAAACTTTTATTTAAATGCGCTAAATATAATGAAATGAACTTTTCGTTTAAATCCTTTACTATCAAATAATAGCGTCATTACACAATTTATAATTATGATATAAGAAGCTTCATCTCTATTTTATTCAATTTCTAATTAATTGTGCTTTTGAATGATATTTTTAGTATGATATAGGTACTAAATTTCATTGTATGTTTGTCAGACTTTTACGTCAAAACGGTGGTGCGGTTCGATAAGCTATTTAATGTGATGATAGATAAGAAGGTGGAAAATGATTTAGATTTATTTATTAATTTCACAAAAAAAATCCATTAAGTTGCGGATCCCAATCAATTCACGCATCTTACTAATCCTACTAATATTATACTGGATCAAATTTAATTTTCAAGATTTGATGACAAACATCGCGACAGGTAAAACTAAATAAAAGCTTGTAATAAGATGATGTGAATGTTCTCCATCTAAATTACATAATTATATTTGTAGTGTCTACTCAAATTCTCAGAGTTCAGCTGCAAATTAGCCGATATCAAAATTAAGGGTTCCTCGTTGACAACGGAACTGTAAATACGAGAACGAATTACTTTCAATAAACAAAAAGAAAATTAATATTAATTCTATTGTCCAAGTTGACATTTATATCGAATAAATAAATTAACGTAACGTAAATATTAAGAATTGGTATAGGTACCTAATTAATATTCCTGTGATTACATTCCAACTAATATCTACCTAGTTCAAGTTTTAACTTAAGTTATAGGAAATTACTTTATAATTACTGACCCAATCAAGTTATTATAAATTATATTAGTTTTTGTTCGCTTCGCCCACGTGGGAGTCGTAAAGTTACTAAAAATATTATCCCCAGAAAACGTATTTCCGGGATGGAAACTAGGTATCGTGTGTTTTTTCCATAGTCTAACTATCCCCATCATCATCACAACCCATAACTGTCCCACTGCTGGGCACGGGTCTCCTCTCACAGTGTGAGGGGTATAGGCCACAGTCCACCACGCTGGCCAAGTGCGGATTGGTGGACTTCACACACCTTTGAGAACATTATGGAGAACTCTCAGGTGTGCAGGTTTTCTCACGATGTTTTCCTTAACTTTAGCAAGTGATAATTAATACGCACATAATTTTTGAAAATTAGTGGTGCGTGCGAGGTTTGAACCCGGACTCTCCGGTTCGGCAGTCCAACGTTCAAACACACGGCTATCACTGCTTACTTTACGCCAACCATGCCATTCGGGAAAAATTAAATTTTTTACTATAACTTACTTACTACTATCCCCATATCAAGATTTAAATCGGTTTTATCGCAATCTGATAATTATTGTGATTCATATCCCTCACTTGCCAAATGATTGAATCCCCATACAAAGTTCTACTCCCTAATCACAACAAACAGTTATAATTTTTGGCTGAAAACTATTCTGTGCTTCCCCGAGTCTCTAGCAGAGAGACAAACAGTTACTGGCGTGCATGGCGTGTTTATAATATTTGTACGGATAGTATGAATTGAAATAGGTTGTGTTTAAGGATGGCTTAAAATATCAGTGTCGTTGAAATTATGTCATAACGCTAGGTTGTACCTGACAAGTTTGCCTGTACAGGACACACATGCACAATGCCTGTACAGGACACACATGCATAATGCCTGTACAGGACACACATGCACAATTGTGCAACATTCACGCTCAAGTTTACCTGTACAGTTCAACAAGCATGCTTCCCTCATTCCCACTAATACAACTGATTATTATAGCCGTTGAAATATTGAGACTTTTCATTCCTAGTACCTACTTCAGTACTTGAACTACTGGGACAAGATAGTTGAAGTCAACTGTACTAATTGGGAGTGCGGACGTTAATTGGGGCTGTTAGTTCATCAAATTACCAATTATCGCCCGGTTCTATATTCTCAAACTATTAGTTTTGCTTACGAATAGTAAAACTATCTACGAGGCGTATCTAAGAAGTTTTCCTACCAAACGATATATCGAACGACTTTAACGACTCGTTTCCGGTACATACTCGAAAACCATCGCTTAAAGTTTAAACCATAGGCTGTTAAACTTATTTCGTCTGACTGTGTGTACCGGGCATTAGACGAATACATCTTTGCTCACGCAAAAGCGACACAAGTACCTACTAGCAATATACCAAAACAATCGTTAATTCAGTCCCACGCAAATTAAAAGAATAAACAAAAAATTATTGAGGTGACGTATCACATTCATACGTTGGTTGCTAAGGGTAATATTCTTTGCGGATACTTTATTTAATAACAAAAGGGTTATACTTTTGACGTCCATGGGATACGTTGACTTAGAATCAGGTGGCTCGTCTGCCCGTATGCCGGCTTTAAGCATTAAAAATATAATAAAGGTATATGATAGTAAAAATAATCTTATAATCTTGCACCGAGGAAGGATTTTTTCGTCGAATCTATCTGAAAATAAAGTTTTGTTTTGCTATTGATCAGTGTTATTATTTTTTATTTAATGTTAATATAACGAATATTACGTAGATGAATAGAAAATTATGTAGATGTTAAGGAATCAGACTCTTCTGGTGTTGAAAATCAATTTTGTTTTATTATTTTAGATTCTGATAAAAAATATTTTAACCCTCTGAAGCTTTATTTTTACATTATTTATATCGTTTCGTTGGCTTTGCATATCACACAAATTTCATTGTCACTCTTTGTTGGCCTTGAGTGTAAACCTGCTAAATCCTTTTTACGATTTATGACTTTTTACATATTTTAATAAATCTATATAAATAGGATTCATTATTATATATTATAATACACAATATATAATAATATATAATATAATATATATATTATATATATAATAATGAATACCTATTTCCTTCCCTATTTATATTTATTTTCTATTTGCCTTGGTCACGGATTCTTATTGTCACGAGAAGAAGCTTAGGTAATATGAAAGAAAATAATCAGAAAACTTCGCGAAAAATTAGAAAATATAAGACATAACCACCATATTAAGTTTTGTAATGATTTTCTAATGTACCTAACATACATTTTTTTTATTGTAACCTTATGGCGATTGACATAAAATTGACAGAAGCCGCGCTGCAAATATTCGAATTCAATATTCATAGTTATGACAGGACAACGTCTGTCGGGGTCAGCTAGTAAATAATAATTACTGAGTTTTTTTAATAGGTTTATTAGTTGATTTTAGGTATATTTACAAAATACAAGAAACACCAACTAGGTAATAGCGCTTCCTTCAAATTAATAACGTATTTTTAGAATATACCTATTATATAAAATATTTTTACTGTAAAAATATTTCACACTCAGCCTAAAAAAAATCTGACTTAATTGTCGCGCTGCAATTATATTATAAGTTTATTATTATTTTTTCTTTATGAATTATAAAACATGTCTACTAATTAACTAAACTTGTATAATGTCCTTTATAATTAAAGATAAAAATTACTTATAATATTAAACTTTTTTAGCTCACCTGTGATTAATTTTTCGTATTGAAAATGTTTCGCGAGTGTTTTCAAATACCGCGCGACCGACACCAGTTATGCAACAGAGTTTAAAACATAATGACTCTTTTGCCTTATACCGATCTATCTGAAGCTGGTAAATTAAATAAATAGGTAAATACGCATTGATAATAGAGTTCAATATGGTATAATAAGGAATGTAGACGGAAAAGAGTATAGACCTATGGATGCCATCTATCTCACTCACACATAGGAACAACTTACGCCAATGGCACGAAAAAACGAGACAGAATGAATTATCATCACCAAGTACCCCAATTTTGAAGTGAAAACTTCTATAGTATCGTTGTGATTTGGAATTCGATGAAACGGAAATTCGTTTTTTTAAGTTTCACTCCAGCACTTGTGAATTTCACACATTTTTTTAATGTAATAATTATATTAAATAAAAAAAAACATACAGATATTCCACATGATTTATTTAAGATTTTACGAATTAAATTTTTTCAGTAATATCTATGAATATATCAATTTTGAAATCTAAAACACTTTTTCCTTTCCTTAATTATGCTCTGACATTTATGAATTTATCTCTGAAATTGGTGATTAAGAGGATGATGATAATGATTAATAAAATGTGTGTTCAATATAACTTGTTTTTATTTTTATTGTTTGTTTTATTATCGTTTGATTTTAACAAATCCCACTTACCCCCAAGGTTTATCCACAGGTATTAATATAATGTTTCAGGACTTTGACCCCAAATTGCACTACCTACTCCGATCTATGGTTTGCTAAGAGCTATGAAAATGAATTTAAACTTAGTTTATTTTAGGACAATGTTTTTATATCATCTCTGAAAAGCCAATAACACATTAGTTAGTATTCTCTAAAAGGCAATTTTAGAGGAGAGAGATAGAGAGAGAATTTAAGACGGTTGCTTGGTAATTTGCGTCTGAGTAAGTAGGTGTGTCTCCATCTAGCAGGAAATATTGCTTTATTAAATGTAATATATCTTCTACTTCTATCTGTATATAAAAAGTGCGTTGCGTCACTGAGTGACTGACAGACAACGCACAGCCGAAACTTGAAAAAAAGTGGATAAACATAGTTTTTGGAAGTTGGCTGTCGTAGCCGCGGGGGAATGCTCGTGCTCAATATTTTCGAATAAACATGACGATTAATTAACATTAATGGATTTTTATTTAAAATATGAAATTAATTGCTACTAAACAAAACATAATTGCATAAACAAACAAGATAAACATAATTGAATTAAAAGTACCTATACCTAATGAGCGCCTAACTGAAAATCCGGAGTTATGTCGCATGGTACGAGGATAACAATATTATCTGGGTGTTTTATTAAATAAAATGACTAGTTAAAGACCAATCTGTTAATGCTTTGAGGTATGTAGAGGTATGGAGATAACCTCAGGAAGACAATACACTTAGGTTTGCCGACCGAAATTAGTTAGATTAGGTTAGAAAATGAAAAGGAATGTATTATTAAGTAACACCAACGCCTGCCATTACCACACGACAATGACGGCAATGTGAGCGGTCGCAAACTTTATGAAACTGTATGATTTTATTCACAGGGACCACCTTTTGCCATTTAATTAGAGCCGGTATCATCCACACCGTCAACACTGTTGTTGTGTTGTTGTGTGTGAGACAACTTGTAATATCTGTAAAAATAAAATATATAAATCAGGCCAATTTATTGATGTTTAAACATAATAACAAAAAATGTAAAACTATAACAGATTTAAATACTTACTCAAAATCAAATCCCACAATCATCTTTGACTTATCGTCATGCGCCACTTACCATTAAGTGGGATTGTATTGTTGTCAAGCATTATCTTATTGTATGAAAAAAAATGTATATCTCCATAGTTAAGCAATTCATCTACGTGGCATACAAAATAACATGTAAGTATGTAAGTACGTTAAACGAGCAATTCTTGTGTAAACGAGTATTAAGAGAAAAAAGTGCGTGCGTACAATGTTTTCATTGATGTTGTTCTAGATGGCGATGATAATCTACTAATACAGGAATAGTTTATATTAGAAAATTATTTTATCATTTCGGTTTATTAAGTGTTTTTTCACAAATGGTAACCATAATATTATATGGTATTAATGGTAAACGTAATAGTATTCTAGAAATTATTCTTCTTATTCTTGTTATTTAATATAATTATCATACGTAGATTTCTTTATAATATTATTACACAGTTCATTATGAATTTCTAATATTGTAGAATGCAAACCTGCCATCTAGCGATAAAGTTTTTGAACTATAGGTACGGTCTAAAATACTTTATCTGAAGCCTCAATATGACCTCTGTTTTGTCAGCGAGCTTTAGCTCTGAGACCTACTTGCTTGTGTCAATAATCATATTATATTATTTAAAACTAACCTTATTTCGTCTGCAACTGATATAGTCTCTGCAACAACCTTCTGCTTCATTATTATTATGTCCCCACAAAATAAAGTTCATAGGTGAGGTCGAAATAAGTGGTAATAGACGGATATAGGATTTGTATATCGCCGACCATCTTAGCCCTCGAGGGTAGCAACACATCTGTGACCAAAACCAAATTAGAACGAGTCCTACTTACGATAACTAACTGGGATAATACTAACAACTTAACTTACTATCACTAACAGTCCCCAGACCTCATAGTTTCTAACGAATTGACCCACTAACGATTTAATAACTGGACTAACCGCCCTAGTCCCAATTTGAATCTTGTTCTGTGTCATGGGCGGCAGTAGAAGTTTGGCGATGCATGTTCGTTCGCTATTTTAAATTAAAAAAAAATATGAATGGTCACAATAATTATGTGATTGTGTAGTAAATATTCAATATGTATGTTACGAGCATAATCACATTTTTTGCCAGTCATTACCTTTGAAAGACAAAAACAAGTATAATTTAGGCTGAGTTATTTAAATTTTAAAAATAGTTTTTCACAGCATAACGTTTGTATTTGATTATTTGAATAATCATTTTAGTGTCATGATGTAAAAATAACTACTTTTTTTAGGGTTCCCTACCATAATGGTAATAAACTGAACCCTTTTTTGGTAATCAATAAACTATTGAAAATTACAATAAAAACACATTGCTCAGTAACTTTCACCCTTGTTTGAAATCACTAGGGATAATAGTAGAATTTTATTATAGCCCCATATTCTTGGGGCTGATAGATTAAAAAACCACAAGGAACTCCTATATTAATGATATTATTATAATCCTCAGAATAAGTCGCCAAAAGCCCAAACACTTTGATAATTGAAGAAGGTAAGGGTGTAATTGTAAAATATATATATATCTTACTGTGTGTGCTCTGTTTCTGATTAATTGCAAAGAGATATAGCAAATGTGCAGGAAGATCCAAGGTTTATTCTACATTGAGATCAAAATTCTACAATGGTTCATGGAATAACCTATAGAGAGTACACGTAAAACAACTCAATCAGAAGTATATTGGTACAAGGTTTATTTATTTAATTGATAGTTTATGCACACATGGATACACTTTGATTATGAATGGTACAAAGATATTTGCTTATTTCTTCTCTTCCAGCAGACCTGAGACTGGAAAACGGTATAACTAAACGATAGAAACTGTGTACCCAAAATAAAGTGCAGTAGGTACTTATAAGTAGTAGTGTAAATACCTATACATACTAATACTACAAATACATTTAACATATATAAATACATAGGTAGTTATATAGGTAGTATAAGTATATGGGTAGTATAAGTATATAGGTATGTTATATTGGTAGGGATTCAAAAATATGCTCTGATTTTGTTTCGCTCAAGCCACCCACCACAGAGCCCACACAGGCTGTGGGTGGGTGGTGGTGTGGCTGTGGGTGGCTCAAGCCTTTTTGCATAGCATTGGTTTTGCACAGTCTTAGGCTGAGATGTATAGACGATACTTAGACTTAGCTCAGACTTTACCCTGACTTAAGACAGCGTTCGTATTTATAAAGCGATCTTTGACTTGGCTGAGTACGAGCTGAGCAAAGTCTAATAAGTTCATGAAATAGACGACTTACCAAAAACTTTGGCTATTATCCGAACAAAAATAATGGTCCCAAATGAACCTTGATATTAGTCGGAGCTAAGGCTAAGTATCGTCTATACATCTCAACCTTAGGATAAGAGGTTAAGACATTCCTGGTTTCTATAGTTTAAATTGAACATTCCTTTTTTGTGTCTAAGAAATGCAAAGTTACTTAATTTGTTTTTTTATTTATTGTTAAGTATTGGCCCATATTAGCTAAATCTAATTATATAAAATTCTTGTGTCACAGTTTTAGTGTTTATACTGCTCCGAAAAGGCTTGATCGATTTTGGTGAAATAAAGACATTATGACAGTAGGTTTATAACCAATTTTTATACCCCGAAGTGTTAAAGGTGGCTCATTCTAAAAAAATTTTTATATTTTTGGAAAAATTAAATGGCGCTTTTTGTATGATATTCAAATCATTCCCTACAAGTAATCTATATGGCGGAACGACGTTCGCTGGGTCAGCTAGTATAAGTATATAAATTGACCTATTCAACGTTAACTTTAATTTTACTTACAATTTCTATGAAATTTATTTATACAGAAGAAAAATGTAAACTTTAAAATATTCACATGTTCATTATTCAACATTCTATTTTTGGAACATACATACCTACCTTGATCTGCCCCTGTAATTTCATTATGTAAAAGGTTTACATTAGTTTATTCATACTACTGTCGTCGTCGCGGTAACATTCCTATAATAATATTGACATAATGATGATTTTTGATCTTTAATCGTTTAATTAATAACAAATAAATTACCTTTTCTATTATTCACGGTGAAAATATATATGAAAAGTATACATCATACATCATGTCCATGGAAATAACAATTCAAGATAGGGTTACAAAAAATGCAACGTTTTGGAATTTTAAGGGTGAAGGTAAGTAATAATGCTTAACAAGAGAGTTTTCGTGTGTTAAAATAAATTGTTATATTGGATTTCCCTATTTGTATAGGAATATTTTTAACATGTTAGTACTGCAGAGGTCTAAATATATTATATCTAATAGTTAAATTACTATTATTTTAAATTTTAGCATGTATTTTTGATCGTTTTACATAATACAACTCAATAATATAAATACAGGCGTATGTTATCAAAATACTAGAGGTTTCAGAAAAAAGACAATGTATAAATGTATAAATTTAAAACTCTAACTACACCAGACTTGTTTAAATGGAGACAAGGTTTTCGTTAATTTTGATAACGTTGTTCTGTGACAGATATTATGTGGTATAAACAAATAACCCGTCTGCTAATTTTATTTATAAATGCTTGAATTGTGTTGTATCGAAATTATTTAATACATTTGGCATACAAAATGTGCCTTTACCGACCGACACTGGTAACACGAAAGCGAATATGAGATCGAGACATTAATTTATTTTGTTATTTATTTCAGTGGACTATGTCGACGAGTGGTTCCTAATGCGTAGCCCAGTGCCGATAATGCTAATCTTAATGGGATATTGGTCGTTTGTCTTAAAAATAGGTCCGGAATACATGAACTTCAAAGCCGCGTACAATTTGCGGAAACTTTTAGCTATCTATAACATCGCACAGATAGCTCTTTCCTGCTATTTATGTTATATAGTAAGTATTCTTTCATTTTAATCATCAAATAGGATAATTATATAAATTTCTCAAACGGAGATCTCCCGCCGAGCGAGACGACATGCCCGGGAGGCAGTTAAGCCCCAACTGATTGAACTGATCTTTGTTGGAACTTGTATATTGAGCGGTGTATAAAACTTCGATAGCGTGATTCAGGCTTCGTGACGCCACCGTGTGACGTGTGTGCGATGTCGCCACATTAATATCTTTCCATGAAGCCTAACCGTGTAGCTCAATCACTTTCTTGTTTGAGTCTTTTGCCAAACGCCTTGTCGTTATCCTGACGAGAGCTTGAGAGCCGCATTGGTAATTATGTATTTTTGATGATGGGTAATGACGTCCATGGGTGATCTCTTACCACCAACTGGCTCGTTGCTTATTTATCAGCTGTCAATAGTAAAATTCTACCACGCTTGACGTGTATGGATTGGTTGGCTACACTTAAAATTTAAAACGAATTTTGAGGTCTATCTGGTAAACAAATTTTTAACCAAAAAAAATGATCTTATAGTCTTGTGGGTAATGTTTATGTCTACGTAAGAGATGCCAGGGTTAAGCAAATATTTTTGTGACTTTATGACAAATGTTGGACATCTTGCTTTTGTATTTTAATGTGTCTGTGTACCACCTGCGACGGAGGATGAAAGCGTTGTTTATTTATTATTATTAATGATTGGTGATTGCACATGATTTTATGTAGAATTTTTTTAGGGAACAAAAGTGATGTGGGCTTACGGTGTAATCCCTTCGTCGTGTCATATGGAAGATAAAACCGAAAAATTATTGGTAAGTCTCAATTACTCTTGTTTTATGGCTGAGAGATTCTAGAACTGGACGATGCTACTTCAGCAACCCGCACTGGAGCAGGTGGAGTGTTCTCTAACCCTCCTCAGTTAAGAAGAGAGACCCGCGCTCCGTAGTGGACCATTAATGGGTTGAAGCTTGGTGAAGATAAAATGCTCATGGCCCATCGGCTTGCGTCGATACTAAGGTTCAGATCTAAAAATCGTAGGTACTTATACTTTGCTCAGACTTCTTACTTGCTTTGTTTTGCTTCGAAAAGATTCTTCTACTTCGACTAAAGATAATGTCGGCATTTTTGGTGTGATCTTGGACATTGTCTGCGTGCGATCTGAGAAAAGGCGACGTAAAAGTGGAAAAGGCAAAATAAAACCGACCAACAGTGGGCGCGGTCGATAGGTAGATGGGAATACAAAAATTTATTGAGCGCTTCCTTAAGTCGGAAGCCACGTGAAGCGTTGGTCACCATTTTTATCGTTAATTGGCAGTCGTTAAGCATTGTGGGAGGTCTTTAGACACTTGGGTTGACCTCTAAATTTTCCATCGATTGGCATTTTAGCAGCGTACGTATTGAGTATTCCCTAGGCCTCCTAAGTTATGAGAGCTCCGTGCCTGGTAGTGGGCCATTAATGAATTGAAGGTATTCAGAAGATGAATCTTTGTAGGATATTTGCCTGTATGTACACGACTATCGCTTGAATAAAGCAAGTTCCTTGCTTATGTGTATATTTTAAACAAATACTGCGAATATAATTTAAAACCTTGTATGCGTTTACACTAATAACTTAACAGATGTGGCGGTGACCATTGAACCTACTGCTTATTAGGTACATAGGAATTTGTGTAAGTAGGTATTGAATTTTCTACGTAATTATAAATACGTACCTACGCGTATGTCCAAATAAATTGTAAATTGCTTTTACTAAATAGTTTATGCTACCTCCTAGCCACGGAATTGTACAAATCATTATAAGAATAATAAGATATGAACAAAATATTGGGTTGCCAGTTAAGTTCTCTAACAACAACACTGAGGCTGAGATCTATAGACGATACTTAGCCTTAGCTCAGGCTTTACTTATTACTTTATTTGGCATATACATATGTTCCTTGGGAAATGTAGGGGAGCACTAAGAGAGGATTTTTGAAAATTCATCCCCTAACGGAATAAAAAGGGTATAAACTGAAACTTTTTATTTCTTTAATGGATTCACTTGAAACTTTATAAACATTGGTTCCTAAAGTGATGCAAGTGAGTTCCTTAAAAGGCGCGATATAACCAAGTTTCACGTGGGCAAAGCCGTGGGCGGAAAGGTGGTACTATATAAGACTACTAATGCTATAGGACTTTACTTTTCACCTTCTTTATTTTAATCTTTCAGATAACATCCAGTGCTTACCTTTACTTCTTCGCGAAGGTGACGGAGCTCCTCGACACCATATTCTTCGTTCTCAGGAAGAACTTTCGACAAGTCACCTTCCTTCATGTCTATCACCACTCCATCATGCTAATGGCTACTTGGACAACCCTCAAATACGAACCTTCCTATAACACCGTCTTTGTCGGTACAATCAACTCCTACGTCCATGTAATTATGTACACATATTACTATCTATCAGCATTCCCTGAATTGTCCAAATACCTATGGTGGAAGAAATACATCACTAAAATGCAAATTGTAAGTATTGCCACCATATTTTTTGTAGTTTCATCATCATCATCATCATCACAACCCATAACTGTCCCACTGCTGGGCACGGGTCTCCTCTCACAGTGTGAGGGGTATAGGCCAAAGTCCACCACGCTGGCCAAGTGCGGATTGGTGGACTTCACACACCTTTGAGAACATTATGGAGAACTCCCAGGTGTGCAGGTTTCCTCACGATGTTTTCCTTCACCGAAGCAAGTGATAATTCAATATTAATACGCACATAATTTTTGAAAATTAGTGGTGCGTGCGGGGGTTGAACCCGGACCCACCGGTTCGGCAGTCCAACGTTCAACCACGCGGCTATCACTGCTTGCTTGCTTTTTATAATTTTAAAAAATGAATTTTTAGTTCTCTATCGCAAAGATATTATAACTATAGATACGTTATGTCCATACCACGTGAGTCGCACTTGTTATCACATACATTTTAGTCGTGTTTGAATAGTTTAACACAATCGTATACCAAACTTGTGAAATTATTCCAACACAAAGCGAATGAAACATTTTCTTGGTAGTTCATTGAAAAGTTACATGTGGGGTTGCGTTTGTAAGAGGATGCTATTTTATTTCTAGATGTCAAGAGGGGATTAGTGTAAAGTCGCGGCCGCCAATGTGGAAACAAGGGTGCATATGGTGCATTTTAATGGTCTATGGTTAACATTAGCTTCAAAGAAAGAACATTTTTTGTCTTTGCAAATTAAATGCTCTATAAATTTGGTCTAGTACTTATTAGTCGTAGAACCAAGACTAACAAAGTTATAAATGAAAATCAATGATACAATTTGAACAAATTTTCTTTTGGTTGTTTTCATTTTCGATTATAACTTTGTTATTTTCGATTCTACGACTAAAGGTTGCAAGACCAAAGTTGTAGAATTTAATTTTTTCACAAATTTTATGTGAGACCTACAGTTTGTCAGATAAACCATAAAAAAGTCTGCACCCTTGTTTCCACGATGGCGTCCGCGGAACAAGGGTTGCGACCCCACAAACTGGGACAACTTTACTTTAACCCTTGCCCTAACTCTTGACATCTAAAAAATAAAATAGTGTCCTCTGACAATTGCACGCTAAGCCAAAAAAATGTAAAGTTTCAATCATGGAAGTATGAAACCCATGGAAATGACATGTCAAAAAAAAATGCGTGCCACTGTTACGTCATCTGGCCACCAAACTTGGCGGCTTTAGTGCTGACCTATAACTCATGACATCAATTACTCATGACCTATAACTGCACAAAAGAATCTGCTAATTATAATGTAATACTTCCTTTATTTTCCCGGCAACATTAACAATAACCAATATTTTTAATGTTATTTATAGCGTACCTGTTTATAGTTAAATACGGCTGATTTGACTTTGACCACGACTTTTTGACAAGACAAGTACCGGCAGAACTGACTGACAATGACATTTGGGTCGGTAAACATGGCGGATTTTGGGCCTCATTAGGTAGTAGTAGTAGTAGATTAGTAGTACGTATAGAACAATATATCGTGTCCCTACTACGTCCATGGTTTACTCTACTATTGACCTCTTATCTGTTCGTTTTTGACTATTGACATAAAATGCAACTATTCAATCAAACGTCAATTAGCCATAAATAAAATAAGGCCAACTATCATAACGTCATCTGTCCATGTCATAACGTCAGCTATTCATTTGTAAAATGCAACGATTAAAGAAAAGAGAGGATAGGCCCTAATTTGCATATATAATTTTTCATTATACAAATATCATGCAAATATGGCCAAAAATATATCTGTCTCATTTTTACACGTCACAATTTGCGTTTGAAGACAAAGTACAATATATGTCGCACGTTTCATTAAACTGGTTACATTTTTAGTAATATCGCCCAAGATCCGCCTTGAAGCACGAGTTGAATAAAAAAATAGCGTTTTTATTCGACTTGACAGCTGTTGGTCTGTCAACTGTCATTTAATTTAAGCGTTCAAAGCGTTGTTGGAATTTTATTTTTAGATAAAAACTTTAGATTTATGCGTTTAATTTGTTGTTATGAGTTATTAAGGTTAATTTAGCAATACCTAACATGAAGTGTTGTATTATAAGGTGTGTTCACGTTTTTGTGGGCGGAGTCGGCGCCATTTTAGAGTTAATTTTACCTTCAGATCACGTGACCTTAGGGCATTTCCTCTTATTTCTTAATTCGTTGATAAAATGACTTTATTTCTTTGACAGACGCAGTTCATCCTAATAATATTACAAGCAGTTGCATGCCACTTTTTCTCCGGATGCCCACCATCCTATACGCTGCTGATCTTTACAGTCTTCAATGCGTTTTTATTTACGGGACTATTTATGAACTTCTATCTTCAATCATATAAGAAAAAAGTAAATTAAATGAATCATTAATGTATAAAATTATCAAATTGTAGTTTTATTTAAGAGCCTACGAGCCGTTTCCGTTGCCGCTTTAGTAATATAGATTTATACTAGCTGACCCCGCGAACGTTGTTCCGCCATATAGATTACTTGTAGTGAACGATTTAAATTTGAGGGGTGGGGGTAGGGAAGTGAAAATTTGGAATTATGTGTATTTTTTTATACCACACTTGTATAAAAATTACCAAAAATAATTTGGTCCAAAAAATAAAAATAAAATGTTAGGGGTGGACAACCCTTATCACTTAGGGCTATGAAAAATAGATGTTGCTCGATTCTCATACTTACTCGATAAGCACACAAAATTTCATGAGAATCGGCCGAGCTGTTTGGGAGGAGTAGGTATACGTTCGGAGCGTAACTAACATTGTGACACGAGAATTTTATATATAAGAAAGATTATTAAATATTAGATTTATTTATATATATAGCCTTTAGAGATCATCTAATGATACTGCGCACGGTCTCCTCTTATAATGTCCACCAAGCCAAGTGCGGATTGCCGGACTTCACACACTTTGAGAATTTGAGATTATGTAGAACTCACATGTGTGCAGATTTCCTCACGATGTTTTCCTTCACCGAAGCAAATGATAATTAAAAAGCAGACCAAACTATCCCTTTTTTAGTTTTTTCCTTATATCTCGTAAACTATTAATAATATACATAATACAATTCCTTCTACGTTATTAATCTACATTAAAACTACAAATTATGCCAAATACATTTTACTCCAAGATACCTCATCACTCTAGATCATAAAATTAAATGGTCCATCAAAATAAAAAATCATAAGAGAATCCTTCAATAGCAATAGGTTTAGAAATATCTATTCTACGATACCCCACATAACTAGTAATTCGTGCACTTTCATTCTTTCTTTTTCACAATATGGCGTAATCGCATGTTTGACGATAGTCGTCAAAGTCGTCCGATAAAGAATACCTATTTAATGATAATTCATTGAAAATCGTTAAATTTACGTCGTAGTTACATAAAATAAATAATTATTTATTAAACCACACTTTGCATTTGCGTCATTGTATAAAATTATAATAATTGTCGTAACGTTACATAGAAAGTGTCTTTATATGTATAATGAATGGTTTTTTTTTCAAATAAGTTAATGCTTGACTACAATCCCACCTGATGGTAAGTTGCAATGAAGTCCAAGGTGTTGATGTTGAACGCACTAACTTATAAAAGCCTGTTTATTCTCCTCTTGAAGACTCGCTCGTCATACATAGATGGAAACAAAATACGTAAATGGTCTTAATATGTAATGGTTATGTAATAAAACACATGTTAATATTATTATGTTCGACTTAAAATAAAGAAACAGTGATATCCGAGTGGTCTAAACGTTCGACTCCCGAAAGTTCAAATTATGCACGCACCTCTTATAAAAAAATTGTGTGTATTATATTT